>CM068952.1:175114082-175125910 GCA_035128595.1 Eptatretus atami
CCCCCACCAAAAAGGGAGATGATGATTATTGTTTAAGAGAGTCGCAGACAACACGCTGTGAGTTAGCGTACCAATGTGGACGTGGCCATTCTTGCCATACTTGTTCTCTCGCAGACTGCTTGTTCATGTCCTGTATACTTTGTTTTGGAGACTCGCGAGATACCAATGTGAGTACCTTTATGTCAATAATAACTACCCATTGTGTTTGCTGCAGTTAAAATTTACCCGCATTGCTCAATACGTTTTGATACCACTAAGGATCGCTACGAAAAATATAGGTTGTTGTCCACCAAATGTGTTTGGCACTTTTTTGTGAAAATAAATTGTACAGACCACATGCTTCCAACACATGATGCAAAAACACATGATCAACACTATCAAATGCCTTTTTCTAAGTCAAGGAATATTAATCCCAAATTATTTTTCCATGGATCACACTCACGCAAAATCTCTGATCAAAAAAATATTATCATAATTGATCTGTTTCGGATACAGTAGTTCTGATCAGAGTTGACAAGATCATCACCAATTACCATCTCAACCGAACTGGCCACACTTTTGACATATTTTGTAGTCCGTACATAATACTGAGACCGTCGCCAGTTCTTCATTCTGCCGTAAGTCTCAGTCTTTGGTAGAAGAGACACCCACCGCTCTTCTAAACTTAGAGGCAGTTCTCCATTTACAAGATGATTCCAGGACATTCAATAACTCAGGGCCCAAAAGGTCCCAAAACGCCAAGAAAAACTCTGCCGGTAAGCCGTCAATTCCAGGCGCTTCCCCGAGTTCAATCCAGCAAGGCCTGCGTTAGCTCAGGCAATGTGATTTGTGAGTCCAAGCTCAGGCGCTGGGGTCTCAGTGATGGAAGGAAAGTGAGAAGAGAATGGAAGGAAATAAAAGTTCCATAGTTTGCTCACAACAGTAAGTTTTGCATAAATTTTGAAAAATAATCTCTCAATGCACAACCGAAATCATCCTGGAGTTAACAACCTATGTTTCTCTCTTGAGTCTAGCAGAGAAAAAACGGTCTTTTGTGATTTGTTGACAAAATCCATTTGGAAAAAGGATTTGCTGGGAGTATCTCAAACCTTGGTTTGTTTATCCTTAATCTGATTAACATCCTGCTGCTTTCTCTTGCAATCAGTTCTCTCAATTGGGTCCTTTTCAACTAATATCATTTGGTCCTCCTGTTTCATATCTGGCCACTTTACTCTCTAACTGTATGATATCAGCTTCGAACAGAGTCATTGTTGTATTATTAACATTGATAACATTTGAAACAAACTGCTGATAAAACACTCTAATCTGTGCTTTTGTGTTGTCCACATAACTCTAATGAAGAAAAAGAGGCTTTTTTTGAGAGTTGGATAGCCCAAAAGGTATAGAAGCCTTTTTAAACAAAGTATCTTCAAGACGATTGGTGTTGAATTTCCAGTACGTACTTTTATGTGGGGGTTGAGGAAAAAGAGGCCATGGTAACAAAATGATGATCGGAAAATAAGGATGGAAAGTGAAAGGGAGAGAAAACAGCAGTCCTGAAATGCGAGTTTATGTACCACCGGTCAATGTCTACAAAGGATGCTCTCCGTTAGCCAACGTCCCGACGTATATTGAGATTCGTTGGGTGACATAGCCTTCCATGCATCTAACAAACCTATTTCTGAAAAAAAATAGACAAATCGGCATAGGATTCAGGGTGAGGTTCTGCTGTATTCTGTCTAAAAGAGGTTCTAAGGTACAATTAAAATCACCTCCATGCAAATACATCAATTGAGATAAATTGAGCGAAAGTGTCTGATTAAAGACAAAAGAAGGCTTTCGTTCTACACACACTCACGCTCGGCGCATACACATTGAATAGTGTAAAAATGGAAATTATTGATGACCAGTTCTAGAGAGATGAACGGCCTTTGATAACCTCTTGGAAGTGGCATGATTCAGGTACTAAGCCCAGGTCTGAATAAAACACACCAGCAGAAAGAAGAAGACAAATTACTAAAGAAGCACTGTCCTTAAAGAGGTGACACCAATCATACTCCACATCTTCAGTTATGTGCGTTTCTGGAGTAAAAGTAACATCTATTTGTTTACGATCAAACAAACTTTTCACTTGAACCTGGCGTTGTTGACTTGCACCTCCGCCGTTCATATTTAAGGTTCCAAAAATGATCTTTTTCATGGTTTATCCAAAGCTTGAGCGGTTGCCAGAAATTTCAGTCCCCGCTTTTGTAACAACCTTTCGAAGACGATGAACTGTGACTTTGTTAACTTGAATTCAGCAGGCTTCCTAATGATGTCTTTTGCAGCTTGAACAAATGAAATTAAAATCAGGAAAGTGATCTTTAATGATCACATTTCGGTGTCGATACGTTTCATTCAGAAAGGCAAGAATAAGTTGTGGGGCTATGTATGACTGATACGATGAAGGTTGAGACAACTCAGTGACCTCAGCTTTCATTTGATTCTGAAAAATCAGACCCGGCCCACCTGGGTCATATAAATCAGTCTGAGCAGTCACTATTTCAGGTCCTGGCAACTCTGAAGATTTCCAGAAATGTTCTTCAACTTTACTCTGGTACTCAGTCGTTAAACCGGCAGTAACCTCGGTTCTTGCTCTTGAGGGCTGATATTCACTGGCTCAGTTGAATAACAGGATAATGAGTGGGATTTTGTATCAATGAAGGGTAGTAAGGACTGAAATCACCTCCATTCTGCTCGGTCTAGCAGAGAGTGCTGGGTGACGACTGTTAATGAGCTTTCCATCAACATCAGCCTCACCACCTGCTTTACTTGTAAAATTCCAGTGTTGCACAGTAATCCTTGAAAATCATTTTCTTCATTAATCAATCAAAAATCATTCTCCCGAGTATCAATGCAGCTTGGAGAACCCTGAGTAACACATTGAGGTGCATCCTCAACTTCACATTCTTCGAAAAACTACCTTTTTACGGAAGTGTTGGAACTATAATATCGATGCTCTTCGTTCTTTGTCACGGCAACAGGATCCTCCTCCATCTCACACTACATGCAGCAACAGCCAAACAATTTGGGTTGTCAGGGGCATTTCATTACTCCTAAAGCTGAGGTGTCTTCTTTAGGATTAGGAACTGGAGTAAAACCCTGAGTCTTCTTGTGCGAGGAAACAACAGGAAGCGTCTGGGTATTAGGAGTTACTCTATTCTCTACTCTTGGAACGGGGTATATCTTTTTCACAATTGGTGTCGTTATGACCTGCTTCACCACACTTTACAACAAGATACTTTTGGACAAAACCTTTCACATGTCCAAATATCCACAGTTAAAACATGTTAACGAAGCTGAAGTTGCATACATTTGGTACTCATAATTGTTCAAGGTAACTTTAAACGAAATGTTTAGACGCGGTATCGTCACCTCGATCGGGAAGAACCATATAAACCTGCGTCGGAAACTCATACATGTTTAATTCCGTTCATCTCGAGCTCCGAAAGAAATCATCGAGATTTTCGACACAACTGTTTCCGTATCGTGACAGAATGCACATCAGTTTTTCATTGTTATAAACGGGGGTACATTTGATATAACAATTCTCATTGATGGGTTATCCATTGGCGAAGCCAATATAAAGAGAACAGTCTCTGTAGTTAATCCTGAACTTACAACATCGTGAACAAATTTTTCATCAGACAAAAAAAAGACAACAATTTCTTATTCATTTTCGATGCTGCTCTTACATTTTGATTCCCTATTATTTTCCCCACTGATAAACAATGTCTTCGGTGGCAATTCTTCAGTGGAACGCACACCAATGCATGCATGTTAAATTTCCTTGTTAATTCTTGTTAAATTATCAAACGCCTCAAACCGAGTGCGTGTGTCCGCCATATCAACGGTTTATGTTCCCCTTTTTGCTTGAGCCTGACAAAGCAAAGGGGCGTCAAACTAAAAAACAATCACACTAAAACTAAGGAAAGTGCATTATAAGCAAAGAAAAAAACAAGGACCAAGTTTACAAGGCCTCATCAAAGCAGGTAGGCCACACCCAAATAGGCAGCTCTCGCTCTTCTCTCTCTCAAGGATACAAGGATAGAGAAGAAACAGACAACCTCCAAAAACACGTTGGGAAGAAAAAGAGGAAAAGGAAAAAAGCACCGAGATCTCACAACACAGAGCAGGGGCCTACGGCGGCCATGACACACGCCCAGAAACCAAACCAGACAGAGACAGAGACAGAGAGAGAGACAGAGACTCGGGAAGAGAGAGAGAGAGAGAGAGAGAGAGAGAGAGAGAGAGAGAGAGAGAGAGAGAGAGAGAGAGAGAGAGAGAGAGAGAGAGCTTGCTTTTGAATATTTTTTATTACAAACAATTAAAAAAAAAAATATATATATATATTACACGTGGGGAGAACAAGTATTTGATACCACTGCCGATTTTTTGCAGGTTTTTTCCCACTTACCAAAGCACGTAAGAGGTCTGTAATTTTATCATGGTACACTTCCAAATGTGAAAGACGGAATTCTAAAAAACAAAATCCTGATAAATCACAATTGTAATGATTTTTATAATAATAATTTGCATTTTATTGCCTAAAATAAAGTTAATTTGATACATCAGAAAAAAAGAACTAAATATTTGTAGCAGAAACCTTTGTTTTGCAATTAGAGAGATCAGCATTTCCTGTAGTTCTTAACCAGGTTTGCATAGACTGCAGCAGGGATTTGGCCCCACTCCTCCATACAGATCTTCCCAGATCCTCCAGGTTTCGGGGCTGTCGCTGGGCACAACAGACTTTCAGCTCCTCCAAAGATTATTCTATTGGTTCAGGAGGTCGGAGACTGGCTCGGCCACTCCAGGACTTGAATGCTTCTTTAACGGAGCCACTCCCTTAGTTCCCTGGCTGTAGTGTTCGGGTCGTTGTCATGCGGAAGCCCAGCCACGCCCATCTTCAATGCTCCTTTTGAGAGAAGTGAGGTTGTTGGCCAAGATCTCGCGATACATGGCCCCCATCCATCCTCCCCAATACGGTGCAGGTCGTCCTGTTCCCCTTTGCAGAAAAGCATCCCCAAAGAATGATGTTTCCACTCCATGCTTAGTTGGGATGGTGTTCTTGGGGTTGTACTATCCTTCTTCTTTCCCTTCACAACACGGCGAGTGGAGTTTAAACCAAAAGCTCTATTTTGGTCTCATCAGACCACATGACCTTCTCCCATTCCTCCTCTGGATCATCAGATGGTCATTGCAAACTTCAGACGGGCCTGGACAGTGCACTGGGCTTTGAGGCAGAGGGAACCTTGCGTGCGCTGCAGGATTTTAAATTCATGACGGCGTAGTGTGTTACTTATGGTTTTTTTTGATCTGTGTCCCAGCCTCTTCAGGTCATTGACCAAGGTCCTGCCGTGTAGTTCTGGGCCGATCCCTCACCTTTCTAATGATCATTGAGGCTCACAAGAGGTGAGATCTTGCCCCCTGGGAAAGGCCCCAGACCGAGGGAAGAATTGACTGTTATCTTGACTTCTTTCATTTTCTAATAATTGCGCCAACAAGTTTGTTGCCTTCTCACCAAGCTGCTTGCCTAATTTGTCGCTGTAGCCCATCCAGCCTTGTGCAAGTCTACAATTTTGTCCGCTGATGTCCCTTAGACAGCTCTCTGGTCTTGCCCATTGTTGAGAGGTTGGAGTCTGATTGATTGGAGTGTGGACAGCTGTCTTTTATGCAGATAACGAGTTCAAACAGGTGCAGTTAATACAGGGTTAATGAGTGGAGAAATGGAGGGCTTCCTTAAAGACAAAACTAACAGGTCTGTGAGAGCCGGAAATTCTTACTGGTTGGTAGGTTTTTTTTTTTTTTTTTTTTTTTTTTTTTGTTATTTTCATATGTTTTATTATTCTTTATTCTATTTGTTCTATTATTATATTATTATTGTGTCTATATATTATATTTTTTTATGTGTATTATTTATAATTCTATATTTATCTATTATGTTTTTTGTTGTGTTATTTTTGTTGTTGTTATTGTGTGTGTTTTGTGTGTGTTTGTATTTTTTTTTTTTCTTTTTTGTTCTTTTTTGCTTGTTCTATTATGTTGTTTGTTTATATGTTTGTATTTTTTTTCCTTTTTATTTTGTTTATTTTTATATTATTTTTTATATTTTTTTTTTTTTTTATCTTATTGTTATCTCTTTTATTTCTATTGTTGTGTTCTTTCTTTTGTTTGTTGTTTTTTTATATGGTTTGGTGTTTAATTATTTTTTATCTTTCTTTGTCTTATTTTATTTATTTTTTATTTTCTTTTTGTTTTTGTTTTTTTCTATGTTTGTTGTTTTTCTTATATATTTTTTTTTGTTTTTCTTTTTTCCTTTTTTTTATTTACTTGTGTTTATTTTTTTTATTTTTATTTTTTATTTTTATTTATTTGTTTGGTTCGTTCATTTGTTCTTGTTTTTATTATATGATTTTTGTATTCTTTTATTTTTTTTATTTGTGTATCTATTATTCTTTAATTATCTTTTTTTTTGCATATTCTTAATTGTGTTTGTTCTCTTATTTTATTTTGTTTGTATATTACAATTATATTTTATTTTTTATTTTTTCTATTATCTTCTTTTTTCATTATTTGAGATATTTTATCTTAGTTGTCTTCGATATTTTTCTAATTTGTCTTTAGTTATTATATAGTTATGTTCTGTCTATTGGTGGATGTATTTGTCTTATATGTATATTGTTTATTTGTGTGTTTTTCTCTTATGTTTGATATTCTTTGTCTATTATTTCCTCTTTTCTAGTTTTATCATTTTCTCGTTTTTAAATGTATTTCTTTTTCTGTTTGAAAGTCTATGCTTTTACTTATCTGTTTTCTGTGTGTCTAGGTGTTTTTTGTTGATGTAAAATATCATATATGTCAATTTGGTTTGGCTAGGCTTTGCTGTTTATTATAGTTTGTCGTTTTGTTTGACATATTAATATCTATGTAATTTTTAACCTATTTGTTTTGTCTATCATTGTCTTATATCATAGTCAGTTTTTTTTTTTTCGTGTCCTTGTGTCATGGTCTCTGTCTTGTTCTGTTTCTCTGTATGGTTATTATTTGTATTAATGTCTGTTCTAGTTTGGTGTTGTGTCGTTTGTGTTGTGCTTACTAATGAACTATTATAAATAAAGTTGTACTGTGTGTGTGTTTGTCTGTTTTTTCCATCTTTTTTCTCTTGTATATATTTTATGTTTTATTCTTTATGTCTGTTATGTGGATTGATTAGTTGGTTGTATTTAGTTTTGTGTCTGTACGTGTGTGTGCCTAGTGTGGTGTTTGTCATGTTTCTTTCAGTGTAAATTATTTTATTTTTGTCTGCTATATGCTTCTGTTCTGTCATGTTTGCAATTCTATTTATTGCCATTTGATATCTATTAAAGTTTTATTATTCCTTTGACTATATTTGCAGATTAAAGTGGCTTTAGTCACCACGGATATGGGTAGATATAATATTACTCTATCCAATCTTATTCTGAAAGGTAAACCAATTGTTGCTATTGTCGCTCAACTTGTGAATCTCCAGTCCTTTTAGCACTCAAGTCTTAACTGTAGATATGTAGGTTTCCAGTTATCGGGTCTCAGATGGGAGTTCTGCTTTCCGGCATTAGTCTTTTTCCATCTTCAGGCTTCCGACCATATGGAGAGTCCTCGAGTAGGACTTGAGTAGACAGTCTATATTGGTCTTTACTGCTATATTTCTGAAATATATTTTTTCCTGAGCTATATGGGTTAAATCTCTCTGACTCTGTGTACAATTAACCCAGGAAACCCGAAGTCATTGTTTGTAAAAACTCTTCCTTGAGTCATTTTAGTTCAAAGTTGAGAACTTTTTTTCACAATTTCTCTAGATTTTCAGTCCTATTTGACCATTCTTGTCATATCTGCTTCTGGCACTGTTTTCCACCCAACCGGAATCTGGTGGAGATGTAGTATTTTTGATTATGCCTGCTTGCAATAAAGTGTTGATAAAGGTCACGGCTTCTCGGAATTGCAGGAAACAATGGGTTGTAAAATAGGGTTCTTCACAAAATGTTGTAGCATAAGTGTTCCTGCTGGTGATGAAATGAAAGCTCTGCCAAGCATTCAAAAGACTCTGATAAAAGTTGAAAGATGAGATATATCAACATGCTGGAGTTTGATCAAAAGAGTTCAGGCTGTAACCGAGCCCACATTGCTTGTTGCAAGATGTGAGGCCAGAAGTCGGCTAAGCAGCTGTTCTCGTGCATCACATCTGAGTGAGCACAGCCGAAAAAGCCATTATGCGGCTTTTTATGTCGACAAGTCATTGGCCACCTTCAGCCAAAGGACGGCATACTACATTTGGCTGTAACCAGTGAAACCCTCCAGAACAAAAAAAACACAGTAGCCTTTGAACAGCCTTTAGTAGCACTTCCGCGTGGTTGGAGGCAGATAAACTTATGCCACAAGATGAGGCAACACAAATTATTTACAACTAGAACCTAGCTCTGTAGGAAAGTTGGGTGGGGCTCTCTTCCATATCCTAATCTTTTTTAACATGTTCCATATCCATCCCAAATTTTTGAAGGACATAAAGGGGATCCCAGGAACACACGTAGATATTTGACTCCCTCTTCCACCCATTTTAACCTTTGAAGGCAAATGCACCGTAGTACTAACATGTCCCAGCGCATTGTTTTTAAGACTGGGAACCCATAAGGCTTACTCTTGTTCCAGTTCCAGTTCAACAAAGATGCCAAGCAAAGAGATTTAAACACTTAACAAATGCAGAGATATCATTGTCATTCTTAATGACCACAGTGACATCATCTGCATAAGGCTGATACAACTATTGAAGGAATCCCTGTGGATACAGTTACTCCTGAAAATTTTTCCTGATAGAATTACGAAGTGGTTCTATAACCAAGGAGAATATATCCAGAAACGAGGCACCCTTGCCTCACCCTCTCTGTACCTGTATAGGAGAGATGAGCTCATTATTAATTGAAAAATACTAAATATGTTGCGTACAAGTAAGGATACATAGGCAAAATTGGTACACAGACCACATGCTTCCACACATGATGCAAAAAACACATGATCAACACTATCAAATGCCTTTTCTAAGTCAAGGAATATTATCCCAATTCTTTTTCCATGGAATCACACTCCAGCAAATCTCTGATCAAAAAATATTTCATAAATTGATCTGTTCGGGATACAGTAGTTCTGATCAGAAGTTGACGAAGATCACCAAGTACCTCGTCCAACCAACTGGCCAACACTTTTGACAATATTTGTAGTCCGTACATAATACTGAGACGGTCGCCAGTTCTTCATCTGCCGTAAGTCTTCAGTCTTGGTAGAAAGAGACACCACGCTCTTCTAAAACTTAGAAGGCATTCCTCCATTTACCAAAGATGATTCCAGGACATTCAATAACTCAGGCCCAAAAGGTCCAAAACGCCAAGAAAACTCTGCCGGTAAGCCTCAATTCCAGGCGCTTTCCCGAGTTCAATCCAGCAAGGGCCTGCGTTAGCTCAGGCAATGTGATTGTGAGTCCAAGCTCGGCGTGGGTCTCAGTGATGGAAGGAAAGTGAGAAGAGAATGGAAGAAATAAAAGTTCATAGTTTGCTCACAACAGTAGTTTTGCATAAATTTTTGAAAAATAATCTCTAATGCACAACCAACATCACTGGAGTTAACACCCTGTTTCCTTGAGTCAGCAGGAAAAAACGGGTCTTTTTTGTGATTTGTTGACAAATCATTTGGAAAAGGATTTGTGAGTATCTCAAACCTTGATGTTGTTTATCCTTAATCGATTAAACATACCTGCTGCTTCTCTTGCTCAGTTCTCTCAATTGGGTCCTCTTTTCACTAAATATCATTTGGTCCTCCTGTTTCCAATATCTGGCCACTTTACTCTCTAACTGTATGATATCAGCTTCGAACAGAGTCATTGTTGTATTATTAACATGGTAACATTTGAAACCAAACTGCTGATCAAAACACTCTAATTCTGTGCTTTTGTGTTGTCCCACCATAACTCTAATGAGAAAAAGAGGCTTTTTTTGAGAGTTGGATAGCCCAAAAGGTATAGAGCCTTTTTTAAACAAAGTATCTTCAAGACGATTGGTGTGAATTTCAGTACGTACTTTTATGTGGGGGTTGAGGAAAAGAGGCCATGGTAACTAAATATGACGGAAAATAAGGATGGAAAGTGAAAGGGAGAGAAAACGCATTCCTGAAATGCGAGTTTATGTACCACCGTCATGTCTAGCAAGGATGCTCTCGTTAGCCCAACGTCCGCGTATATTGAGATTCGTTGGGTGACATAGCCTCCATGCAATCTAACAAACTATTCTGAAAAAAAAATAGACCAAATCGGCATAGGATTCAGGTGAGGTTCTGCGTATTTCTGTCTAAAGAGGTTCTAAGGTACAATTAAATCACCTCCATGCAAATACAATCATATGAGATAAATTGAGCGAAAGTGTCTGATTAAGACAAAAAGAAGGCTCTTCGTTCTACCACCTCACTCGGCGCATACACATTGAATAGTGTAAAATGGAAATTAATTGATGAACACAGTTCTAGAGAGATGAACCCGGCCTTGATAACCTCTTGGAAGTGCATGATTCAGGTACAGCCAGGTCTGAATAAAAAGGCCACACCAGCAGAAGAAGAAGACAAATTACTAAAGAAGCACTGATCCCTTAAAGAGGTGACACCAATCATACTCCACATCTTCAGTTATGTGCGTTTCCTGGAGTAAAAGTACATCTATTTGTTTACGATCAAACAAACTTTCCACTTGAACCTGGCGGTGTTGACTTGCACTCGCGCCGTTCATATTTAAGTTCCCAATGATCTTTTTTCATGGTTTATACAAAAGCTTGAGCGGTTTGCATGAGAATTTCAGTCCCCGCTTTTGTAACAACCTTTCGAGACATGAAACTGTGACTGTTAACTTGAATTCAGCAGGCTTCCCTAATAATGTCTTTTGCAGCTTGAACAAATGAAATTAAATCAGGAAAGTGATCTTTAATGATCACATTTCGGTGTCGATAGTTTCATTTCAGAAGGCAAGAATAAGTTGGGGGCTATGTATGACTGATACGATGAAGGTTGAGACAACTCAGTGCACCTCAGCTTTCATTTGATTCTGAAAAATCAGACCCCGGCCCCACTGGGTCATATAAATCAGTCTGAGCAGTCACTATTTCAGGTCTGCTGACATACGTAAAAGATCTTGAGTGCCAGAATGTCTTTCAACTTTACTCTGGTACTCAGTCCGTTAAACCGGAGCAGTAACTCGGTTTTCTTGCTCTTGAGGGCTGATATTCACTGGCTCAGTTGAATAACCAGGATAATGAGTGGGATTTTGTATCAAATGAAGGGGTAGTAAGGACTGAAATACCCATTCTGCTCGTCTCAGCAGGAAGTGCTGGTGACGACTTGCTAATGAGCTTTCATCAACATCAGCCTCACCACCTGCTTTACTTGTAAAAATTTCAGTGTTGCACAGTAATCTTGAAAATCATGTTTCTTCATTAATCAATCAAATCATTCTCCGAGTATCATGCAGCTTGGAGAACCCTGAGTAACACTTGAGGTGCATCCTGCGACCTTCACAATTCTTCTCCTAACAACTACCTTTAACGGTATCAAAGGCCGGTTCATCTCTCTAGAACTGGTCATCAATAATTTCCATTTTACACTATTCAATGTGTATGCGCCGAGTGAGTGTGTAGAACGAAGAGCCTTCTTTTTGTCTTTAATCAGACACTGTCGCTCAATTTATCTCAATGATTGTATTTGCATGGGAGGTGATTTTAATTGTACCTTAGAACCTCTTTTAGACA
>CM068952.1:175139591-175154782 GCA_035128595.1 Eptatretus atami
ATTGTTTCTTCTGAATATAGCATTTTTCCATATTTCACTCGATTTTCACTCCACTGTTTTTCTTTTAGAGGTCGTGGCTCTCCATTTTCTAGCAACACTCCCTATCGGCCTGTATATTCATTTTAAATCAACAGATAGACACTGCAATTGGTACAGAGTTATGCTCATGATCTCGATCGCAATTCTTCCATAGTGCTTCACCAGACCATCCCATCGGGACCATACCAAATATCACACGATGTGGGTCCCAGCTTTGACTTAGTCTTTAACGGCATTAATGATCATACTTGAATGTGCGAGCTCTCTGCATGGTGTCAAATCTATCAGGTGCTGATTTTCAATCCATCATCGATACATGGCTGTCGTTAACTCCAAATTTGCAACATGAATCATGGGGTTGTGATTTTTCTACAATATGGAGGAAACTCGATTGAGCGACATCAATCATTAAAATGGCGTTTCGACAAAGAGCGTCCAATTTCATGCCCGACGAGATGAGAAAGGAGTGACAGCGCCCCCGAGTATCACAACCCCACCAACGGCTAACTAGAGAAAACTCATGCACTGCTGAGATCAAAGCACTACACATCCTTATCTGGATCTAAGAGGGTCCCGAAGGCTCCACCGTGCACATCACAGTCTACCATTAACCACACATACACAGCCAACCTCAGCTATTACCACATCCATTTCACATACAACTACTAATTTACATAACATGAGACAGCATGAAATTACCAAGCATCTATCTATCCATACTATTGACCACCGCACACACACAACAACTGAGACTCTCAAAGCCTTCATGACCTCACAACTTAGGTCGAGATTGCCGAGTTTCTCACAACACAACACTAATCAATTTTGAGAGGTCAATATACTCTATAAGTCTTTAAAAACAATTCATTGATCAGTACTTGTGGTGCATCGTTTCATCATCATTTTGTTATCATCATCATCGCTCAGCATTTTGCAAATGATCCATGGGTTGTATGATTTTTACAATGAAACCTGACAAATATAAAGGGTTTGAAAGCTCCACAGGTAACCACAACAGAACTCATGCACGTGCAACACAACACAGACACACACACAACACACACACATCACACACACACACACATACAACGCATGCACGAACGACACAACGCACACACCGTGAGACTTTAAACCTTCATGAGACTCACCTTATTGAAGTGACCACTTTCACCACCCATCTCATGGGCATGTCTATTAGTCTTTAAAAACATAAATTGATCATACTTTGTGTCAATCGTTCATCATCATTTGTTTCATCATCATCATCGTTTCACTTTGCAAATGAATCCATGGTTGTTGATTTTTTACAAGAAAACTGACAATAAAAATTGGGTTGAAAGCGTCTCAACAGATACCACACAGAATAACATGCACGTGCAACACACCACCAACACAATGATACACACACACACAACACACACAACACACACAACCACGACGCACACAACGCACAGGCACCTGCCGACTAACTTCATGAGAGCTGCTATCCCCTATTTGAAAGTGCTCGTTATCTATCTCTCGTGACTTCCTCATTCGGTGCTCAGGTTCTACTGAGTCTTGTTTTACAAAGCCATTAAATTGTTCTGATCCATAGTTTTTGTGTTGCATCTCATTGCGCTCTTGTTCGTGTGCTCTCTTCTTGATGCATGTCGTGTGGTCATCGTATCATCTTCCATTCCGTGGTTTCATCATTCGTTGCATAACGGGATCCTGTCATGGACGGTGTCGTGAGTTTGAGGTCAAAAGCACGGGCTAGACAACACTAAAGGATCGGGGTCGCAGAGCGGAATTTCCACAGGAACGCTCGAGTAGGAGCAGGAGAACGCACAGTGCTGCGCTAAAAAGCAGCAGACACAGGAGGACACGAGCTACACAGCCAAGGACTCTAAACGCAGGGAAAGTCGCGACTATTTTCTTTTGGGTTCTGTGTGAAGTGTGTGTGATCAGGCGCCACCGCTAGTCTATCACAGACATACACATTAGATAATACAGTCTATCAGGCAACGACGCACACACGCACACACATGCAAGATGTCGTTCTTCGGCGAGTATAACGCACGGCTCATGAAAGTGACCATTTCACAACCCACCAAAATCTTTCATGTGCTCTGCAAGGCTGTTGGTGTATTGTTATCGTTTCTTTGATTATAACTAGTTTAAGATTGACAAACTTTGTGTGCATCCTGTTCATATACTTAGTTTGTCTATATTCGTCAGTTCATTCGTTGCATCTCAGCTGTTTCATATTTGGCAAATTGTAAAATAACAATAGGGTGTGGACGTTCTTTTACTCATATGGATATAAGACATGACAATGTAAATGGGGTTTGATATACCAGCGTCCGCACCGTTCGCTGCGTCCTTAGGACTCCATGGCCGTGGGGTCCTACCAAATACTATCGATGCTATTTCGATAGCCGACTAACAACGAGGTCACGCATCACGATGGGCGCTGGGAGACGCCCGAGTAGATTAATCAGACACAGAAGCAGCAGCATCAACACACACAACAACGACACCGCCATCGCAGCCACGCACACACGCACACCATGCAGACTTAACCTTCATCGCAGACTCACCTTATTGGAAGTGACCCCTTTCACGCACTCGTCCTCAAGTGGCCATTGCTATAGTGTTAAAAAAAACCATAAGTTGATCATACTTTTTGTGGTGCCGAGGATCGTTCATCATCATTTGTTCATCATCATCATCGCTTCATCATTTGCGCAAATGAATCATGGGTTTTGATTTTTTACAGAATGAGAAACGCGTGAAATAAGGAATGGGGTTGAAAGCGTCCAGCGGATGCCCAGGCAACAGAACTCTGCATCGGCACACATGGGGACGGAGGCCGACGATAAAACGCTCGTTATCCCGATTACAGACGAACGGATGCTTAAGCCAGGCCACCACTCACATCCGAAGTTCGACCCTTGCGTGGCGAGGTGCGGATAGTTCGCCACAATCCACACACACACAAACACACAGCATCCCAACACACAATCACACAACACATCACGCACGCACACGTGCGCGACACCTGCAGAACTTTAATACCTCATGAGACTCACCCTAATTGTAAAGTGTACCACTTTCACACCACAGATCCTCATAGGGCATTCTCTATTATTGTCTTAAAACATTAATTGATCATACCTTATGTGTGCATCGTTTCATCATCATGTGTTTCAATCATCATCATCGTTTCATCATTGAAATGAATCCATGTTGTGCTTTTTACAATGAAAACCTGACAAATAATAAATGGGGGTTTGAAAGTCCACAGAACTAACAAGAAACTCATGCCGGTGCACACACACATCACAAACACACACCACCACGACCACACCATACACCACACAGCACCCACCACACAATGCACCACGCATCACCACATACACCTGGCAGACTTAAACGTTCATGAGACTCACCCTTATGAAGTGACGCCTTTCAACCACCCATCCTCATGGGCCATCTCTTAATTAGTCTTTAAAAACCATTAAATGATCATCTTTGTGGTGCACTCGTTTATCATCAGTATGCCTTATCATCATCAGTGCATTAGTACTTCATAGGTAAGGTCTCGCAAAATGAATGCTTTCAGGTCGAAGCGCTCTCATATATTACACTCAAACCTGACAAATAAGATGGGGTTTGAAAGCGTCACAGGATACAAAAAGAATCATGCAGTGACAACACACATCAACCACACACACAACACCCCAACACTGTGTATCACACACACAACACAGGCCAGCAACACATGAGCGGCTACGCAGCACGAACACGCACACACCTAGCAGACTTTAAACTTCATGAGCCACCTTATTGAAAGTGACAACTTTCCACACCCAATCTCATGGGCCTCTCTTATTTAGGTCCGGTATAAGATAGCGATTAAATTGATGAACTTTGGTGACGATGCATCAGTAGGTGAGTCAGAAAGGCCTCACCGGTCCGTGACATTCGAGTACATTCTTTGTGCGCATTAAGTTCATCCATGACGAGTGGTCATGACATAGTAGAGCTGATACTGGTAATCCATGGAGTCGTGGGGTTTGACAGTGAAAACCTGTGAGCAATCAGCAAAGGGGTTTGAAAGCGTCGATAAGGATACGAAAACACGTGAGGCTCATGCAACGTTCGGACACACACGCACAGCGGAGCACCGCAATCTACCAGAACACTATCACACATGGTGTCAGAGAGCGGGAAAACGCAACTTCAATGGCTCCAAGGCTAAATTCTCGGGATCGGTCCCAGGGTGAGAAAAGCGACCCCGATTCCTCTAAATTACGCACACGCACACACACCACACCCACGCCATCACGCACGCACACACACTTGCACAAACAGCCGCAAGGATCGTGTAATCTTACATGAGAGTGAATCGGGTCCTAGAAGTGAGGCAGGAGTGACCACTTCAACCCCCAATCCTCATGGCCACTCTATTAGTCTTGTAAAAGAACATTGTTGGATAATGATATGTCATTTGATGTGTGTGATGGGATACTGTAGGATCGAATTTGTAGCTAGTGAATGATATCCCCATTGTGTTATGTCGATCAAGGTGATTGCCAGGAGAGAGTCTACTCACTCCATATCTATGACAAAGTAAGGAATGCCATCGGCTTGAGATATATGGTTTGACGAATGAACAGTCGCGAGAGCCTAAAATGGGGTTTGCAAGAGTTACACGTCCCTCCAGGATACCACATCGCCTCTCCACAAAAGCCTAACAGAACCGCATGCACTTGCCAGAGATCAGGCTCGCACGACTGTACAGGCACAACCACACACACACACCGACACACAATCAGGCCAGCTATTCGCCATGCTGGCAAAATATGGAAGCGGATTTAACAACACACACACACAAATGCGATGACACAACGCAACTCGATTATGAAACGAAATGAAAACGAAATAAAAGGAGTGAACAAGCAAAATGGAAACAAAACAAAGCGAAATGAAAGACGAATATGAAACAATCGACACGCACAGCATCGGCGCAACAGACACTACACGAAAGCTAGGGAAGTTACATCGCAGGAGACTAATGGAGCCTTATTGAAAGTGACCAACCGGTTTACGACCGAAGCAAAGGCGTGCATGAGGCTAAACACCGCAGTCATGCGTAATGGGCATGTACGTCCATATCAGGTTGTGGCCGAGTAACAAAATGCGCATTGAGGGTGGTGGGGGAGGTCGCATATGCTGTTGTGGTGGGCACCATCTTTCATCATACAATTTGTTTCATCATCATATCGTTTCATACATTTGCAAATGGAAATCGAATGTGGTTGTGATTTTTACAATGTGAGGATAACCGTCGACAAAATAAATGGGGTTTGAAGAGCGTCCCACGGACTCACTCACACACCGAGACTAGGCAGTGGCACAGTTCACGGACGAAACCACACACACAACACACACGGAGCACGAGCGGCACACACAGCACACAGCGCCACGACAGATCTGGATAGACAACACACGGAGCGCACGCCACAAAAATATAGATATTCGGGAGACGTGTTGGGCCGAGATAGTGCTCGCGAGCGCTGGATCGGACAAAGTGACCGGGCTCAAAACCACGAAAGAGCGTTGAAAAAATTAACTCTGGGTGTGAACCTGAGAGCAGAACGCCTATCATGTAAAAGAGAATGTACAAAAAAGTTGTATCACTCGGACTAGAGAAAAGACTGCAAGAAATGACGAGAGAGTTGACAATAAGCAGATCCTATGGGCACTCGAGGCTAACTGGTAGTAGGTGCTTAAAAAAACAATGAAGAGACATACGTGAACTACTGTGGGAGTGCGAATTTCATCATCAGATTATGGTTAATCATACATCATACCAGTTAAAGGCTCATTATGCGCGAATGAACTAGCTCTATGGAGGCTCGCTAGGAGTATACACGGATCGTGAAAGGTGCCTGGAGAGTGACATAAGAGGAAAGAGAAGAAGTGTAAAGGTAGTTAACATAAACGAGCTGAGGATGTATGCAGACGAAGGACGTAAGATGAACGGTAAACAGGAGAATGAAACGTTAAGGGACCCACGCTGTAGCAGATCATAACGTTGGAAGCAAGTCCAGATTAAAGAAGAGCTGGGCATAGAAAGAGGTAATGATGGAAGAAGAATAGAGACAGAAGAGGAAAATCGATCAAAGAATGCAGAACGCAAACAACAGAGCAATATCAGCAGAATAGACACAGAACAGCAAGAAAGAGTACACTGAAACGAACACAGAGAGAATGAAGACAACGAGCAGACAGAAATCTGTCAGTTGATAGAAATAATGAGATTGGCGAACGAGGAAAAGAAAGACAGTGGAAGTAGAAAGCTGAAAGTAGTAGAATTATGAAACTGAACGAAAAAGGCGAAAAAAATAAGCACATATTGGAATACGCGACTGACGACACGTTAACACGGAGCACACGCACACTCGTAGCAGATGTGAAGCTAGATATCGATAGAGAATCTGCAGACCATAATTAGGGGAACCATTGTTTGCAGAGGACACCAGCGAGAGGAAATCGAGGAAATTCCTCATGAGAGACCAAATAAATGCTTATAGTATAAGTCTTGTGGTTGAAAACCCATTAAAATTGTAGAAGTAAATAATGGCGATGGTCTTGTGGTGCAGTGGTTTCATCATCAGATTTGTTTCAACTCATCATGGCAACGTTTATCAGTGGGTTGCGCGAATGAATCCATGGGTTGTGGATTGTTTACAATGAGCCTTATCGAGAGGCGCGTTGAAGAGCCACAGAGATAAACACAACAGAACTCAATAGCACCGTGCACCAACACACCGACACACACACCACACAGGCAGACAAACACAACACACCACACACACACCAAAGCTTGCACGCAAGCGCGAATCGAAACGACACACAAATCGGGACGACTGATTACAACCAACTCATAGAGACATAACACCACCGTACGAGAGAAGAAGAGGGAAAGAGACACTATACAACGCAAACTGAGACCACAAAGCAGCTATTGGAGCACAATCTAATTAAGGGGATAAACGCTAATTATGAAGAAACACACTCATGTAAAATGGAGTCATAACTATCTGTGGTGCATCGAGTAAATAATTTGTATTCAGGGGTCATGATGAGTCGATTTCAGTCATGCAATTGACTCCAGGTTCGTGATTTTAACAATGAACATGACAAAAGTAAAATTGGTTGAAGGGATCACAGCAGGATAAAAACACGACTGATGCAGGGAACAACACACACACACACACAACACACACACTCAGCGTCGAGTAAACGAGCAACACGCACAAGCACAAGGACCCACGACACCACAGTGCACGGCGAAGAGAAAATAGGGGCTAAATGGGCAAGATGACAACGCACACACGCAAAACACTGCAGACTTTAAGACCTTCATGAGACTGCACCTATTGAACGTGAGCCCACTTTACACCCAGCTCCAATGCCATGGAGGGCAAGTTATTAGTATTAAAATATTAGTTGATCAGTCTTTGAATACGCTTCAATCATCATTTGTTTCATCATATCATCTTTCAAATGAGTAGACAATGATCCATGGGTTGTGATGTTCAATGAAATAACTGAGACGAAAAATGACCAAATTTGGAGTCTTGAAGAGCGAGAGACTTAGGAGAAAATGAACGAGACAGGAAGAAGCGATAGTGGAGTAGAGGCACAACAGTGATAAAACTAACACGAGTAAACTAAATTGATGAAGGAGAGAGTAAAATTGAAATCAGAGAGATGGAAAACTCCAGAAAGGAAACAGGAAAATAATTGTATAGAGACGGCGGGAGACAGAAAAAGTAAGAACGGACAGACAGAGACGGCTACGATAAAGGACGAGGTTAAAGGAACAGAACACACCACACACACCCAACAGAGTTAGTGGAGGACGCATGAGGGCGCAACTGGCGGACTGGGTAGAGACCCGGTGTGAGCAGAGTACACACACACACATGGATGGCGCACTCCAAGAAACGAGGGGCAGGCGACGTACATGGCGGCCAACCGAACGCACATCGCCACTTAGCAGGAGGACTTATATACCCGATTCATGCAGACTCAGTGGCGCTTATTCGGAAAGTGACCTACTTGTTCCACCACCCATCTCAATGGCTCTATTGCTGGTATTTGTAGACAGTGAGATACGTCGGTAAGTGATAAGTGCAATTGATCGTAGACTCGTTGGTGCAGGGGAATCGTTTCAGAGGCATCATGAGTGTAACTCGCTTGTTCGGAGTGACACACGAAATTCATGCGTTTGCACTCGATTTGCGATGAATCGAGGGGTGTGGTGTGGACGGTTGATGAATGAAACCTGACGGAATATAAGTGCGGGTTGCTTTTGAAATGACGTGCAGACGACTCACATGGTGTAAACAGAAACCATGCATCGTGTCAGGCACACTCGAACACAACACGTTGGTGTAGTGAGAGGGTTCCGTGTGGAAGGGAGACACACCCCACACACACACGGACACAACACACAAACACACACACCACACATGCACGCATCGACAGCACACTGCACAACCTGCAAGAGCTTTAAACCTTCATGATGAACTCACCTTAATTGAAGTGGACCACTTTCACCACCACTCCTCATGGGCATCTCTATTAGTCTTTAAAAACCTTAAATTGATCATACTTTGTGGGTGCTCGTTTATGCATCTATTTGTTTCATCATCTCATCGTTTCATCATTTGCCAAGAATCCATGGCGTTTGATTTTTCACAATGAAACCTGACAATAAAATGGGTTTGAAGCGTCCACAGGATACCAACAGAACCTCATGCAGTCCGCCACACACACAACACACAACACACCACAACCCCCACACAACACACACGGAACCACAAACCACAGCACGCATGCACGCACAGCCACTACGCACACGGTTCTGCAGATTAAAACCTCATGAGACTACACCCTTTATTGAAAGTGACACTTCTACCTACAAATCCTCTGGCCATCTCTTATTAGTCTTTAAAAACCATTAAATTGACAATACTGTGTGGTGCATCGTTTCATCATCATTTGTTCAGTCATCAATGCTTCATCAATTTGCAAATGAATGTTGTTGATTTTTGAGCATATGAATAACGCTGACTAAATAAAATGGGGTTTGAAAGCGTCCACAGGATACTCACAAGCAAACTCATGCACGTGAACACACCCACGACACATCACACACACCACACACACCACATACACACACAACACCATGCACGACGAACAGCACACCTGCAGACTTTAACGTATCATGAGAACTCAACCTTATTGAAAGTGACTCTCACTTTCACCACCCAGCTAATCTCATGGGACCATTCTTATTGAGGTCTTTAAAAACCATTAAATTGATCATTACTTGTGGTGCATACGTTTCTCATCATTTGTTTCATCATCACATCGTTTATCATTTGCAAATGAATCATGGCTGTGTGAGTTTTCTAACGAGTGAAAACCTGACAAATAAATGGGAGTTTTGGAAAGCGTCCACAGGAGTAGCACAAGCAGACTCATGCACGTGCCACACACACACATACACACCACAATTACACACACACACACACCAACACACAACCACATGCACGCATTACGCAACGCACAACACGCACACACTCATGCAGACTTTAACCTTCATGAGATCACCCTTATTGATAAGTGACACTTCAGCACCTCCAATCCTCATGGCCATTCTCTTATTAGTCTTTAAAAACCATTAAATGATCATACTTTGTGTGCATCGTTTCATCAGTCATTTGTTTCATCATCATCATCGTTTCCAAATCATTTGCAAATGAATCCATTGGGTTGTGATTTTTACAATGAAAACCTGACAATTAAATAGGGGGTTTTAAAGCTCCACGGATAACCACACAGAACTGCAATGCACGTGCACACACAGCACCACACACACACACAACACACACACACGACACCACACAAACACGCAGCACCAGAAGCTGCACGCACACACGCAGCACACCGCAACTTTAAAAACTTCATGAGATCCACCCTTATGAAGTAGCCACTTGTCACCACCCAATGTCTTTCAGTGGGCATCTATTTAGTCTTGTAAAAACATTAAATCTGATGTATACTTGTGTGTGCAGTCGTTTACATCATCAAGTGTTTTCATCAATCATCACGTTTCATTCATTTGCACAAATGAATCCATGGGTTGTATGATTTTTTATCCAATGAAAAAGCCTGACAAAATGGGGTTTGAAAGTCCGTCCACAGGATACCACAACAGAACTCTCCGTCACACACAAACACAATCCACCCACTACACCACACACACATCACACCACACACATCACCCACCACACACGACTGCTACGCAGTACCGCACACGCAAAGCCTGCAGACTTTAAAACCTTCATGAGACACACCCTATTGAAGTGACCATTTCACCACCCGGCATACACAATCCTTCATGGGCTCATCTCTTATTGCTTTTAAACCCAATATAAACTATTGATCATGATTTGTGGTGCCATCGTTTCATCACTCATTTGTTTTCATCATCAATTCATCGCTTCATATTCATTTGCAAATGAACCATGGGTTGTGAATTTATTTTGACAAATGAACAACTGACAAAATAAAATGGGGTTTGCAAGCGTCCACAAGGTATCAACAACCAGAACTCATGACGTGCAACACACACGACACCACCACAAAGCCACACACACACACGCACACACACACACACACACAAGCACACCATGCACGCGACGCAACACGCACACCTGCAGACATTTAAACCTTCATCCGAGACTCCACCTTATTGAAGTGACTGCACTTTCCACCACACCAATCCTCAGAGCCAGTCTCTATTAGTCTTTAAAAAACATTAAATTGATCATAGCTTGTGTGGTTGCATATGTTTCAAGTCATCATTTGTTTCATCATCATCATCGTTGTCATATTTCAAATGAATCCATGGGTTGTGCTTTTTAGTAATAAACACTGAACATAAGAATGGGGTTTGAAAGCGTCACAGGATACCACAACAAATCATGACGTGCACAAACCCACACAACACAACAACACAGACACACACACACCACAAGACACACACACATCTAACACACACACGCATAAGCACGCAACACAACGCAGCACACCTGCAGACTTTAAAGCCTTCATGAGAACCACCCTTATTGAATAGTGACCATGTTCACCCCAATCCTATTGGGCCATCTCTATTAGTCCTTTAAAACCATTCTAATTGATCATATCTTTGTTGGTGCATCGTTTCATCGATCATTTGTTTCATCATCATCATCGCTTCCTCCATTGCAAATGATCATGAGGGTTGTGATTTTTACAATGAAAACCCTACTAAATAAAAATGGGGTTTGAAAGCGTCTACAAGGATAACCCAACAGGACCTCTGGCACGTGCAGCATCATCACACACACCAAGGCACCCACACACACAAACACCACCACTACACACACAGTGACAGACACGCACAACGCACTGACCTGGCAGACTCGGTAACCTTCCATGAGATGCTCAGCCCTTATTGAAAGTGACACGTTTCACCACCGCAATCCTCATGGCATCTCTCTTATATTAGTGCCTTTAAAACCATGTATAATTGATCATACGTTGTGTGCATCGTTTAATCATAGTTGTTTCTCATCATGATCGTTTCAGTCATTTGCAAATGAATCATGGTGTGATTCTTCCATGAAAACTGACCAATAAAATGGGGTTTTGAAAAAGCGTCACAGATACCACAAGAACTCAGCACGTGCACACACACACACACATCACAACACACACACAACACATCACTACACACCAACACACACAAACACACTCACACACCATGCACGCACGCACGCATCACAGCATACACCTGCGATTTAACTTCATGAGACTCACGCCTTATTGAAAGTGAAACCACTTTCACCACCGCAAATCCTCGATAGGGCCATCTTTATATAAGTCTTCAAAAAAACCATTAAGATTCTGATCAACTTGTGGGGCATTCGTTTCACATCATTTGTTCTCACATCATTCGTTTTTCATCATTTGGCAAGTGAATCCATGGTTGAATTTTTACATGCAACCTGACAATAAAATGGGGGTTTGAAAGCGTCACAGGATAACCACACAGAACTCATGCACGTGCACACCACCACACAACACACATACTACACACACAGCACACAGCACAACCACACACAACACACACACACACACACAGCGCACGCTACGACGCACGCACACACGCAACACACCTGCAGACTTAAACCTTCATGAGATCACCCTTATTGAAGTGACCACTTTTCAAACCACCCAATCTCAATGGGCCTCTCTTATTAGTCTTTAAAAACCACTTAAATTGATCATACTTTGTGGTGGCATGTTTCATCAATCATGTGTTTCATCATCATCATCGTTTCATCATTTTGCAAATGAATCATTGGGGGTTGGCTGATTTTACAATGAAACTGACAATATAAAATGGGGTTTGAAAAGCGTCCACAGGATACACAACAGAACTCATGCACGTACACACACACAGCACACACACACCACACACTACCACACACACACAACACACATGCATGCGCAACGCCAACACTGCACACAGCTGCGACTTTAAACCTTCATGAGACTCACCCTTATTGAAAGTGACCACTTTCACCCAGTCCTATGGCCATCTCTTATTCAGCTTAAATAATCCATTAAACGTTGATCATACTTGTGTGTGCATTCGTTCAATCATCAATTGTTTCATCATCATCATCGCTTCATCATTTGCAATGATCATGGGTTGTGATTTTTGACAATGAAAACTGACATAAATGGGGTTTGAAAAGCGGCACAGGATACCACACAGACTCATCGCCACGTGCAGTCACACACACACAACCACACACACACTACACACACACAACACACACATGACAGGACACACAAAACACACACGCACAGCACTTATTGACGTGTACAATCACAACGCACACAACCTGCAGACTTTAAACTTTCATGAGACTCACCCTTATTGAAAGTGACACTTCACCACCCAATCTCGAGGGCCATCTCTTATTAGTCTTTAAAAAACCATTTAAATTAGAATCATAACTTTGTGGTGCATCGTTCAATCATCATGTGTTTCATCATCATCATCGTTCATCATTTGCGAATGAATCATGGGTTGTGATTTTTACAAATGAAACCTGACAATAGAAATGGGTTGAAAGCGTCCAAGGATACCACAAAGAACTCAGCACGTGCAGCACAACACACATACTACCTACACACACACACAAACACACACACACACATAATGCACGCACGCCACACGCACACACCTGCAACTTTAAAACCTTCATGAGCACTCACCCTTTTGAAGAGGACCATTTGCATCCACCCCAACTCCTCATTGGGCCAGTCTCTTATTAGTCTTTAAAACCATTAAATTGATATAACTTTGTGGTGCAATCGTTCATCATCATTAGTTTATCATCATCATGCATCGTTTCACCATCATTTGCAAATGGAATCCATGGGTTGTGATTTTAAATGAAAACTGACAAAATAAAATGGGGGTTTTGCGAAAGCGTCACGGATAACACAACAGAACTCATGGACGTGCGAACACACACACAACACACAGAGACCACACACACACAACACACACACCACAATCACCACACATGCACCAGCACACAACAGCACACACCTGCAGACTTTAACCTTCATGAGACTCACCCTTATTGAAAGTGACCACTTTCACCACCCATCCTCAGGGCTCACTTGTATTAGTCTTTTAAAAACCATTAAATTGATCATTACTAGTTTGTGGTGCAACTCGTTTCATATCATTTGTTTCACATCATCATCGTTTCATCATTTGCAAATGATCATGGGTTGTGATTTTTACAATGAAACTGACAAAGTAAAATGGGGTTTGAAAAGCGACCACAGGATAACCACATACAGAAGCTCATGCACGTGCACACCACACAACACAGCACACACACACCCCACACACACACACATGCACACACACACATGCATCGCCCCCGCATGACACACGCACACCACCTGCAGACTTTAAACCTTCATGAGCTTCCACCTTATTGAAAGTGACCAGCTTTCACACAACGACACATTCCCAATGGCCATCTCTTATTAGTCTATTAAACACCATTAAATTGATCATACTTGTGGTGCATCGTTTCATGCATCATTTTGTTTCAATCATCATATCGTTTCATCATTTGCAAATGAATTCCATGGTTGTGATTTTACAATGAAAACCTGACAAATAAAATGGGGTTTGAAAGGTCCACAGGATACCACATACAGACGTCATGCTAGATATTGCACACACACACACACACACAACCCACACACAACATCACACACACACACACACCACTGCACCTACCACGGCGACTACACCTGCATGACTTTAATACTCATGAGACTCAACTCCTTGAATGAAGAGTGCCACTTTAACCCAGCCCAATCTCATGGCTCATCTCTTTAATTAGTCTTTAAAACCATTAAATTGATCATTACGTTTGTGTGCATTCGTTTCATCATCATGTGATTTCAATCAAATCAATCATGGTTTCATCATTTGCAAATGAATCCATGGGTTTGATTTTTACAATGAGAAACCTGAACACAAAAAAGGGGTTTGAAAGCTCCACAGATACCTTACAACTAGAACTCATGCACGTTGCACACACACACATCAGAGCACACACACGAAGCACAGACACGAGCCACGAGCACACACACACACACACAACACACGCATGCACGCGACGGCAGCACTACGCCGGATCACCGCAGAGATTTAAACCTTCATGACTCTACCTATTGAAGGACGTGACCAATTCACACCGCAATCCTCATTGGCCACTCTTATTAGTCTTTAAAAACCATGTAATTGATCCTGACTTTGTGGTGCAGGGTCGTTTCATCATCATTTGTTTGCATCAGTCAGCAGATCGTTCATTGTTGTTGTGGAAATGACTCTTTGGGGTTCATTCAAGGAAATCAGACAGGTGGAGGCCATTCGGCCCATCGTGCCTGTGTGAACACCATATTAATTTATCAACACAAGATCCAAAGAAGAAAAT
>CM068952.1:175182089-175201643 GCA_035128595.1 Eptatretus atami
GGCAGTGAGGCTCAGACTCGTCTCTTCAAATATAAAAATACATTCAGAGAATTGGTGAATTTTCATGTGAAATATGATAATTTTCACTTCCAAATAGCATTACAACAGGAAGTTTCATTCCTGATCCCCTAAATACTTCAAGTCATAAAATCCATCGAATCAAAACTCGAATTTTGAAATTGTGCTGTATTGGCATACACGGGGAGCATACAATGCGGGGGGCATTGTGGAGGCGTGGGGGAGTGGTTTTGGTAGTCACGTGTCCGCAAGGCATATAGGTGTTCTTGCCGCTAGAGGCGTGGGGTATTCTACAGTAGTGTACATCCGGTCACGCAATAAACAGAGTTACAGCAACCTCACGACTCTACGTGCCTCACTGCCACGTAGAGTCCGTGTTCGTTCCTCAGCTGCACCTGTGCCTCCTTGCGGGCCCATACTCCGTTTGGGCCCGGGCCCCCTCGAGACCGAGGGCGAGGGTCCCCGGTGGCAGGGGCCGCGACGAATCAACATGGGTTTTCCGGTCATTGTTCCTGCAACCTACGATATACGGTTCCGAAGCAAACGGGAGCATGCAGCTGCGACGGGTTTCTCGCGCTTGCGTTGCGCTCATGATGCAGTGCACACCCGTGTCGGTCCGGCTGCCTCGCGACTTGAGTTCCAAGCGCTGAGCGGATCTTCGGTACATCACGACCGGTCGGGGCTTAGCCCCTCCTTCATGGCAGATATAGTCTCCGCGCAACGCCAACTCTATTCGATGTCCTCCTCGCGTTCAGATGCAAGGGCCTGCACGCAAAGTCGCCTCAACGTCCGGATGTCGACACACCAAAGGGCGTGTTGATCTGGTCGCGCCAGCCGTGGTCCATAAATTGTCTCGGGAATCCCTGTTGCCTGAGGGTGAGTCTCCACCCGCGGGTTAGCCAAGCGAGTGATTCTAACTTGGCATTATTAAATAGCACCCATAATGAGCCGCGTCGTGCGCGTGTGCGCGAAATGTGTTTGATGGAGAATCAATGCTTTCCTGTGATGTGAAGGAGCTCGCGGAACAATCGTTGTGAATAAGGGTCTTTCAGATCTCGATCTTTATCACACTCCCGCAGTTCGCTGCCAGTGGCATACTTCTGGCATGTGGTCTTGGAATATCATAGCTGTTGGCCCGATACACGCTCCGACGGTCGCCGTGAGCCCATTACACTATCCGGCCCCTCTTGGGGCCCCTTAGCCTACCTGTTAGGCGTGAAGGGAAGGCTCTGTTGTCGCATCTGCGCAACTAGTGCCACGCATGGTTCGTCCTGGGTGACCACTTAAATATTATAATGAACTGTGCCAGTCCTCTATGCAGTCTCGATCAAGGCTGCACACTGCCGTCGAGCGCTCGGATCCCATGAACTATTGACCCCTCCAAACGGGTTTCGTGCGCTACTACGTGCACTGAGATCTCGACTTGGATTTGATTCGGGTTTGGTGTGGGACAAGCTGGTAGATAGAGGAACCCGCGCTAATTGCCTGGTTCGAGTTGAGCGATGGCCGGGGAGACCAGGGCAGTTGCTGTTCAGCGTCACCAACAAACGACCTCCCCAGCTCACGCTTGAAAAATATGTTTCTTGGCACACAAGCCAATCGGAGGCGCAACCTCTAGCGTCTACGCAACATTAGAGAGCTGAGCGCCCGGTCAGCCGCGCTGGCGCTGCGGGGCGGTTCCACTATGATGGGTGGGTGTGTTAGCACACTGATTTCGATCTCCTGAGGGAGGTGTGCCACCTTTGCGTCCGACCGGCCGGGCATTTCGCGAGATGGTGCCCAGGGGGGAGGTTCGCTTTGGGTGTCACCCATTCGCTCGACTCACCATGGATACACATTTCGCGCTCCGACAGCGCTGTTAAGCGGGGGCCGCCTCTGGCGGGCGCCTTCTCCGCAATAGTATACTGTCGCCTCCAAGCTTTCCCTTGCTTGTATGTCATCTGTCACTGACGGTTTTTTTTCTATTTCTCACTGCCAATCTGTTTTTTTGTGTCTTATGCCACGTGCGTTATGCTAAATGCCACTTTCTGGCTCTGCGTTTGCTTATAGTTGTCATGCACAATGAATTGGTGCGTTTTTTTCCTTTTGCTTTTGTGTCGTGGTATTCTGTGCCAATTTATGTTGTCGATTCATAATTGTCATTTTATAATCATAATTTTAGGAAGGGAGGAATGTGGTGTATGGCATACACCGGGGAGCATAACCAATGCGGGGGCGTTGTGGAGGCGTGGAGGAGTGGTGTTGGTATGTTCACCCCATGTTGTACCGCACACGGCACGATAAAGCGTGTCTCAGCATGCACCGCGCTAGAGGCGTGGGTATTCTAAACAGTAGTGTACATCCGGTCCAACGCAATAAAACAGAGCTACAGCTAACCCGTCGAGCGAGCTTCTACGGTGCCCCGTCACTGGCCCTCCCGGACACGAAACATGAAGTAACGGATCGATCAAATGTGACACAACAATTCCAGAATTGGCTTACAAGACTTTGCAGAAGTGGATATCTGGGTGGATGAACAATGCACCGTATTCCTCAAGGAATCGCCCACTCGCGCTGAAGGACACCATACGGATCTTTAACGTAACCACTCACTAATGGCAAAGCAAACGGGACCCCCAGTTGAACCTGCATCTGAGGGATGGCATGTACAATGATAATCACTCACAACATTGTGAAACTGCTGCGATGAGAGTTTAATACCTGGGTCAGAATTCAATACCCAGGCGAGATGAACTCAGAGGCTAAGTGTTGGTATCTCGAGGGCACCCTGCCAGCCCCCAAGAATATTGGAGTTTTTATTTAATGAATTCCTGTTGAAAACGCTAAGCACCACCACTACACAGGTTTACATTACGACTGAAAAAATGTTCACTCAATCATCGCTAACAGATGAATGAAAATGAAATTTCAATGTTCAGGTATGATATTGATAATGGTGAACTTCGAGACGTTGGCGGTTGTGAAAATAACGTCGTGTATTTCAACATATGAACGAAAGTTTATGTGAATATTTGTGTGAGAATGAGAGAATTTGAGAAAAAAAATCCGTGAATTATGTGATGAAAATACAGATCATGAAATGAACCGAGAAATAAACATCTCGGTTGTCTGGATTCTTACTTTATGTCAGAATGAACAATGTTCTGAATGCATTGTATGTGTTGAAGTGCAGAAACAGTCTGGAAATGATTAAAAGCAACATGATGAGATTCTTTTGAAATTAAGATTCAAACTCGTTACATCTATGCCTTGTTTCCTGTTCAATAGGAAGAACATTTCAAAACACGGACGTGTGCATCACACTTGTGAACACGATTTCATCACCTGGTACATGATCGGCAACAAATTGTTCAGACAGAGGGTCATTTCGAGAGATGAAATCATGGGGCAGTTCTGCAAAACAAAACTCATCATGTACACTCTTCACAGAAACAGTAAATACAAGGCATGTTACAAGTGAATTGACAATAATTACATACTTCCTAAAGTGTGATTCAATAATACACCATTCGAACTAATGAATATAATTAAAAGGATAGAAATAACACATAATACATCTAAGAGAGTGTACTTCCTCACAAGTTATGTACGAATCAGAACCAGACGTTTGTGGATGAAGTTGGGGAGGTGACAAGACCACAGCCGATTCAACTTTGGTTTAGTTCCGGATGTGGATCCGGCCGCATCATCCCCTTCGGGCAAATGCCAAATTGTAGCAGTCGGTAATAATTCAAGCCATCTCGGAGTCGTCAGTATGGCATCTGCTGATCTATCAGCATGCCGTTCTATACTGTTTTCTTGTGTCCACTTACCGTAGCTTACAAAAGAAACTTCTATCCTCGCGCCTATCTCTGTGAACTTTGAGCATACAAAATATGGAGAAATAACTCAGTCTACAGAAGACTGAGCGCAGCCGTCACAGAACATGAGTATCCCCTCGTCTCTCAAAAAGTCACTTTTCTTCAATTTTAATAATAATAATGATTTGAAAGATCGTAATAAAAAAAAAAATCACGAGCAGTTCTCCTATTTAGCTCACTAATAGTATACGTCGGATACTCATATTATACACATCACCTTCTAAAAAACTACATGAAATAAGACGACATTTGCGCGATCACAGTTTAAGAAGATGGGAGGATCATCGAGTCTCACCGATCAGTAAGTGACGAGGATGCAATATCGAGCTTCGGACACAGCCATGTGAGGTCTCTTTTCACCCCCGAGATAACTGAACCTCTCACATCCGTGCACCTCCATATGCTATGTATCGTCGCTTTATAGAGCATGGTCTCCTTGAGATAGTGTAATGAAGAAAATTTTGACGCTTCCTTAGGTTTCGAGCGTTAAATATACAATTCAATTTCCAAAAATCATATCAGGTTCAGACCGAGTGTTAAAAAGGTGGAACATGAATTATCTGGATTACACACCATATTTTCACCGAGAATCGATTAACATCATACCTGTCTGACATGTTATAAATTCCATTTTCGTTAGACCTTTTGTTTTGTGTCGCCTCATCATGTCCTTTAAAAACACTAAAAGTTCCTGTGTTTGGAAATGATTTTTCACCATTTGTTTGAGTGCAAGGCAGGACGGCAGAGCCTAAAAGACTCCAATCTACACCTACTCTCTACACATGTGGTTGATAGGTAACAAATTCAGACCCAATCGTGCAGCAAAACGACAGACTGTCTTCAATGATGTTCAGATTCGTGTTCAAAATAAAACGTTCAATTTAAATGAGTTGTTCCTCCGTCTTACTGTGAAAATGATGAATCATGAAACTGAATGAGGCAGAAAGATGGCACCACACAGAACCAATGAAACCGAAAGATGCTTCACCCGCAGGCTTTTTCACAGTTGTCGTGGCATCTCAAATTATATACAGATTTAACATGCATTCACGATGTTCAAGTGCGAGAAACTACATAACCAACATCACCACATAAACCAGAATCGAGAAAGTCCGTTAGAAGGGAGCTTTTACATGTCCCACTCGACCCCATCAACATACTCCATTGTTAAGGCTGCGTCAGAGGTGGCGATCCACGTCTAAAACTTGAAAACGAACACTTCACTGCAACGGGGACAGCGGGGACGTCGCGAACAAATTGAAAACATGTGAAACAGGTCATAAGAACACAGATCTTAGTTGATCATTGTCCTCTCTTGTGTGGTCGTTTATTTAATACCAGCAAATACAACCAGTCACAGTGCTGACGGGGAGACCGTGGGAGGGGATACAGGAGAGATGGGAGTCATGAGGTGATTGGATATGGTAGTAATTGTTGGATTTGGTAAGATCAAGTTCATTGGAGGGGGCAGAAAGAGAGGAGAGACTGGGAAGGCGCTTGGGGGCTTCGTTGAGGAGGGGAGCAGAAAGGAGGAGCGAAGGAGGGTAGGAGAGAAAGGAAGGGAGGCAAGCTGGTTTAAGGAGGCGAAAAGTAAGGATAAGGAAGGGAGGGAGAGTAGCCCGGAAAGGTGGGCTGGGGGAGAGGGATTGCCTCACCCAAACGTCACAATACACTCCGGGGCTGGGAAGAACCGAGCAGCGAGGAGAAAGAGAGGAGGGCGGAAGTGGGGAGGGTTTGGGCAGGAGATTGCGTGAGGGGAGTTTCTCGAAACACATTTGCTAGTGGACTTGGTGGAGCACAGGGGGGAGGGGATAGTCCAGAATTGATCACATGGGATACGCCAAAACAAGCACGTGAACCAGCAGCGGAAACTGCGGGAGATGTGAAGGGTAATAAGGAGGGGTGAGAGGGGGAGGAGGTTTGGGGACCCAGGTAAGCATGAAGGGTGAGGGGAAGAGAAGGCACATGTGTGGAGGGACGGCAGGTGAAGGGGAAGGGATAGGTGTCATGGGGGGCAGGGAAAGAGAACAAAACATGAGGGGAGGGGTAGGGAAGGGTATAAATGAATGTGCCCAAACGCAAATCTTCTTTTAACCACCAGTTTCATATACAACCAGGTGGATCAGCATTGAAAACTCCCATACCATCTACCTGTGAAGAGGTCTGCTGAATGCATGCGATCTCAGACATGCAGCGCCTTTGCCGACCCCCCGGCGGCTAATCTCCTATCTGATTGTGCACGATCCATGGTGTGTGTGCCATTTTAATAAACCTAAACCTGGCAGTCCTTAACAGTCCTCCTAAACAGAGAGGGAGGAAGGGTGGGCTGGAGCAGGGAAGAGGGTGTGAGAAGTAGAAGAAGGTTGAGAGTCGGGAGGGAAGAGGACAGACGAAGAGGGATTAGAGAAGGAGAGGGGGGAAGAAGGAAGAGGGGGGGTGAGTGGGAGAGGGGCGTTAGTCGGATTGATGGGCGAGAACTACGGGTGGGCGAGTGGGGAGTACATGGCAAAAGTGTGTCGACGCAGTTTTAACTTTCCATCTGAGGAACGAACAGGTCAGGACAGTCACAATATGATGATACATTACCTGATCCTGCTGAGATTATTGAACCCAGGTGGTGGATGTACCATGCTCTCTCAGAGACATGGCAAGAGCATAGGAGGTATCTCTCAGACTCTACCTACCGTGATGTTGGCAATCTCATCTTTGTATAATTACTAAAAACATTTTTTTACTCATTGTCATCTCCATTATTTTGGCTTCCTGCCACTTCCGGATATGCCCCCCACAGAAAACAGAGCCGACAGGAGTCAACCAACACTTCGACACCCAGCGTCTCCAGCGCAAATAGCCAAACCACGTCCAATGCAGATCCGAAACAGTGAAGAAACTATTATTAAAACACAAAAAACATGTGTTTTTCCTCGCTATTATCACCCCCTGCTGAAGTGCAAGGGTGTGCAACACGAAATTAATATGGCAGAAAATCCACTCACATCGGGAATACTGTGGTCGTAAAATATAAAATTGCCACATTCCTCAGCAAACATGACCTCATCACCACCCGACTCACACGCCACGAATCGGAGCCAATGTTACGCTCACCAACTACCTCAGCAGTTCACTCTGTACACTCGAGCCCTCCACTGTGCGTTCAACCGCTCGACCCGCAATATCCCTCTTTGCAGTGAATCTAGCTGCGTCGAGGTACTCTGTTCACGCGACGATCGGCTCTAACCCACATGCTGGCTACTCTTACAAGCACCCCACCTCTCTACCGCTGCTCAAGCACTCCAGCGAAACGGTTGAATGAGTTATGCGCTGACAGAAGCAAGCGATTGCTGATCCGATTTGTGTCTATCCAACCATGCATCCGGATGACGACTGGAATGTCAAGCGATGTCACCGAATGACAAGTTGAACACTTTTTTAGCAATCAAAACTGTCGTGAAATCAATATAAGAAGTTTACAATTTTGAAATTCGGCGAGATTAAGAGATTATTGGAGCTTTTGGCATGTACCATAAATTAAATAAAGCCACGAACGTTTGCATCTCTGGGTGTTCACCGCATTGCCCGATGATCCATTGATTTGCGTTTGATGATCAGGCATTCAATGTAATGTCGCAGTGTAGGAAAGTGAAAATAAAAAACCTATTCCATGTACAAAGATTGAGAGCTTGCATTGAGCCTAGTGTCAAGTCCATGTGTTGTATCTTGCAGCCGCGTAAAGTGTATTGGGCGTGCTTTTAGACTCTGAGTGATGCTGACAGAGGGGTCTGACAAAGAATGGGCACACTCATTACATTTGTAAGGCTTATTTTTGTTTTTTGTTGGATATTTAGTATTACCCCATAAAATTTCCTTGCAAACAAGAAGGGTGTTTACACATTAACCCAAAATCACGCCGCAATTTTCATCATCGTACTCCCTCCAGAATGCGTTCGGGTGCAACGCAATACATTGGGGCCGCTGGGTTTCATGAAGTATTGGAATATGGAGGAGACGGGGTAAACGAACTTACGGACACACTGACAATATTTATTAATTACAGAATGCTGGGTGCAATGGTTTCCTCAATTTGACAGTCTGAAATTGTGCTCCATCATGCATTGCGTTTTCAGTCTCGACGACTCAGCAATACGATGCTGTGTTAAGAACGGAAATGAGAACAAACCTGCAGACGTAGTCAGGACCGCCTCACACAAACAATCGAGGGTACAAGTGTCTATAGGAGAGCGATGGGCAATGCAGCACACGTCCACCATTTGCCGATTGATCAGCGCAACCTCTGCAGTGTAACCATATCCACCTTCTGAGAGAGCTGAAAAACAATATACAAATGGATAATAACTTGTCAGAATATCAAATATATTTTTACAGTATGGTAAATATTACTCGTCCGAAGTAGATTTGTAAATCCACGTTAAAAATTTAATCAGCCACAGGAAGGTGCTGAGGAGCCCAGGGGCACCAGGAATCCCCAAATCTTGAAACTAATGATCTTTCATGGCGGTACACTCAGGAACATCCACCAATTTTGCTGCGTTTCCCGTTACACTGACGAATCTGTCCATTCCAGATCGATTGACGTGTAGGGTTTTAAAAACGTCACAAACAGGCACCTGTATAGATCCAATGGACCGGAAAGCATAGGAGGGGTTCCATGTAATTGTGTCCGATCGAGTCCCCACACCATTCCCATAAACTCACCATTTTCATTTTTTCTCTCCATGCCACTCCACTGCAACCTGGGGAAGAAACAGCAAACATATGAAAGAATTGCTTCACGAAAAAAAAGTGACACTATATTCGTTATTGTTGTGTGTCTGCTCGTCTGTCTGACTGCGTCTCGTGCTGTCTGCAGCCTGTCATGCCCGAGCATTAGCTCTCGTCGAGCGTTTTGATCCATCTCTCGACGCAACAATATAGGTGGAAGGTTTATATCATCGATGTTGTTGTGGTTCCCTGACAAATGGGTCGCTGCGTGCGGCCATTTCCATGGAACGGATGCCACACGTCAAAAAACATATGTGTTTTCTGGGGGAGTAGGCCTATTTCAAGTTTGCATCTTCTCCCCAGGGGTTGGTCGATCCGACAGGGGGTTTCGTATTGGTTAGCCCAATGGTCACCTGCACAGCCCCACGGCAGCTCGATTTTCAATTTTCGTCCCAAGGCTCAAGGTCAAAACGTCACGCAACTTAGAAAATTTCGAATTTTGACATAAAAATCATACGACCTATCCCAAACTTGAGAGCTAGTGGATAGACAATCATTTTCTTACCTGCATAAGTCTTGAAGCGACATTTCCCCCAGCTAAAGTCTCTAAACATTTGCTACCTCATCCTGAACACCTTAAGCCCGTGGCGCCCCTTTCAACGCTTTGTTTTTACACCGCTGATTCATCAAAGTATGGATACATCCGACGCGAGTTGTTGCCACCACATGCCATATAGCCTATATGACGTTATATCCATTCGTGTCTGAGAATGTTCCTAGAGGAAGTTTTGCATCCAAAGGTCATAAATCCTTGACTCATCTAACTTTTGAACCTTAAGGCTCCACACTAAGGTCAACACTTTTCAAAAGTTGCTGTGAATACGACACCGCGTTTTTCGACGCTTCCTCTTTCGCACGAATCGTGTACTCCCAATAAAGGTATCGAACGTATACTGTAATTCCCTTACTTTTAATGTCCAAAACATGTTTGTGACCTTCTTAAAGGTTGATGTCAAAGGTCAAATTTTTGAAAAAGCTGTGGTTGAACGCAAACGGTGTTTTTCGACATTCTTGCTATGTCTTAATAACACTCGTTACTTTCGTATCACATCATGTTGAACCCACTTTTATAACTTGGTCAAACGAGATATCCATCACATCCCTGCTCCTCATCCTCTGCATCTCATCTGAAACAATCTCAATTGTGCACCGATAACCCCCGCTCTTGTAGAACCCAATTCGCTCGTCGTCATGCCTGGTGTACGTCATGTTTATATACCTTCCTTACCAAGCATGAAACAAAGCAGGACCAACGAGGCGAGACAAAGTTGGTCCTCTCTTGATGATACACATGATGCTAAAAGGTCCACGTATGTTACGTATGAATTTGATTGCACGTATGATGTATTATTGCCTTAATTTCGTTTCATTGCAGCTTGCTGTTTTGTTCTGGTCGTGTTCAGGTTTCAAATCAGTGTGTGTTCCATATCACTAAGTCCTGTCAAGTTTTAACCGCACTTGCCCACACTTCAAACATGCTCGAGTTGCGACAGTAATTTCTTTCTTGCAACCCATGTGATCGTACTCACCTCGCCTTTCGTGGAATGTGAGTCCGAGTGTCGTGCATTTTGTATGAAACACTCTCCTCTGATGTGTACTTGTGGGCAAAAATGTGATCGTCACGAAGCTTGGATGAAAAATGCAACCCATTATGCTCCGCCCATGTCTTGCCTCATGCATATTCATGTTTTGCTTCATAAGACACATTTACGCTCTGTTGTCGTGTGTGTTTGGCTGTCATCTTTGGCTGGAGGAAGGTAGTGGTTGGCTCCTCCTAGTCTGGCTGGAAGGGGGTTAAGTGGTGTGAAAAGAAAAGCACGACTTTTTACCTGTCCACCACTTGCAGGGTCTTCTCAAATAAAGTTTACAGTTTTTAAAAACACTCCTGGACGCTCGGTGTAAGCTGCCTTGGAGCATTCTTTTCTTCATATAAATACTCATACGGAGGCCGTTCCGGATAACCAGAACGGCACCCCGGGTGTGGTGCATCCCCCCGCTGCTGATACAGTTTACGTTCTGTAATTCCACTGACAGGTCCCCAAACCCCTCCGCACTTCCCCCCTCCTCCTCGTTCCCAACCCGTCTCTCTCTCCCAGCCCAGGATGATTTGTGACGTTTGAGTGAGTGTCTATATCTCCTCCTCCCACGTTCTCCCTGCTCGCCTCCCACCCCTTCCCTTGTCTCTTACGGATTACGCACTCCGTCAACGGGCCCGCTTCCTCCTTCCCTTTCTCTCCTACCCTCCTCCCCTCCTCCTCTTCTCATTATTCCTCCTCCACCCCCCCGTTTCCCCGTCTCTCCTCTTCTTTTCTCCTCTCTTTCACCTTCCCCTCACTCTTCTCCATCCATTCCGGTTCTTCTGCGTCTACTTCCCTCCTTTTGGCTCCTCCGTCCGGCGGTGGCCTGGGTTACCTTGTTTGCTTGGGTCTCATTAACCGACAACCGCAGCGTCTGATGCGACCACCGTCCTCGTGTCTGTGTACACTGTCCTTCACTCGAGCTTTTCCAATTTGTTCTCCATTCCGGTGTTCAGCTGTGCATGAAGTGTTTCGTTTCCCGAGTTTTGCAGTGCCCTGCGACAGGCCTGTAAGGGATATGTTTGGGGTAGGCTTTTACGAATTCTCGCTTCGTTTGTGTGATGTTTGTTTCCAGTTATCTTCGCATTGAACCATGCGTGAATTATATTTAAATCTGTAATATTACCCGTGCACACAAAGATGTGCAAACGGTGTGAAAGCTTTGGTTTGTCCGTCATCTTTCTGCTCTCATCAGTGTTATATCATATTTAGTATCGGAGAAACTCAGTTAATTGAGACGATTTATATTTGAACACGCATATATTCATCAATGGAAACAGTCATGTCGTTTTGCTCGCATGGTTGCTGAATTTGTCCGATCACCTAGATGTAGAGAGGAGTGGAGTGATGATTTTTTTCTCTGCCGTCTGCTGGCGACTGCAAACAAACTTGAAAATCATTCAATCAGGAACATTAGTGGTTTTAAGACTTTATGATGAAGGCCAAACAAAAGTAGGACTGGATATAACAAGTAAGAACAGATGATGTAATGATTCCGTAAATGGTAATCTGATTAATCCAATTTAATCTTTCACTGGATTTAAAACCTCTTGAAACTTTATGGATTGAATATGTATATTTCAAGCCCGTAGAAGAAAATGTCTTCAAACTATTCCGATACCATCTCTATTAACAATGATACTAGATAGGGCAGGGCATTGAGAGGTGCATGATCGGGGGGAAGAGAGACCGTACGAATGGCTGTGTCCGAAGCCGATGATGTCTGCATTCATGGTGATCAATGACAATCCATTTCTAAACATGTGATCAATGATCGTTTCATTCGTGTTTTAAGAGGATGTGTAAGACGTTTCAGGAGTGCTGAAACTTGCGGAATGTAAACCGATCTTTCAATATAATATATTTATTAGAAATATTGAAGAAAAGATGAAACGCAGGGATATCATGTTCTGTGACTCACTCGATTTAAGACTGTGATTATTTCCACATATTGTAACTCAATGTTCACGATAGAAGTTTTGCGATGACACAAAGAAACAGAAGGCACATACTAGTTAGAGGACATAGCGCAGCAGCTTGACGTTTACATTTGATCAATGATCGGCCGGATCCCACATCCGGAACTAAAAGCCAAAGTTGAATCGGCTTGTTCTTGTCACCATCCCGAAATACCACAAACGTCTGTTGTCGAATTCGTGACATACTTGTTGAGATATCGTTTCTATGTATATTATTATTGCTCTTATTATATCAATTCAATGGTAGAAATCACTTAATATTGTACATCACTTGTACATGCTTGTATTTACTTGTTGTGGTGAAGCAGTGTCATGATAGCTTTTGTTGCGAAACGGACTCCATGAGTGTCAATCACTCGAATGACCTCTTGCTTGACAATTTGCTTGGCCGATCAATGTCACAGGTGAGTGTAATCGCGTCTAGAGTCAAAGTGTGAGTGCACCGTAAGTGATCGTATGAATTACGTGAGAAACATGAATTGTGAACGAATTTGAATCTTTAATTTCAAGAAGGAATTCAGTATTCGCTTTCATGTATCTTTCAGACTGTTCTGCTGCACACCATATGATTAGAACATTGAGTCATGTCTGGATAAAAGGTAGAATCAGACACCAGCAGACTGTTTTTATCCCGGTTCAGCTTCAAGTTTTGTTATGTTTTATCATCACATAATTTCACGGCATGTATTTTCTCCAAACTCTCTACTCACACATCAGAAATTCCACAAAACTTTCGTTCATATGTAACATACAGCAGTTACCAATTTCACACCGCAACGTCTCGATAGTATCACATTCATCAATATACTGAAATGAAATTTATTTTCCTTATCTTTGTGATTGGATGGAAATTATTCAGTCGTAATGATAAAACCTTTGTGTTGGATGGTGCTGCGTATTTCAACCAGAATTCATTAAATAACCCAATATTCTTAGGAGCTGGCGGGTGCCCCGAGATCCAACAACATAGCCTCTGGTCCATTCTGCCTGCGGTTTGAATTCGACCAGGTATATACTTCTCATGGATCGCGTTCTGAGCAATATGGTGATTCACATTGTATCCATCCTCGATGACGGTTCAATGGGGGTCGTTTTCTGCTGCCATTAGTTTGGACGTTAAAGATCTATGGTGTCCTTCGAACGGATATGTGGGGGCGATTCTTTGAGCGATACGGTGCCTGGTTCCTCCCGGATCGCTTGCAAGTCTGCAAATTCTGAGTGTTGTTCAGCTGTGGCGATTTTTCTTCCGTTCCGAGGGCAGGGAGCACGTCAGAGTCGTGAAGGCGTTGCTGTAGCTCCGTTTATGCGTGACGGGTGTCACTCGAGAATACCACACCCTCTAGCGGGGACACGACCTCTATCCCTGTTCACGGACCAACGTGGACTAATAACAGTGACTCCTCCACGTCTGCCACAGAAGCCCGCATGTTTGCTCCATATTTCGCCAGATAGAGACCAGGAAATTCTCCCTCTAAATAATATGATTATAAATGAAATTAAACGGACAACGTCGCTCGGAAATGGAGAAGAATGAACCGACGCTCACTAAAGCACAAATAGTGAACAAAATAACGAGCACACAATCATTCCGACCTACCAACATATAAGCAACCAGACGAAAATGGCATATTAAGCAAACACACGCATGGCACCACTCGACCCAAAAAAAACAACTGGGATAGGAAAGAAACTTGAACAGATGACACACAAGCGATGGAGAAACACGAAGGAAAGTCCCGGTGGGAGCATCCCAAATTATTACCGAATTGCCCAGGCCAAGAGCGCAGCCCAGGCGGCCTAGCTACTCGCCTGTCCCAGCTCTGTCGCGAGGTCGAGGGGTGGACACCCAAAGCCGAACTCCCCCGGCCCATCAAATGCCCCGGCTCGACGCAAGTTGGCAGCACCTCCCTCAGACAGGACCGAACCAGGGTAAACACCCCGAGTCTGCAAGCCGCTCGCAGGCGCAGGCAGCGTGACCTTCGCGAGACCAGAGGTTTGCGCTCCCATGGCGCCAGTACCAATATCAGCGGTGATGGGACGGACGCTGAACAGCGAACCCATGCACCTGGCTTCAGACGCCACGCACACTCGACCGGCAAATAGCGCTCCCATTCCGCACGCTGTCCCACACCAACACCGACCGATATCAGTAAATAAGTCGAGATCTCTATGCACGTCCGCGACGGACGAGCAGTCGTACGACTGCAGAGCATTCGCACTGACATAGATAAGTAGCGAACTAGAACTATCGTGGACGTTGGCAGCATGCCAAAACTTCCTTGCGTACAGCGGTTCCAAGTATACTCCAACACATGAGAGGGCAGCGTAACTGCGGACTGTCATACAAAGGATCGAGTTGAGAAGCCCCTTTATTCACAATCGATTGTCCCGCGGAGTCTTCACATACAGAAGCATGATCTCCATCAACAACATTTCGCGGCACCACGCACACGCGGTATTATTCTGTTAATAATGCCCAATTGAATCACTCGTACGCGAGATCAAACCCACAACAATTAACAATTTATGGACCACGCTGCGCGCAGCCAATCATTGTTGTCACGACGTTGAGCGCGACTTGCGTGCAGTGCTTCATATGAAACGCCGAGAGGACATGATGTTCGTCGTTCCGGATACTTCTGAATTGTGACCGGCTTCGATCAATCCCCCGCTGAAATCGCATGAGCGACACGGGTGGCACTGCATTCCTGAGCGCAAACGAAGCGCGGAACCGTCGCGCTGCATGCTCCCGTTGCTTTCGGAAACCGTATATCGTAGTTGCAGGAAGCAATGACCGGAAACCATGTTGCAACGTCGCGCCTCCCTGCACACGCGGGAACTACGCCTGGGTCCTCGGGGGGCCCCTGCGGCCCAAACGCGAGGTATGGGACAGCTCCGAGGAGGAAAGGTGCAGCGAGAGGAACGAACGATCTAGGTGGCAGTGAGGGCCGTTGAGTCGGAGGTTGCTGTAACTCTCGGTAGTTTATTGCGTGACGGATGTACACTACTGTAGAAATCCAGCTCACACAACTTGCCTGCGACAGTGACTAAAAAACTCTAGCTAACGCCACCGCATGTATTCCTTACAACACAATAAACACTCTCGATCTGTGATTGACTAGATATACTACATCATTAGTCCGGATCAACATGCCGCTGATAAATGCTGAAGTGAATGATCTCAAGATTCACACCTAAAATCACCATTCACGATCTTGAAATGTATTTTATAGTATTGAGGTATAAAAATGAAGTGCTTGACGTTTTGCGTACACTTTGAAGATCAATACCGCAATATTCAACCATTTGTCTGTAATGTTAGCACAGTATCTGTGTAAATAATCATGCTGACGATGCCTAATTCCTTCACACCTCTGGGATATTAACCTAGTGACGGACGCTTCTGCAAGAGAGGAACTACTCGATGGAGCATCTAGATTCGAATGAGTCTCGGGTCGACTATAGTGAAAGCGTCAGAGGAACGTTTGAACATAAGGTGCTGATATTGGAATGAACTAACACCACAAGTGAAGTAGCAGTGATGTACATTCATGTCTATGAGAAATCTATTTTAAACCATGCAGCTGTCGTGAGATACACGCTGTAAATCCACCTCCTTCTTTCATATCTACAGCACCAAGGCTGCAGAGGCAGCACATGACTGAGGGCATGCTGTGCCACTGATTGAATCCCTCCTCTGAAGGTTGGGCAGAATTTGGAATTGTTCCGGTGCAGCGATAGCCACGAGACTTGTGAAGGACACGTGGCGTCTTTAATTCTACAAACGAAGACGACAGATGAGATTGATGTTAATGACCATCCGAAGGGCGGCACATACATTGATTAATCACTCTGCTAGTGAAACATACTGGTCATGAAAGCTCGGTAGGATTCAAATAAGGCTCAGCAATGTAGAGCGAGTGTGCGTTACCTCAAGACCAATTCTGTCGGCTTGTTAAATCCATGGGTAATACTCCTTTTATCCTTCATCCGATAGATCTCGAGCTCAAACAGTTAAATGTTGAAATTTTTTGAAGAAAGTGTCATGTTTAACATCAATTTGGACAGTAATTGCCAATTTTTAAATTAAAGAACTGACAACATAAGCTCAGAGGTAACATATATCCAATTGATCTGACATCCAGACTTTGATCACAGACTGAAGTTGGATCACGTTCACACTATCAACCCATATTCTCTGCAGGATGTTACATCACGAGGTGTGTTATTTCGAGGAGAACTCAACGACCTGACCATCTGCCAACTCTTACTTATAGATGTGAAAGATTGCACACAACTTTTTGAAAAAGAGTTGATAAATTCCAATTTTCTGAAATGGTTTTGCCGCTTCACAACTTCAGTGAAAAGATCTGGTTATTCTGTTTGTGTTGTTATGTTCATCTTTATGGTAATTTTTACGAATTGTTTCATACCACTTTAAAAAGCCATCTCGTTTTTATCCTCTCCCAGCTCCAAACCTACTTTGTAACTCATCGGGAGTACTTAAATGGCTGACTTTGGTCTTGCCAGATGTTTTCCGGGTCAGCGGCTTCAGGGCAAAAATAGGGACACTATCTTTGATGCTCCAGAAATCTAAGAGGGAGAATTATGAAGTCCTCCAATTGACGGTGTGGGAACTGGAGTCGTGCTCATAACATTTCACTCAAAAATACCCTTTTCCAAGAAGAGTTACGAGTGAGCATTATTCACTTCCTTCACATCATTTTTTATCATTACATCATGAATGTTTAAACTTATTATTTATTTGTTGGTTCTGACCTCTCCCTTCTCTTTCCTCAAAACTCCTCTGAAACATCTCCCTCCTCATCCCCCTGATTTATTTTCACTTATCCATGCAAACCCTTTTTCCGTTCATTATTTTTTATTTTCTTCAATAATCTCTGCACCCCTTCCCCTTTCCACCTCTCCTTCATTTGCAAAAAAGTTCTGTTCATTTCAGAAACATTTTTCTGATTGACATGATTAGAAATGTAAATGATCCCAAAACTCCAAGGTGTTCAAAATAAAAGAACATACGAAATACCACCGCTGCACCACACTCCCACCGCAAATATCACACGACCACATTTCTTCCTCCTTTAGTTTTACGGACATGGGTCGGAAAACTTGGAAAGCCAACGTGTCCACATCAAAAGACCACGAACACCGTCTCCAACACTAACTCGGCATATCTTGGCTAGGTTGGTTTACCGTACTGTGAATGCATAAGCAGAGGGGAACGCGACTGTGATGTGTAATGAACTAATTGACCCGAGCGAATGATGTAATGTGCCACCCCGCGTGTATCAGACCAATTATCCTTGGTCATCCAGGAGCCTATTTCAGACAACCCCGCATCAAAATTCGGACAACGATATCATGATTTTCATTAAACTTGTTTACACAGCAGAAAATTGGTGGGAGAAATGGTGTTTTGGGAATTCAAATGGGAAATGGTGGGACTTAACAGGAAAGGCAAGGCAAGCAAAATCAGAATTTACAGGAACATGTACAGACTCTTATCCAGTGCGATATACCCACCCTTACATGCTTGCACAATTACTTTGACATTAACGTGGAAATGGAGCAGTACCCCAAGGAAAGGAATAATGGCGAGGAAGGGGTGAGAAAATGATGGTGAGAAAAGGAGTGGTGGAGGTCTTTTCCGACACCTCTAACACACTTCTCATCCTCTTTGAGCTGTAGTCACCTCTGCTCAAGGGTTTCAGGCTCGCTTCCGCACACTCCTCTGACTTATTTCCTCAAATCTATCAGGTCCTGGTCACGTGGGTAGCGCTGAAGTTTCCTCGGATAACATCGATCGGAGCGATGGACACATGGGTTGGGACGCGAATCTGAACGAGTGAGCGGCCGGTTTTGATTTTACGTGCGTGGGTGTCACCGTGGCAAAAAAAAATGAAGCGATAGGCCTCGAAGATTGGAGTGGAATGAAGTGTCAAAGGATGAGAAGATATGGACAGAAAGTAAAATTTGGAACAGAAAAGTGAAAGTGCATGAAGAAGTTCGAATTTTTCTTTGAGTGTGGAAGAGGGTCGGTGAGAGGAAAGCTGTACACGCTGTCCCTAAAATTTCTCTCTCTGTGCTTTGTGCATTCCTTCCTTTTTATTCCTTTTCCACCCCCTTATCTCTCGCGCTTCCAACTCTCATTGGTGCGGACTTGCGGGGGTGGGTCAAGATTCCTCCGAGATGGTCATTGGTTCGATTCCTGTCTTTTCGACCCAGCAATAGTGCCTGATTTGTGAAGCGAACATTACAGGCTTGTTTTCCAGGAAATGGGAGGGGCGAGGAGATTTGTGCTCATCTGTCAGATTGATGGATAGCTTCCATTTGGGGGAGCTGGCACGTAGTCTTAATATTCCCTTCTTACTCGAGCCGATGTGCGGGATTCTCCAATTTCTCCACGAAAGGAAGAATGTGGGACCATCGTGATGTGTTTTGTTCACCTTTTGGAATGGTTCGAGATGAGTGTGTCAAGAAGGAAAGAAACGAACTATGGTCTGACTGCATCGCGCCTGCACACCTATCCATTACACTATATTGGGTGTTTCAGAGGAGGAAAGAGGTTTCCGACGGAGAAGAAGGTTTTGAGGCTATTCACAGCTTCTCACAGCAGTGGAAATCGGCTTGTGGGTGCATTTGAAGAGAGGAAAAGTGGACGAAGGGAAGCAAACACCAGAGAATAAGATTACAAGTGCACCAGGTTTTAGAGGGAACAGTTTGAAAGTTCATTTTCGAGATGGGGAACATATTGTGTTTCTAGCTTCCTGAGGGTAAACACACACTTATGTGGGCTTTGGTTATTGATCTGAGGTTGCATTCAGTCGGATTTGCATCCAGAAGGAGAATGCAAGTTGTTTTAAATAAAAGCAAAGCGCCTACAAAGGTTCAGAGAACCGAGCGGGAGGATGGTCAGATAATTGAAGACAAGATGGGATTAATCTGTGCATAGAGAGGAGCGTTTTCTGTTGAATAATTCCAGGCTGAATATATCAGGGTGGTGGATTAAGGACAGTCCTGAAGTGTAACCAAATCCTCCAACTATCCTCCCCTCTTCCAACGTCAAATTTTAAACATGAAAATGCCTAATCATCGAACACAAGCGTATTTGATAGCTTTTGGTCATATGTAATATTCAAGTTAAATTTCGTGAATTAAATTATGTTAGCGACATCTTGTCCATGTATTAAATTTCTCAAAAGAGGCAATTTTTCCGATTCCCTGTCTCTTCCCTAATGCTACGCGAACATACACAAGGGGGAGCAGAGACAAGAGGGTGAAGGGCTGAGGGACAGGAAACAGTGGGGGAACAGATGTAAGCGA
>CM068952.1:175219998-175237860 GCA_035128595.1 Eptatretus atami
ACGACCGCCCAAACTTTGAGAGCTAGGATGACAATATTTTTAATGCATAATCTTGAGGTCATTCCCCACCAAAAGTCTTGAAAGCATTTTGCTCTATCTCGAACACCTTGCCCGTGGCGCCCCCTTCAAGTTTGTTTTGACGCTGATTTCATCAAAGTATGGATAATCGAGAGTGTGAAATGCGCCTATAGGCCTATATGACGTTGATATGTCCTGGAAATGTTCCAGAGGAAGTTTCACCAAAGGTCAATAATAATCCCTTGCACTATTATGACCTTTTCTAAAAGGTTCAACAAATGGATCATTTCCAAAGTATGACTGAAGAGTAAAATTCCACGAATGCCGAGCGCACGTTATTCAGATCGTTACTATTCGACGAAAACTAAACTAGCACCAAATAAGAATGTAGTCGCAACGTATCTGTTTCCTTATTTTATGTCCAAAACATTGCTTTATTAGTCCGGAGCTTTAGAAAGTATAGAGCAATCCAGAGGTCGAATGATTTTGAGAAGAAGTTTGTTCTGAAAACGAAACCCAGGGATGTAGTCGACATTTTGCAGGCGTATAATGAAACACGCCCGTATCACAACATTCACGATTCAGACACACATCTAAATGTTGATCGAACTCCATATTATTATATGTAGTAACGTTGGTCCTAAAACAGATAATGCAGCATCTGATCATCAATACCTAGCTTCCTCGAAACCACCACACTTATCAGCTTGTCAACATATCCGCTGATACACGACTACCGCTAGAAAGCACGCAGTCAACGACGTCGATAACGATCCAGGACTTGGTACATTCCATAGTAAGTAACAGTCCTCTTATCACAGAGCGATTGAAAAACTAGCAGGAAGCCGAGCACCAGATGGTGAGGCGTCTCTCTAGATATTAGACTCTGCAATGATTAGATTATAGTGTATACCGACACGGGTATGTTACGATGCATTTGATCAGATGATGTATCCTTGTAATTTGTTTCATTGGTGGTGTTCCAGGTTTCAATCGATGTTGTTTCCATCAATAAGAAGTTGTACCCTTCACACTCAAACATGCTCGAGTTGATGTCAAAATGCCTTCTTGAGCAACACACAAATCGACTTCTACTCGTGCTTTCGTGGAATGTTCGAGGGGGCGATTTGTCGTGGAATTCATTGATGATACACTTCAGCTGATGGGATGTGGTAACTCAATGCTGATGTCATCGCCACAGTTTGGATGACAAAGCACATTTATACTGCCGCCCATGTCTTCCTCAATGCTATTTTTCATGTTTTCTTTCATGCACATTTTACGCTCTGTTCCGTGTTGTGCTCCGATCTTTGCTGGGGAGGAAGGTAGTTGGTTGGCTATCCTCCTATTCTGGTGGAACGGTGTTGTGGTGTGAAGAAAGCACTGATTGTTTTACCGTCACACTTCGGAGGAAGTTTATAAATGAAAAGTTAAAAAGTTTTTATAAACACTCTGAGTGTTGGTAAAGCTGCTGGAGCATCTTTCTTCAATATAACTCGATACGGAGGCCGTTCCATGATAACCAGAACTGGTGCACCATCCGGTGGAAAGGCTGCATACTCCGCCTGGCGAAACAGTTTTACGTGTTGTATTCCACTGACAGGACGGAATGCTGGCTCCGTCCATGAATCAAAATCGAATCGGCTTCTCTCGGTCAACCAGTGCAACCAACTCCATGTCACGCAAGTTTTGTCACAATCCATTCACGAAACACCAGAGTTTATGAGATTATCGTGCTAATAGTGAATATGCATATTTTCTTCGGCGGCAGCAATCGTGTCAATTGAGGTCGAGAAAGAAATCGCTTTTGAGAAAAAAAATTCAAAAAAAAAACTTTCTTCTGTTCAGGATGTAGAGCGAAGTACATCCCGTATAATCAGTCGGACAAGCACCGCCCAAACAGAGACCCCTCCCACTCGGGTCAAACGACTTGGACACACAGCCGCATACACCCTCCCTCGGTAACCATTACTTGGACATTACACCCTCGACAACCCCCACTCGTCTACTACCAGGAGTGCACAGAGATCTATCCGTAAGCACTTGGACATAAGCCCCAACACCCTCCCACATCGGTAACACTTGGACATACATCCATCTAGCCGTCATTTCCTCCCACAATCCTCGCCACCCGTAACAGCTTGGACATGCGCCTCCCCTCTACCCTCATCTTTTGACACAGCGGCTATGTAATCTTTGATGGCCTGTTCCGCCCGTTCTGTTCCATTGTTGACATTTTCGCATTCGGATGAGGATTCATCTCTAATCTTCGTGGGATCGTGTCGGCTTTCAGAATGTCTTCATTGTACTCTCCCAAACGGGAATACAGGACGAGAGTGAACGTAATCATCTTCAAACTGGGGTGCTGCAAATTCCACTTCAACCAGTCTGCCTTGCCACGTACTCGCTGCAGTTTCACGCTCGGTCTGTCCATTCTTCTTTCAGTGATATGCTGTTTGGTCAACACAGGAATTCCTCACAATCATCTATAGTGGTTTGGGCTCCAAACCAACCACAAGTACATCCGTGGACTGCCATTCATCAAGACTTTTCCGACAGTTCAGAGCATATGAAACGCCCAGGGGGCATGTAATGTCGGATCCCGGCACGGCATAAGTATTTGCTCTCCGAGATTTATGTGGCTGGGTCAACGTATGAAACGTCATCACATCATGCGTTTTTATGGGGAGCAGGACCAATATGAATACGAACACAGGTCAAAAAATATACGGTTAAAATATCCGTATTCAAGAGATATTTATATTCAAGAACAGAAATAGCGGATTAAGAGTGTAAAGTATGCTGAAGCCTATATTTATTTATCGCAAACCAAAGACTTGAGTTTCTTCATTCTTGGTGGACGGATGTTGAAGGCACATGCAAAGGAAGCGAGACTCCACTGCAATAACCGTCCATGAGACATGGAACGGTCAGGCTTGGGCAAACGCATCAGCTGGGGAACAGGAACACCACCGTATGTTGCTCAGCTTTGTTCATTCATGGAACGTAGATTGACTGATTGAAAAGGTAAATAGTATCTTGGACACAATCAAAAACTCAAACAAAATTATTGAAACCACGTGATCATTCTGTATAAATCCTGTTTCATGTAAAATAAAGTATCCGAAATATTACAATCAATGTTATTCGTTCTGTTCATTGACTCTTGAATACTTTGAAGTTTACATACCAATTAACACGTTCGACACTTCTGAGAGACATTGGTTGGCTTTGACGACTCCTTGTAAATCTCGAACCCTCATGTCATGTATCAGATCATTTGGAATGAATTACACCGAGGAACGAATGAGTTACATCAGAGGAACGAATGAATGCGAGAACCGAGGACGAATGAATTACAACCGAGGAACGAATGAGTTACACAGAGGAAACGAATGGAATGTACAACGCGAGGAATCGAATGGATACAGCCGAGAACGAAGAATTACACCGAGGAACGAATAATACACGGAAGAACGGAATGAATTACACCGAGGAACGAAGAAATTACAACCGAGGAAAGAATGAATTTCACCGAGGAACGGAATTTAAATTACACCGCGGAAACGAATGAATGAGTGGAAATCCGAACAAACCGGCTGCACATTCTACCTGTTTCCCAGATTCCCAGGTGTTGTCCCTTTATAAACCGTTCCCAAACCTCCTTGCTCCAAGCTTCTGTGTCCATTTTCTCAATTCGGAACCTGATAGAAAACATAGAAACCTCATTCCCCTCCGAGAGGAACTTTCCTCATAACAGGGAAGTGAAAACAATAAAATAATAAAAAAAATAATTTCACATGTGTCCGTGTGGAGGGATGAAACCTGGGGGGTTGTAGCACAAAGGGGAAATGAACACCTGGGGAAGAAGAATCAAGGAGGAATGGATACATCTGGTCACCTTCGGCATCCTCGCTTCGGATAACCCTCCTCATTCTGCCAAAATGTTCACCTCATGATTAATCCGGATCGTTCTCGATAAAATGGAGATTGAATGATTGTCCTATTCTCCTTCGGTAAAACAACTGGATTTCTCAATGCGTGAAATGCACCGAAAAGAATTTGAAAACAAGAGAAAAGTGGCACGTAATTGATCATGCCAACAACGTCTTCCACACAGTGAAACAAACAAATACTACAGTGACGTCATCAATGGGAGCGAATGGCGAGAACGTCCCCTTCATTTGTCGTCATGCACATGCCGTTTAAAAATTAAATAACGCACTGATGTGGCGGGCGAGCCCGGGGTTTGGGGGCGGGCGAACGGGGTTTGAGGGGCGGGCGGAACGGGTGGTAGGGCGGGCGAGACGGTGGGGGGCGGGGCGATGACGGGTTGTGGGGGCAGGGGGCGAGACGGTGTGGGGCGGGCGGACGGGTTGGGGGCGGGCGAGGACGGAGGGGCGGAGGGATGGGGCACTGGGGGCGAGTACTGATGGGCAGCTGTGTGGGCGGGGACGAACGGAGTTGGCTGTGACGGGTGCCGGAGCACTAAGAGTTTATTGAACTGAAGTCGAGAATCAGGAATGAAATCCCATCATTCTTGTGGGAGCGAATTGCTCGGGACTCTCATGTTATAATTACATTACCAATGTGAGAGAATTATCGTTATTATCCTCTCTGTTCATGAATTAACTGGTGTAGGGACAATTACATATCGTTACATCGGTAATGAGTCATGACCTGAAATCAAAGTCAATCCGGGTGAATGAAGGGAAGAAAACGAATCCGCATATCGGATAAGTGTATACTCCCAATGTCCACGGTTTGTGCTTTGACGACGAAAAGTACAAACCTCCATATTGTTGTTATCTTAAATAAATAAAGTATTTCCGTGTTCATGGTGGCAAGAGTTCTCACACCATGAGGCAGCTTGTTGTCTGAGCGAGTTGAATCAAGTTCAACCAATGACCAGGGGATACATAGTGGAGCGTCAGAGGAATGATTCACCACTTGTGAAATACATCACTGACTGTACACAGCTAGTGTACAGGTGTGTCACGATGGTAACTTGTACAAGTACAGCCATGGCTGCTTTCCAACACTAGGCGTGCTCAGAAGACCATGCGAAGGACACGGCGGGAAAAACGAAACCACAAAAGGCTCTCGTACTATGTTCCATGTCGGCTAATAAGAGCAGATCTTACTCTCCAGTGACAGGAAGACCTCGTGCTTCCAAAGTGAGGAAAGCATATTTGTGAGGAATCTCAGTGGTCCCGCTATTGAATGAGATAAAGAAACAATTTCTTCGTGGATTAAAAGTGAGTTCGAGAGAGATTGGTGGATCACAATGCACAAGGCCATGAACTCTCCGAATTGAGAGCCCCTCAAATTCCAGTAATCTGTAACTATGACGTCCCAGTGAAGTCTCATGTAGACAATAGTCCAAGTATTGAATCATGTAAACCAGTCTACCAGGATTCTGAGCATTCCAACCCAGACCCGGAAGTAAAGAAACCTGTGAGAGAGAGGGGCCTCAGGTATCCGAAAACTTACTCCGTCTGATGGGACAGGTCCGACAAATTTCACCACAATATCTTCAGTTATCAAAATGTTCGACGGTGTGAAATGGCCCAGTCCCCTTGCATGAATTTATATTATACACATCACTCGTCGTCTGTGTGTCTCGTGACGTTGTGTGGAGTGACTGTATGGCGGATTCTAGCCTCGTCCTCCTTGTGCTGGTGTGTGTTCCACGATCCCCTTTCAGTGTTGTGTGTTTCGGTGGTATTGTTTGTGAGGTTTTCCCACTTCTTACCTGCTGTGTTCGTACGTTGTTGTTTAGAGTGAGATTTTCCCCGTGTTTCACCTCTGATCTGTTCGTGTGTTTTTGTGCTTGTGAGGTTTTCCCGTGTTTCCCTCCTGTTGTGTGTTTTTGGTTGGAGTTCCACCGTGTGTTCCCCTCGTGTTCGTAGGTTTTTGTTTGTGAGAAGCCCGTGTTCCCCGTGTTGTTAGTCCGTTCCCCTGTCTGTGGTTTTTTGGTCGGGTTTCCTGTGTGTGTGTTTAGCTTGTGAGGGTTCACCTTCCTGTTCGTTTTTGTGTGGCACCCCTTTTCCCGTGTGCGAAGAGAGAGGCACGTCGCTGCCGCCTGGTCAGAAAGGGTATCGCTGCGTTTCCTGGTGCGGTTCCCTGTTCGTCGTTTCAAAATTCAAAAACTTTTCCCTTAAACCTTTATTTTACTGTTTAATTTCGCTTCTTTCCTTATTTTGTTGCAGTTAGCGCTCCCTTGTTCCAGGTTCGGAAAAAGTTGGAAATGTATTGGTACTTCCCTTCTCCTGAGTGAGCAAGAGGTGGAACGTCTTGTTGAAACATGGCGGCTGCTCGCCGGTCGCAGCGATATTTACGTGCGAGCGTACGCGCAAAATGGGTCGCAAGCTCCCCAACCGGAGGTGTGTTTGGGGGAAGCGGATGTCCATGCGATCGGAACATAAGTGGTTTGGTGAGGTCACGTGTCGGGTCGCGATGAATAGAACGAGTTATCGTGTTGGTCCGAGCGAAGAGGACGTTGCTCCATGTTCGACAAAAGGTGCACTGTCCCCTGAACTCTGGAGATATGCCTGCTCAGAAAGTGGTTATCTTGCAAATCGTTCCAAACCATTTCCGTGAGCAGGTACATGTAATTCTGAGACGTGCGGTGCAGCGGCTGATCGGAGCTGGGCGTTCCCTAAACCACTGTAAACGAATTTGAAGCGTGCTGCACACAACAGTCCAGAGTCCTGCACCCAGTTGAAGTTAAGGTGTGTTCTAGTCGAATCTCACCTGGTCTAATACGGGATTGTTTTGTACGTGCGTGTGGTTATCTGATAGACTTGGAGGATTTTCTAACATTTTACATCAACAACGAGCAGACGGAACGACACGCTCTGCCCAGTCGGCAATGTAGTCGCTCTCTTGCGAGGTCCCCGGGCAGTTGGGCCGTGTTGGATGTCCATGCCCCAGCGGTGCGCTTTCGGTTGGATTTCGTACAGTATATGGGCAAAAGGGGTTCGTTTATGCTGGCTCACGCCAATAAGCGGTAGCGTCAATCTTCCGCCCAAGTTGGCGACGAGCCAACGAGCAGAGTCGGGGGCGGTCCTGGAACGAAGAGCGGCAGCGCTGACACGCCATCGACCACGAATGGTAGCAGGCCACGGGTGCAGACGGCCGTCAAAGAAAAGACGGTACAAGAAGCGATTAGAACATTGCGGTCCCGTACACGGACCGAGTGCGCGTCTTGTCCGCTGCCTGCGGCTGACGCAATCGCGGCCGTTTCCGGAGGCGTCTCATTGGCGCATTGCTGCAGGCGTCGACCATCTCAACCGGGAGATCATGCTCGTGTCACCGTGCCTCGAGTCCGGGGAGCGTGCCACACCCGACGCTACCGTCGCCTACCGTACTGGTGCTTAGGAAGCGCGCTCGGGTTGCAGGTTGAGGTCCCAGTATACCCCAAGGATCGTCGAGAACCACTACAGAGGTGGAGCAAGGTCCAAAGCGAGCTCTCTTCCCTCACCGCCGTCTGTCCTGCCGAGTGCGGGGCAATAAGACGCTGCGAGTTCCCATCCTTAGCGGCATTTGTGTGCGAGTTGTGTTCCGTGGCCCCGTCAAAAGTAACAGACTGTGTAAGTGCTTCTTTTCTGCATTGTACTTAGCATTTGTTAGAGTCATGATAACTCTGCGCTTTTGTGTGAAACTCGGTGATAGGTCGTGAGACACTCTGCGCTTCCCCCCCGATTATTGTAAAGATACTATCGCCCTTTTGTGAATGTCCCGAGCTGTCCTTGGTCCTTCGGCCATTGGTTTTGCCACGGGTGCGGTATGGGGTTAAGGAGGCCGTTGCTGGCCGATTGTCCTGCATTGACCGGACGGACCTTCGGTAGCGCATGCTCGCGTTGGCCCGTTAACGCACGTTCGAGCACCAGTACAGGCCGTTCCGCTAGAGGCCTGCGAGGGTGTGTGTCGCCTGGTATTGGGAACTGCGTGGGATTTCGGTTGTTAAGTTGGCAGCACTTAACCGTAGAACACTCCATCGGTCAAGGATTGGGCGACCACGGTCCTGGTAAGTGACGCCGGTCGGGCCCGGTACGTTCTTGTGAGCCGGCTGCTACTGCTCGCCTCGCGGTCTGTCGCGTCGGCTCGACCAGCCGCAAGCCCGGGCCCCACAAGCAAAATGCTCCTTTTGGGCTGTAAAGATGCACGTCGCAGTGCACGTGAGTGGGTTCCGTCGATCAAGTTGTTTAGGTACTCAACAACTATTATTACTCCTCTGAACAATCATTTGAAAGGTTCACACTGTTAAATATAGTCATCGACACCAAGGTAGATGTAACACTGACAACCCTAAAGAGCTTTTGGTTAGTGGTTCAGTGGGACAATGAAAACAGTTTTACCCTCTATGCGAAAAAGAGCATTCAGACAACGCTGCACATTATCATAATGTTAGGTTTCCCATTTCAACAGAATCTACAGTGATAAACCTGGCGAGAGGAACGCCTCAAGAGTGACATATTCGAGATACAACGCCCCTTCGCAATTGACGTAGCATGATGAATGTGAACTGAACGAGTGGATCACGCCCCTACCCATGAACGTAACTAGAGATTAATGAACTGAACACGTGGAGCAACGCCGCCTCTCCAATGACGTACAGATATATTAAACTGAACAGAGTGTGATCACGCCCCGCCCAAGTGACTACAAGATATATTAACTGAACAAGATCACGCCACCCCGACAATGACAGAACAGAAAATGTAACGAAGCGATGGACACTGCCGCCTGCCAAATCGACGGACGAGATATATTAAACTGAAACAGGGACCCCACGCCCCCGTCCAATGACGTAACAAGATAGATAACTGAACAGTGGATCACGCCCACCTCGCCAATGACGTAGCCAGATATAGGTATAGATCTGAAAATGGACACGCCCCGAAGTAGTGAATAACGAGATGGCCCCCGATCCCAATGACGTACGAGATTATAACTGAATACGTGACACAGGGACACCATGCAGATCCCGCAAGAGCTACGGCCTTTGCCACAAGTGAGCGCACAAGGTACGGATTAGGAATTAATGAACAAGTCGGACAGCTGACCCCCTCCACAACTTGACGTCGAGATATTATATATGAACGAATGGGACCACGCCCCCCCAATGACGAGCAAGAATTAAATCTGAACGAAGGGACACGCCCCGTCCCATTGAGGACGTACAAGATATATTAACTGAACAATGGACACGCCCGCTCCCAATGAGACGAGAATAAATTAATGAACAGTGATACGCCCCCCGCCAATGAACGTGACAAACTAATTAACTGAAAAGTGGACACGCCCCTCGCCATGACGTACGGATATATAACTGAATAATGATCACGCCCCCTCCGCAATGAACGTACGAGATAATATAACTGAACAATAGTGGACACGCCCGCTCATCAATAACTGTAGCAAGATTATGTAACTGAAATGGAGACATCCCCCCCTCCCAAACCGACGTATCAGATAATATTATACGTGAACAGAGTGTGACAAGGTGTCCCCCTCACGCCCAAGACTGACAGAGATGAATTGAACTTGAACAAGTGGCGACGCCCCCTCCCCAATACTGTACATAAAAAATTAACTGAACAAGTGGACACGCTCCCCGTCGCCAAGATGCAGCGTACAAATATTAAACGAACATGGTGACACGAGCCCCCACAATGACGTGACAAGATAGTACTTATGAAGCGAGTGGAACACGCCCCCTCCCAAGTGACGTACAAGATATATTAACGAATAGTGGACACCCCCCCCAATACGTACAGATGAAAATGAACTGAACACAGTGGACACCACACCTCACCCAATGAACAGTACCAAGATATAATTAACTGAACAGAGTGAACAACGTGCCCTCTCCATACTAAATAAGAATGCGTACAGCCCTAGGAACTAGATTATTAACGAACAGAGTGGACGACGTCGCCCGTCCCAATGGTACAGTTAATAAACTGAACAAGTGCACCACGCCCCTCCCACAAGGACGTAAAGAATAATATAGACGTGAATCGAGTGACTACCCCGCCTCCAAATGACGTAACAGATCAATTAACTGACAGTGTGACACTGCCCCCCCCCAATACGTACGAGAATAATGTATACGAACAAGTGGACAACGCCCTCCTCGCAATGACGTACGAGAATAGTAACTGAAAAAGTGGAGCACGCCGCCCCTCCCAATGAGTAAGTAGACGACGGCACGCCATCCAAATGCGTACGAAATAATAGAACACAGTGAGACACCCCCAATGAACGTACAGAGTCAATAATAACTGAACGAGTGGACAGCGCCCCCGTCGCCAGATGACGTAACAGATATATATGACTGAACAGGTGGAACACGCCCCCTCCAATGACGTCGAGATATGTTGAACTGAACAAGTGAACACCCCCTCCATCTCGAATATGAATCGAACAGTGACACTTCTAGACTGATAGATAGTAACGTGAACGAGTGGACACGCCCCCTCCCAATGACGTCGAGAATATTAACTGAACGAGTGGACCACGCCCCCTCCCAAGACGTATCAAGATCAATTTAAAGCTGAACAAGTGGACACCGCCCGTCTCCAATGAACGTACAGGTAAATTAATCTGAGAACGAGTGAACCCCCCCCAACTGACGTACGAGATATATATTAAACACGTCTCAGAGACACGAGTAAGAAAGGGACAGTCTTACGGGTTCCCCCTCTCCAATGACTATCAGATATATTAACTGAACAATGGACACGCCCGCCCTCCCAATACGTACAAATAACTAAGTTGGAACGCCCCTCCACTCAATAAACGACAGTGGACACGCCCGCTCCTGACAATGACGTACAAGAAATTAACCAGAACGAGTGGACACGCCCCTCTCAATGACGTAACAAGTAAATTCTACGAACAAGTGTGACCCACGCACCCTCCCAATGACGTACAAGATAAGTTAACTGAACAGGAGTGTAAGTTTCCCCCTCGGCCAATGAACATCGGGATAATAGTTAATTACCTGATCAAGAAGAAGACACACCCTGCCCGAATGCCGTTCACGCGATACCAACGACGTGACAACATCCCCCAGAGCAAGGAATGCTGTGAAATTGTACTAATAAAGGAACAACTAACTTGTCATGATTGTTAGACAAGTATGAATTACTATCCATTTACGATTCTGAAGAAGTAAAGTATCCAGAAACGTCCGTTGTTACAAACATTATCAATGAAACGAATGTATCGGAACTTGCCATCCCGAACGAGTGTGCGACCATCACGAGCAGAGTCCCTCTGCCAAGGACGTTACCTTATGGAGACTGTCCCCACAGCAACAGTCACAGAGAGAGGATAAACTTTACCAGTCTCTCTCTAAAAAAGAAAACAATAATAGACAAATAAGGACACTGAGGAAAAGCTAATGAGGAGAGTTTTAAAATCCTCCAAAGGAAGTAACACCATGAACTAGCCCCGCTGCGGCTCACGGACAAGCTAGGGTCCCTCCTTACATTTCCCAAGAACGCCAGACGTACTGTCTGATATATAAGGCGCGAAGAAGATCCTTCATTGGAAACCGAACAATCACGAGAGCCTCACAATGAAACTGAAACAGCCTGTGGATCTCCCAGTGTAGGAGATACTGATGGGAAGGCAAGAGATCCCTCAGATCCTAAGAGCCTGAAATCGACTCGGAGACGACGCTTCGGACTCTTGAGGGACTTCTCTACGAAGAGAATATTGGATCTGAAAGATCCATTTCCCTGATCTCTCGGTGTTACATTGCCGAAATGAAGAATGTGCGTAAACCTGTTGTCACCCGAAACTCACTGAGGCTCAGAAACCACAGTTAAAAACAGCAGCTCTCAGAAATGTCGAACAGGACACTCCAGGTGAGTCCCCCATGGTGTGTTTCTCTTATTTTGTTGTTTTTCTTCTTCCTTCTCAAACACATGAATTGTTAATTCGAAGTCTAAACATTTATGGTGTGTGCTAGTTCAGAAACAGAAAGTTCAAGGTAAAGATCGAGTCGGGCGTTTGCACTGGGACGCTTGTTATGTGCAACAGAACGCAGGGAGAGGTCTGACTGCCAAGCCCAAGGAAAGGGACATTGAAAGGGGTCAGTGGTTCTTCAGCGAAACATTCCTTACGCCCGGGAATGCCTTTCTTTCTGCTCCTTACAGCAACGCCGGCGTCGGCAAGTCATAGATAGAAATAATCCTGGACTCTGCTGTCTGCAGTTCAGTTGCCAACAACAAATCTCTTATTGTTTATAAATCTCATGCCCCAATGAGAATGAATAAAGTGAATCTTCTTCCTAAACTAAGAGCCTTCTCGCACACAAGCTTGAATTGTTGCGTTATACTGATAGGGTACTTCAAACTGTACCTTGACGCTTTAGTACAGAAACATGTGGCGCCACATCACAAAATCTTGCCAAAACTTTGGAAAAAATACAAAAACTGTGGGACCTCGTGGATGTTTGGCGTATCCAACCCCAGACAACTGCAAGTTCCCTGTAAGCAGGCCCACGTCAACAGCCTTGACGTTTAGCCAGGAATGGCACGGTAAAAATGGCACGTAAAACGTTGGCGGACTCTGAAGTTTTGAAGGTTTTTTAAGTTTGGTCGTATCATAACGTGTTGATCGTATGCATGTAACGATTAGTAAACGGGCACAGAACGTTCCGTTGTTCAATAATTTATTACCAACGAAGCTAGCCTGGGTCGGCGTCACAACCTATGCCGCACGATAGTTTACTTAGGATCATAGCGCGCATGGCACATATCGCCGACGAAACTCGTGGCGTTCCGTTAATAAAACCTGCGGCACGCCGATTAAATCAAAAGCCTATACCTGAAAATTGGAAGTGTCAACATCGAGACACCCTTGAGCGATTTAGCCATCGATCGACCCTATGAAAAATGTGGCAAAACGCTGGGACAGAAATCTGAGAATGCCGAACGCGAGAATATCGCAGGGAATCACGCGGGGAATAGGTGAATGACGCGAAACGCAGTCACCCGCAGGCTGAATCCTGAACCGGACGCACAGCCGACAGAACCGACAAAGAGGAGCAAGTGGGCGCGGGCAACCACGGTAAGGCGCGTCGAAACGCTGACGACAACAGCTGTTACTTCTTTGCGACATCAGGCGCAGTTAATGTGGTAAAGGTTGTGTATACGTTAGGCACGCACGATGAAAAAACAAAATGACAGTTACGCCTGGCATATACGGTGGTCAGCGTCTAGAACTCGTGAAGTATTTCAAGCATGCTGAAAGATCTTTACGACGTACTTCGACCGTATGGCTCACAAGGTTCCAGACACGCTGGCTTAAGTTCATCCGACACCGCTCAGCAATCGTTTACACACGTAGCCACACGTACTTGTAAGTGACTCATAAGTAGAAACAGTCGAGGTAATGTTTAAGCATACCCGAAACTATAATTTTTAACCTACGAGTAACGAGTGCTTTGAAGCTATACGTGGCAGTGCTTTATTGACCTATGAGTAGCGTGCTTTGAACTATGTTAACGTAATCTCAACGCACCCATTGGCGTAATGTAGACGAATTTGATTGACGTCTTCCAGGCCGACCAACAGAACTTACTTGAACGTGTTCTCACTTACAGCTCCGTATAATGGCATATTGGCACGTTTAGGGGATTGGGTATATACAAATGGGCTTTCACAGAGGAACCCGTCAGTGGTTCCCACGACTCCATGATGAGTAGATGTCAATTGTCAGCAGCAGTGGCAAGTCAGTAAGCAGTAGTAGTAGTAGTAGTAGTAGTTCGAGAGAATTTGAATTGATGTCGATGTTATTAGTAGTAGTAGTAGTAGTTCGAGAGAATTTTAGTGATGTCGATGTTAGTAGTAGTAGTAGTAGTAGTAGTAGTAGTTCGAGAGAATTTAGTGATGTCGATGTGCTGTAGTAGTATGAGTTCGAGAGAATTTAGTGTTGTCAATGTTAGAAGTAGTAGTGTTTAGTATTGTAGTAGCAGTAGCCAGTAGTAGGTTCGAGAGAATTTAGCGTGATGTCGATGTCTTAGTAGTATAGTAGTCGTAGTTCGAGAGAATTTTATCTGATGTTGAGAATGTTGGTAGTAGTAGTAGTAGTACCTGCTCTTCACATCAGTCAGGTAGGGAGCCATGTGCCAGAACAGGCGTCGCTGCGTCACTTTCCGCCGGTACTCCGAGGGGCCTCGTCCTGGCCATCCCCAGGCCAGATGGCCAGGCCCATCCCCATCTCCTGTGAGATGTGTCACCTGCTGCAACCGACGAGGCCACTGGAGCGCCCACTGCCTCCTCCACTCAGAGACTCCCTCGCTGAGAGAATCGGTGAGCAGGATCAGCGTCCAGGAAAACGAGCCACATGTTCCCATAACAGCCGCAACTGACGCTACACAGACCTATAGCATGTACCAAATCTCATCCGAGTCCTCTCATCAGCGAACCGCTTCCGTTGGACCACTAAAATCCCTGACCAGCGTAGCCAAGGATTGCTCCGAAGAGACCTGGTACCAAAGGAATTAAGTCTCCCTTCTCAGACCTTGGTCAGAGTCAAAGTCGCGGCATCCCATAGAGACAAGACTGGAAGTAACCAAAGAGACACTGAAAGACCGACTTTTCGTCCCCGCACTGAGGTACCCGGAGGCAGCGGCCACATCCCATGATCCAGTGAATCCCATGATCCCAGGCCGCCAGAACGTCTCGTTGACCCTCTGACTCACATGCCAGCCAGAGACATGAATATCACTGACCAAAGAAAGGGAAGGTCATCATTCACAACGACCTCAACATCCTCACTAAACAAACCAGACACAGCCAGCGGAACAGGCAATACAGATGTCACCGAGACAGAAAGCCTAGGATCTTAGTTCGTCTGACGAGATCACCAAGAAACTCCGTAATCAAGCGGCTCGACTCGCGATCAATTCAGGCACCGTCGAGGGCCCCAAAAGGAATATCTTAAAGTCTCCGCAAAGATGACTGCATCAACTGCATAAAATCAAGGTACTGAGACTTTGACATCCCAAAAACGATGCGAGCCGCAGCTTGATCCATCCCGACTATCACCTCCTAAAAATCCAGTCCATACAATGCCTGAAGAAGTGGGATCGCCAGTACCACAAAACCTGACGAACTCCAGTAACAACTGGAAAACAGTCAGAGATGGTACCAACCAACACTCACAGCACCTCAGTAAAACCAAGTAGAGTTCACGACGATCAATCGACCAGTTTGGTGGCACACCACCACGAAGACCACAGAACCTCCAGAGAACATCCGATTCACTGAATCGACGCTTTACGAGCTCAACATAGCTCGCAACGCACCCCGCCCGAAGCTGCTCGTCTGCGTTCGGTGAGGGACACCGAAGAGCAAGGAGTACGGTCAATCGTTGACCTCTTTGGTGTAAAGCCTAAATGCTTTGGGAACCTGGAGTGCTACAAGCAGATGTGGACCGAACAACCTATCAAGAATTATAAAGCAAAGAGCCTTGCCCCGCCACTGAGAGCAGCGTACCCCTCGGTAGTGTTGCACTGTCCTGGCGATCACAGCCACTTTTAACCATTTTCCAGAGAGAGGAACAACAAGACCCCTCTTCCTAATGCAGTTGGATGATGCCTACTGTGTCCAGCAGAGCAAACTGCTCTGCAACGACACGGGAGTGAGCAAGTGCGAATTTCCAACACCTTGAGAAGTCAAAGCAGATGCCAACGCATCACCTGGAGCTTTGTCCGTCACTGTTCTATGGGCCGCAGACCCGTGTTTCCACAAAGCGAAGGTGGACACTAGTGAATTCGAGGTCAAGCAACAGGATTGTAAACACCCCTGAGTCCAATCCGACTCGACAGGCATGGGGGATCAGCGCTGCGTACAAGACCCTACCAAAGACAGACGGCCCGAGCGGCCCTGCACTTTCAGACTACCTCTGTAAAGAAGCCTACCACTCTCTGCTCTAAACTGCAGTGCTCCGAGGGATGGCCTTGATAACGCAATGCACCGAAAGTCCCCTGTATCAAGCGGACGAAATCACCTGTCCACAGGTGATCTATAATAGCCCTCACAGATTCCCGTACATAGGACCCTTGTCCACCCTCAGTAAGTACAGTTTTACGCCGTCGCTCCCTGAACAGCTCAGCTCGAGCCATTCAGTCCTGCCACTGCGACTCTGTCAAAAGTGGTAAACTCAGTGTCCTTAGAAGAGCCAAAGACATTCTTCTTTGCCCTGCGGTGAGTTCCAAGCATGCCAGCCGGCAACATCAAAGGACGTGGTCTTGAAAGGCACTCCACAACCTCTTCAGACCCCCAAGAAGCACCCAAGACCCCCCAAGTGTCCACTCAGTCCTGTTCGCTAAACTCCTCAGCTACTGCTCGTCGCTCTGAGCTTGCCAACATCCACCTAGCTGGGATGGTACCATGTCCCAGGATAAGGTATGCAGCGTTAAGAGTTGCTACCCACAAGCTTGGTCACGTATTGAGACTGAGCACTCCGTAGAATAGCCCCTGCAGTTTTCTGGACATCCCCGTAACGACCGTCAATGAGGACATGGGTCAAATCTCCTTTGCCACACCGAGCCGGCGCCAGCAGTTGGAATACCAGTCCAGCGATGACTTGTGGGCGCTGAAACCAAGAACCAGCACCCTAAGTCATGACCTTCTTGCAAAGTCAAGGAACTTAGATGCTATTCTGGTTACAAATAGTTCTGACCCATGGGGACCAACACACACCGCATAACCATTCCCTTAGTCAGTTCCAGTCGATGCCTGAAATCCCCCGCCCAAGACTAGAGTGTATCTCGTCTGGGGCACTGCTACAACCAAAGACTCCGAGCGTCGCGTAGAATGCATCCTTCACGGTGAGTTCACGTCGCCTCAGTCGGAAGCATAACATGAGACCAGGAATGACGACCGAAGGAGTGACGAATCCTTAATCTCATTTATACGCTCGTGACCGGTGTTACCTCAAATTATCATTGGGGTCAGCTTATGGACACGCTACCAGCAACTCCTTGGGTATGGTAACCATGCAGGAGCGACCAGACCAATATTAGGTTGTAAACCCCACCATACCGCCGCAATCCGGTCCTGCGAAACCCTCAGAGAGCGCTGCAATCCCGATGTCCACAAACGCCTTAGCTCAGATGATAACAAGAGACAGGTGATCATACCCTTTAGGATAGACATTCCAGTCACACCACCCGAAGGGACTGCCTCGGTTAACCCAAGGAACCGCCATCTGGGACGACTTCAAGTGAATGGTGGCAAAGTGTGAAACACGTTCGTGTAGCGTGCTACAAAGACTTACTCAAGGTGAGAAAAAGTTTCGGGTCGCTAAGAACATTACCTCGACGTGTTTCCGAGCTTATGGAGTAACTTACAAGTAACGGTTTTCATTACGTGTCAAATCGATCGTGCATAACGTGCGCTACGAACCTCCATGGCCAGGAGCGAACGATGTGAAGTCATAACGCCGGCATAGCGTGATAAAAATTAAAGCAGAAAAAATCGAGGAAAACCAAAAGTTCAACGTTTAAAGCCAGCGTACTACCACTATGGCAGGAGTTTTTCAGCTGGATTGATGGTTTAAGACAGTTTACAAGTACCCATAACGTACGAGTGTACCACGTTTTAACATACAACTGTTCCCAACAGACATCGGCATAAGAGACTGAGGCAAAACGTCATAACGGCTGTCGACCCCGCTATTGAGGCAGATGTGTGATGCCCAGAGAGCACGTCCGAGCTTGTAGAGACAGAATTATGTCAATGCCACAATGTTGATTAGAATATTAAATCTGTATCGTGCCTCTCTTTCTTCTCTGAATCATTGTTACAACAT
>CM068952.1:175254118-175264126 GCA_035128595.1 Eptatretus atami
CGTGTGCATGCAAAGTTTGGGGCCGCTAGGTTTCATGGTTTTGGAATTATGGAGGAGACGGGTAGACGAAATTACGGACACACACTGACATTTATTATAATAGATTGTCAGTCAATGGTTCCTCAAACTGTGTGAACATTTGCTGTGTCATTCATTGGGTTTCCAGTCTCGACGACTCAGCATATAACCCTTGTCGCTGTGTTAAGAACAATGAGAACAAACTGCACGAGTCAGAGCCATCACCAAAATCGATTGTAAAGTTCAAGGAAAGGGTGCAATGCACACACTCACCAATGTTGAGATCAACCCACGCAGTAACATTCTCCTTCATCAGAGAGCTGAAAAACAAAAACAAATGGATAAAAACTTGTCATAATATGCAATCATTTTTATCAATAATTTAATTTCCTCCGAAGTAAGTGAACCAGTTAAAAATTTACAGAAGGAGTTGCTGAGGAGCCCCGGGAACAGGAATCCCAAATCTTGAAACTCTAATGATTTCATGGCGGACGACTCAGGAAATCACCCATTTTCTGGCCGTTCGGTTACTCTGTCATTCTCAGGTATTAGTGCCTGTTTAAACGTCACAAACAGCCTGTATAGTCCAAATGGCCGGTTGGGTTCCATGTAAATGGTCCTACATTCAGCACATTCCCATAAACTCACCATTTTCCAATTTTTTCTCTCCATGCACTTCACTGCAACCTGGGGAAGAAACAGCAAACATATGGAACAATTGCTTCACGAGAAAAAAATAAGTGACCACTATATTCATTATTGTTGTGTTCTGTCTTCTGTCTCTCTGTCTGTCCTGTCTGTCCGAGCATAGCTCCGTGGGTTTTGATCCATCCTGACAAAATTTTGGTGGAGGTTTATATCATGATGTTGTTGTGTTTCCTGAAAATGGGCGTGGTGCGCCCATTATGGACGGAGCCACACCCAAAAAACATGTGTTTTTCGGGGGTAGCCGATTTCAATTTGCATCTTCTCCCAGGGTTTGTCGAATCGCAGGGGTTTCGGTATTTGGTTAGCCCAATGGCACCTGCATAGCCCACGCGAGCTCGATTTTTCATTTTCGTCCCAAGGTCAAGGTCACAAGGTCACGAATTAGAAAATTTCGAATTTTGACATAAAAATCATACGACCCCCAAACTTTGAGAGCTCGGATGACAATATTTTTTATGCATAAGCTTGAGGTCATTCCCCACCTAAAGTCTTGAAACCATTTTGCTCTATCTCGAACACCTTGCCCGTGGCGCCCCCTTCAAGTTTGTTTTTACGCTGATTTCATCAAAGATGGATAATCCGAGGAGTGTGAAATGCCATATAGCCTATATGACGTTATATTGTTCCTGGAATGTTCCAGAGGAAGTTTTCACCAAAGGTCAAATCCTTGACCTTTACCTTTAAGGTCACAAAGGTCAAATTTTCAAAGTTGTGGGAATCGAACCGGTTTTCGACTTCTTCGACGAACTAACTCCAATAAGCTATCGCACTATCCTTTTCCTTATTTTAATGTCCAAAACATTGTTTTGTGACCTTTAAAGGTTTGCAAAGGTCAAATTTTGAAAGTTGTTGAACGAAACCGGGTTTTCGACGTTTGAGCTAATAACCCGTCACTCGTACCACATCATGTTGATCATTTTTATAACTTGGTCAAACATTATCACATTGTTCATCCTTGACTTCTGAAACAATCAACATCTGTCAAATCCGCTCGTGAACCATCGTCGTCGTCAGACTTGTCTCATGTTATAACCTTTTAACAGAGCATGAAAAAAGCAGGAAACGAGCACAATGTTGGTCTCTTGATATACAATGATTGTAAATGTCCACCGTATGTTACGATGATTTGATCAGATGATGTAATCCTTACATTGTTTCATTGGTGGTGTTCAGTTTCAATCAGTGTGTGTTCCATCAAAAGAAGTTTACCCTTGCACACTCAAACATGCTCTAGTTGATGTAATCTTTCTTGCAACCATCGATTCGCTTTCGTGGAATGTTGAGTCGAGTGTCGTGGAATTTTGATGAAACACTTCTCCGTTATAATTGTGGTAACCAGTGTGATGTCACGAAGTTTGGATGAAAAATGCACATTTATGCTCCGCCCATGTCTTGCCTCATGCATCTTCATGTTTTGCTTCATGCACAGTTTACGCTCTGCTCGTGTGTTGCTCATCTCTGCTGGGAGGAGCGTAGTGGTTGGCTCCTCCTAGTCTGGTGGAAGGGTGGTTGTGTGTGAAGAAAGCACGATTTTTACCGTCACACTTGGAGGGTTTTCAAATAAAGTTAAAAGTTTTTTAAACCTCTGAGTGTTGGAAAGCTGCCTGGAGCATTCTTTCTTCATATAATCTCGATACGGAGACCGTTCCAGGATAACCAGAACGGCACCCGGTGGAGCGCATACCTCCGCCAGGCAGAACAGTTTACGTGTTGTATCCCACTGAGAGAGAGATGTATAATCGAAGCAAACCTTCCCACTAACTAATGCTCCTATGCCCAAGCAGGATGCTTGCCACAATCTCTGCAGGGGCATGGACTTGGAGAGAGGCTTTTTTTTTTTTCACCGCCAAAGCTGTGTGGTCTAACGCTTCCGTTCGTCCCTTCCATCAGGTGATACTGCAGCCGAGTCGTCGCCCTGCGCATTTCAACAAGCACTTGCCTTTGAGGGGTTCGCCTGTGAGCCGACGTGGCGCCACTCGCCTAACTCGCGCCGCAAGGTCCGTGCCGATGACGTCACTCTCACGCCGAACCTGCGCAGTTTCCCGTGCAGGCCAGCAGGAGCGCATCGTCCGGGGGGTCGCTCCACACGGAACACGCGGCGCGCAGCACGTGATGCTCGCACACGCGCTCGCAGGGTCCCCTGTTTGCCGAATTCAAACAACACTGCCGCCATTTTAGCCGTCCACGAGACCTTGTTGAATCCAACGTGGAGCGTTTCCGGCGGGATTCCCGCCACGAAGATGCACGCGAGGGACGCTCGCTAAATGCGAACGGGCCCCGACGACGACGTCCCGTGAAACCGGCGCGATTCCCGAAATACTACTCGCGGCCCATTCGGCTCGCAATACCGTCTCACGTCTGGGTCGGTCAGGTTCCAATTCCATGCACTCACGCACGCCATGTCACTCATTCTGCACACATTCAACACTCGCACCACTCGGACACTTCACCACACACACTCCGGACAATCACATCGGGGATGGGAGTCGCTCAAGGGTTGCCGGGATCTCTACCCCCCCCCCCAGGTCTGCATTGACCCGTTTGCATCACTCACCCGCTCAACCTCGTTCGGCCCGACCGGACCCTACCTGGTCGCAGTCCACTTCGAGGAGCCACCATCTCCCTCTTTTCCTGAGGAGGCTATCCTGATGCTCTCACTTGTCCCGATACATTCTCCCAGCTCAACCCCATTGTCCCTCACTTACTCCTGTGTTGTGTGCTCGTCCTTCATTTCATTCAATTCTTCCCCCTCTATTTCTTCTATCTCGTCACCTCGTTTATTATTTCCGTTCTTCTGGCTCTTCGTCTCTGTAATTTCTCCGTCTCCGTCACCTCCTTTGGTTCTTCCGTCGTCCCATCGTGTCTCACCGTTCACGCTTCGGTCTCCCCAATTATTGTGGTGGCGTCGCTCGTCCCTTCGACCTGACCCCGTCCATCGTGGGCCAGCACATTCCACACTCGCCCTCGACTCGGTCGTTTCCCCACGTGGAGGCGCCATTCTGCCTTTTATGCCCACTGCAGACTCAACCCATGCTCTGCATTTCCCGTCGCTGCGTTCGCAAATCGCCCCTGGTGCCTGCATATCGCACGTATTCGCGTCCATTTTTGCTGTTCATTCCTGTCAACATTGCCATCAACTGGCCCATGTCAAATGAACTCGGCCGATTCATCAGTGATGGTCTGCGGAACGCAGAAATCGGGGTGGGGGACAATTCCATCCACACTACTTTGACAGAGCGGGAGGGGGGTTGTCATACCACCCCTGCACCCATGACGACCCCGAAGTTGGTTGCGGGGACACGTCTTCTTGCATGGGGGTGTCCTGGACCATTGGTTCCTCCAACACACTCTACTACCCCACCTGCTTCACCTCATCTTGGTGAGCCATGTTGCGTTCTGGAATATTTGAACGCTTTAATTTGAGGAAACGGGGGGGGGGGTGGGGGGGTTGCTCCGCACACCTGGTCCGAATCCTGTGAATTTCTTTACGGAGGCGGAGGGTTTCGAAACCTGCTCCTGACACCAATTGTTGTGGTGCCGGGTCTCGGTGGTGAAGAAGACCGCCAGATGGAGCAGTGAGTCGGCTCACCGAGCCACCAGAATTTATAGGTCGTTACCCGGATAACTCCGGAGCCGACGGGTCACTTATCGGACCCGTGATCGCCAAGTTACCAATACATTCCAACCTTTCCGAACCTTGGAAAGGGAGCGCAATAACTGAACAAAATAAAGAAAGAAAAGCGAAATAAAAAAGGAAAATAAAGGTTTCAAGGGAAAAGTTTTGAATTTTGAAACGCGAACAGGGAACCGACCAGGAACCGACGATACCCTGACTAGCGGCGCGACGTGCTCTCTCTTCTCTACACAGAGGGGAAACACGGGGTGACCCTCACAAACAAAAACACACGAACACAGAGGGGAAACACGGGGAAACACACAAACAAAAACACACGAACACAGAGGGGAAAACACGGGAGAACCTCACAAACAAAAACACACGAACACAGAGGGGAAACACGGGAAAACCTCACAAACAAAAACACACGAACACGGAGGGGAAAACACAAAGGGGGAAACACGGGGAAACCTCACAAACAAAAACACACCAACAGAGGGGAAACACGGGGAACCTCACAAACAAAAACACACGAACACAGGGGAAACAGGGAAACCTCACAAACAAAAAACACACGAAACAGAGGGGAAACAACAGGGGAACACGGGGAAACCTCACAAACAAAAACACACGAACACGGAGGGGAAACACAGGGAAAAACACGGGGAAACCTCACAAACAAAACACACGAACACAGAGGGGAAACACGGAAAACCTCACAAAAAAAACACACGAACACAGGGGAAACACGGGAAAACCTCACAAACAAAAACACACGAACACAAAAACGAAATGGCGAGTGTGGAAACACAAACCAGCACAAGGAGGACGAGGTAAGAATCAGCCATGACAGTCACCTCCACACAACGTCCCAACGAACAACAGACGGAGTGATGGTTTATTAATATAAATTCATCAAGGACTGGGCCAGTTTCACCGTTGACATTTTGTAACTGAAGATGTTTGTGTGAAATTTGTGACCCTGTCCATCAGAAGGAAGTTCTTTCGGATATTCCTGATGGCCTCCTCTCTCTCACAGTTCTCTATTCTGTCTGGGTTGGAATTTCAGAGACCTGGTGACGTCATAGTTTACACATTGGAATTTCAGATACTTGGTGACGTCAAGTTTACACATTGGAATTTCAGAGACTTGGTGACGTCATAGTTTACACATTGGAATTTGAGGGGCTCTCAATGTTCTGTGAGAGTTCATGGCCTTGTGATTGTGATCCACCATCTCTCTGAACTTCACTTTCAATTCCACGAAGAAATTGTTCTTTATTCTCATCAATAGCGGGACCACCTTGAGATTCCTCACAAATTGTTTCCCTCACTTGTGGACACGAGGTCTCCTGTCACTGGAACGAGAGATACTGCTCTTAATTACACCGACATGGAACATAGTACGAGAGCCTTTCTGTGTTTCTTTTTCCCGCCGCTCCTTCTCATGGCTTTACTGAGCACCGGACCTGTGTTGGTAAAAAGCAGACATGGCTTACTTGTTACAGTTACCATCAGTACACACTGTACAGTGTAGTGTACAGTAGGTACTGTATTTACAGTGGTGAATCAATTCTCTTGACGTCACATTATATTCCACTGTCATTGGTGGAACTTGGAAGTTCCTCGTCCACAGATCACAGAGATCTTTGCTCATGGGTGAAACTCTTCCACATGAACACGGAAATCCCTTTTTATTTTAAATAACAACAAATATGGAGGTTTCGTATTTTTGCGTCAGAAGCACAAACCGTGGAAATTGGGGAGTTATTCACTTATTCCGATATGCGGATTCGTTTCTTCCCTCATTTCACCCGGATGGACTTTTGATTACGTCATGACGTCATTACCGCGATTAACATTATGTAAATTGTTCCACAGCAGTTTATTTGATGACAGAGGAGGGAAATAACATAATACTCTCCATGGTAATGTAATTATTACACATGAAGAGTCGAGAATTTCGCTCCCACAGAATGATGGTGATTTCATCCCTTGATTTCTCGACTTCCAGTTCATAAATCCTCTATAAGCTCCGCCCCCACACCCCGTCTCGCCCCCCCCACACCCGTCTCGCCCCGCCCCACCCCGTCTCGCCCCGCCCCACACCCCGTCTCGCCCGCCCCCACATCGTCTCGCCCGCCCCACACCCCGTCTCGCCCCGCCCCCACACCCGTCTCGCCCGCCCCCACACCCCGTCTCGCCCCGCCCCCACATCCGTCTCGCCCCCCAACGTCTCGCCGCCACACCCGTCTCGCCCCGCCCCACATCCGCAACGTTATTTAATTTTAACGGCCCATTGTGACGAACAATGAAGGGGCGTTCCCATTCGCCACCAGGGAATGACGTCACCTGTTTGGGTTTTTTGTTTCACTCGAGTGAAGACGTTTCAATGAGTGGAGGTGTTTTCTGTTTTCTCATCTCATTTCGATTTTAATGATGCGAAAAATTAATGTTTTACCAAACAGAATCAGTTTTCGTTCTCCGTTGATAAACGAGGAGAACGAAGATGAGAAACAGAGGTGAACATTTGAGAGGGAAGAGGGTTATCCGAACGTGATGCCCAAGGTGAACCAGATGTTCCATTTCCTCCTGATTCTCTTCCCCAGGTGTTCATGTTCCCCTTGTGTACAACCCCCAGGTTCCATCCTCCACACGGACAGAATGTGAAATATTATTTTTATATTTATTGTTTCCTTCCCTCTAATAGGAAGTCCTCTCGGAGTGGAATGAGGTTTCTATGTTTTCTTACAGGTTCCGAACTTGGAAATGACACAGAAGCTTGAGGCAGGAGCGTTTGGGACGGTTTATAAAGGGACACACCTGGAATCTGGGAAACAGGTAAGAATGTGAGCGGTTTGTTCGTTTCACCATTCATTCGTTCTCGGTTTAATTCATTCATTCCTCGGTTAATCATTCGTTCCTCGGTTAATTAATTCGTTCCTCGGTGTAATTCATTCGTTCCTCGGTGTATTCATTCGTTCCTCGTGTAATCCATTCGTTCCTCGGTGTAATTCATTCGTTCCTCGGTGTATTCATTCGTTCCTCGGTGTAATTCATTCGTTCCTCGATGTAATCCATTCGTTCCTCGTGATATACATTCGTTCCTCTGTGTAATCCATTCGTTCCTCGTGTAATTCATTCGTTCCTCGGTGTAATTCATTCGTTCCTCAGTTTAATTCATTCGTTCCTGGGTATTAATTTATTCGTCCTCGGTGTAATCCATTCGTTCCTCGGTGTATTCTTCGTTCTGGTGTAACTCATTCGTTCCTCGGTGTAATTCATTCGTTCCTCGGTGTAATTCATTCGTTCCTCTGTGTTAACTCATTCGTTCCTCGGTGTAATTCATTCGAAGGACTGACAGAACATGAGGTCGAGATACAAGGAGTCGTCAACCAACCAATGTCTCTCAGAGTGTCGACGTTTATTGGTGTAAATTCACATGAAAAAGGTCAAATGAACAGAACAAACATTGAATTGTAAATATTCGGATATTTTTATGATGAAACAGATTTACAAATGATCACGTGTTGTAATTTTGTTGAGTTTTGATTGTCCAAGATATCTTTCAATCAGTCAATCTACGTCACAATGGAATGAACAAAGCTGGACAACCACGGTGTGTTCAGTTCCAGCTAGCGCTTGCCAAGCCTGCCGTTCCATATGGACGGTTTTGAGTGGAGTGCTTCCTTGAGTGCTTCAACATCCGTCCACAGAATGAGAAAATCAAGTTTGATTTAACAAATAAATATGGCTCCACTTACACTTAATCGTTTTTTTCTGAATAAATATGTTGAAACGGATATTTTAACGTTTTTTTTGATTGTTTTAATCTGATTGGCCCTGCTCCCAAAAACGATGATGTGATGACGTCATACGTACCCGCCACGTCATCGAGGATACTTTTCCTGTGGGACCGACATTTACATGCGGCGTTCATATGCTCTGAACTGTGAAAAAGTACTGAGAATGGAAGCACGATGTATTGTTGTTGTTTGGAGCAAAACAACCAAAGATGTTGTGAGGATCCGTGTTTGACCAAAAGATTCAACTGAAAGGAGAATTTGGACACCGAGGTGAAACTGAGCAGAGGAACGTGGCACGGCCAGACTGGTTGAAGTGGAATTTGCAGCACCCAGTTTGAAGATGATACGTTCCACTCCGTCCTGTATTCCCAGTTTGGGAAGAGTAAATTGAAAGATTGAAAGCCGACACGATCCCACGAGAATAAGAGATAATCCTCATCCGATGGAAAATAACAAAATGGACAGAACAGCGGGGAAAAGCGGCATTCAAAAATTACATAGCGCATGGGAGAGGGGAGCACGTCCAAGTGTTACAGAGTGGGAGGGTGTTGGGGGTGTATGTCCAAGTGTTACAGAGTGGGAGGGTGTTGGGGGTGTATGTCCAAGTGTTACAGAGTGGGAGGTGTTGGGGGTGTATGTCCAAGTGTTAGCGAGTGGGAGGGTGTTGGGTGTATGTCCAGTGTTACGAGTGGGAGGTGTTGGGGGTGTATGTCCAAGTTTTTCGGAGTGGGAGGGTGTTGGGGTGTATGTCCAAGTGTTACAGAGTGGGAGGGTGTTGGGGTGTATGTCCAAGTGTTACGAGTGGGAGGGTGTGGGGGTGTATGTCCAAGTGTTACGAGTGGAGGGGTTGGGGTGTATGTCCAAGTGTTACAGAGTGGGAGGGTGTTGGGGGTGTATGTCCAAGTGTTAGGTGGGAGGGTGTTGGGGGTGTATGTCCAAGTGTTACAGAGTGGGAGGGTGTTGGGGGTGTATGTCCAAGTGTTACAGAGTGGGAGGGTGATGGGGTGTACGTCCAAGTGTTACAGAGTGGGAGGGTGTTGGGTGTACGTCCAAGTGTTACAGAGTGGGAGGGTGTTGGGGGTGTATGTCCAGTGTTCCGGAGTGGGAGGGTGTTGGGGTGTATGTCCAAGTGTTAGAGTGGAGGGTGTTCGGGGTGTCGTCCATGTGTTACGGAGTGGGAGGGTGTTGGGGGTGTATGTCCAAGTGTTACGGAGTGGGAGGGTGTTGGGGGTGTATTTCCGAGTGTTACGGAGTGGGAGGGTGTTCGGGGTGTATGTCCAGTGTTAAGGGGTGTGAGGGTGTATGTCCAATTGTTACCAGTGGGAGGGTGTTGGGGTGTATGTCCAAGTGTTATGGAGTGGGAGGGTGTTCGGGGTGTATGTCCAAGTGTTAGGGGGTGTGAGGGTGTATGTCCAAGTGTTACAGGGGGTGTGAGGGTGTATGTCCAAGTGTTACCGAGTGGGAGGGTGTTGGGGTGTATGTCCAAGTGTTATGGAGTGGGAGGGTGTTCGAGGTGTATGTCCAAGTGTTACGGAGTGGGAGGGTGTGGGGGTGTTTGTCCAAGTGTTTCGGAGTGGGAGGGTGTTCGGGGTGTATGTCCAAGTGTTACGGAGTGGGAGGGTGTTCGGGGTGTATGTCCGAGTGTTGCGGAGATGCACTGTACATCCTGACACGACAAATTTTTTTGAAATTATTTTTCCAATGATTCTTCACCATTGACCGATGGGCCAAAAATGATATATAGCAACGATATCTCAAAACGTTGTGAATGGATTGTGACAAAACTTGTTGAATGAGTTGGTTGGGTGACGAGAAGAAGCTGATTCGATTGATTCATGCCCGGATCCAGATCCGTCCTCT
>CM068952.1:175378285-175393743 GCA_035128595.1 Eptatretus atami
GTTGGTGGCTGTAGGCCGGTTCTTGGTTGGGGCGGAATGTCTGCGTGTTTTCTTAGGCCGTGCGGAGATTCGTTGCCGGTCTGTGTTTGCCTGAACGGCCTTTTCTGCAGGATATGTTTGCCTTAACTTGATGCCACTGGCCATGTAACCAGCCCGTTGTTCATTTGTGCTTTGCCCACTTGTTATTCGCAATGTGCGCAGGATCGTCGTACAACAGTTATGCAAGCTGCAGGCTGTCTCTGTGGAGGGCAACACGGCGCAGTGGGGCCATGCATGGTTTCTTTGACCTCTTGTTTTGTTCCCTCAGCGGGCATGGTTTAGTGTCATTTATAAGGTTAAGTTTTATTTATTGTAATAATGAGTGTGCTCCCGGATGTCTGTCTTAGCGTCGGCAATTTACTTTATGTAGTGTTGTGTGGGTGGGGGTTTCGCGTGTGTGTAGGAGGTGGTTGTGAGTTGTTAGGTTTTAGGTTGTCGGGGCTGATGTGTGCGAGTGGTATGTGTATTGGGTTGGGGTAGTGGGGGTGATGGGATTGCCATGATTAGATCAAGGATCGTGGTATAAGTACTAGGGGAGAACTACACATGATGGCGAACGATAATTGACGCTGGAGAGTTGTAAAGGGATGGGGTAGTGTTACGGCTGTGGAAATTCGCAAAGCTTTCATCAGGTCGTAGTATGAGGTATTTCTGAGTACAATGTAGTGTAGCCCAACGCATTTGTTTAGAGGGAATTTATGTGATTCATCCCTCGGGTGCGATCTGCGAGTATAGCCGTTCTGTTTTTCTCTTCTTTATGAGCGGCACGGTGTTGATCTCGGTTCTCAGCGGCACGGTCGCATCTCGCGGCGTTGGTTGGACCAGGGCGTCGCTCCTGGCGATGCCGCGCGGAACAATTATATTTATATTTATATTTCGACCTACCGACCCTACATTTTAGCTGAAGAACTGCGTAAACCGAGTTACAAAATAACTAAGGCCGTAGTGGAGAGGAAAGCAGACATCTACGCATGTTTTTATCGACAAATATCAAAATACATTCAAAGAATTGGTGTATTTTCATGTGAAATATGATCATTTTCACTTCCAAATAACATTACTACAGGAAGTTCATTCCTTGAAGTCCCTGAATATATCAAGTCATAGCTAATCATCGAATCCAAATCTGAATTTTGATGATCGATCAATGTGAAACATGTCACTCAAAATTGGTCAACTTGCAGAAGTGGATCTGGTGGATGAACAATGCACCATATTCCTCAAGGAATCGCCCACTCTCCCTGAAGGACCATAGGATCTTTAACGCTCCACCAACTAATGGCAGCAGACGGGACCCCAGTTGAACATGCATCTGAGGGATGGCAGTACATGATGAATCACCATAGCTTGTGAAACACCGCATGAGAGTTAATACCTGGGTCAGATTCAAACCCAGGCGAGATGACTCAGAGGCTAAGTGTCGTCGGTATTGCGATTGGCACCTGCCAGCCCCAAAGAATATTGGAGTTTATTTAATGAATTTCTGTTGAAACGCAGCACCACCAACTACAAGATTTATATTACGAATGAAAATGTTCCACTCAATCAGCAAAGATTAATGAAAATAAAATTTCAATGTTCAGGTGATCATTGACGATGTGAGAACTTCGGACCGTTGCGGTTGTAGAAAAGTATACGTTGTATGTTTCAACATGATGAACTAAAGTTTTGTGAATTTCTGTGTGTGTAGGAATGAGAGATTTGAGAAAAAAATCTGCGAATTATGTGATGAAAATACAATCATGAAATGAACCGGGTAAAACATCTCGGTGCCTGGATTCTTACCTTTATGTCAGAATGAACAATGTTCTTATCATGTATGTATGCAAGTGCAGAAACAGTCTGGAAAAGATCAAAAGCACATGATGAGATTCCTTTTGAAATTAAAGATCACCTCGTTCAAATTATATGTTTCCTGTTCAATAGAACATTTCAACCGGAGCGTGTGCATCACATTGGTGAACACGATTCACTCACCTGGGGTACATGATGCAGCAAACTTGTTTCAGACAGAGGGCCATTTCAGAGATGACAAATCATGGAGGCGTTTCTGCAACAAAATCATTCTGTACAACTCTTACACAACAAAATAAAATACAAGGCATGTACAAGTGATGAAATATATATGTGATTCTATCCATTGAGATATAATAAGGATAACAATGGACATATGACAAGAACGATATCTCAGACAAGTATGTCGAATTCGACAGACGTTCGTGGATGGAGTTGGGGAGTGACAGAACAGCGATTCACAATTTGGTTTAGTTCCGGATGTGATCCGGCCGATCATGGATGCAAATGTAAACGGTTCAGCCTGGTGCCGGTATGTCATCTTAGCAGAGTGTCGTTCTAGTTTCTTTGTGTCATCAAAAACTTTCTTCGTCGTAACTTTAGTACAATTGTGGAGAAATAACTCATAAAACGAGTGAAGTTCAGAACATGATCATCACCACTGAGTGTTCAATCTTTCTTCATTTTAATAAAATAAATTCTGAAAGATCGTTAAAAATCGCAAGTTTACCCACTCCTGAAAGCAGTCTACACATCACTCTTAAACACTGAAATAAGACAATTGAGTCATATTAGAAGATGGAGCTTATCATTGATACCAGAGAATTGGCAGTCATCAATCGAGCTTCGACACAGCCTTTACGGGTCTTCTTTCTTAACACGCCGATCAGTGGCTCCTCTACATGCCGTGCCTCATGCTATGTATCAATGTCATATATCGCATGTTCTTTGGAAGTTATGAGACAATTTGCCTTCTTCGGCTGAAATTACTAATTCATTCAGAATAAAGGTTCAGAGAGGTTTAATCAAGGTCTATAACAATGATAATTCTGGATACACCACGCATTTTACCCGAGAATCGATTACATCATTCCTGTCAATGTTATATCAGTTATTGACCTTGCTTTGTGTCCTTCATCATGTCTTAAAAAACATACGTTTGCTGTTTGGCCAATGATATTTCAATTTTGTTTGAGTGCTCAGGCAGGTCGGCGCAGAGTAAGAAGATCCATGCTCCTTCCTCTCGTACCACATGTGGATCGGAACAAGATTCATAGCCAACGTCGTGCAAAACGACAGACTTGGCTTCACATTGATGTTCAGATTCGTGTTAAAATAAAACTCTCAATTTAATGAGTTGTTCCTGCCATCATAAATGATGATCATGAAACTGATGAGGGCAGACAGATGGACGACATGACCAAATGCTTCACATTTTGTGTGCACGGGGATAATTTTAGACAGATTTTAAATTGATTAGATGGTTCAAGTGTGGAGATAATGAACACAAATTCATACCTACATAACAGAAGGAGAATTGGAGAAAGCCCTTACCCCATCAACAACGTCCATTGTCAGTGGCAAGATCACCAAAACTTGAAAACGAAACAATTCACTGGCACGGAGGAAGCCGGGATGAACAGCAATGAAAAAAAAAAAACATGTTTGAACACAGCATCAGAAACCGAGACTTATCTGATCCATGTTACACTTGGTTGTGTGTTTTATTTAATACCAGCAATACAACCAGTCACTTATGACGTGGGAGATTCAAGTGGGAGGGTAAGAGAGATGGGAGAGGGAGGAGGGAGGAGGGGAGAAGAGGAGGGGAAGACACAGAAGAAGAAGACGGGGAGAGGGAGGGAGGAGGGAGAATAGAGAGAGGAGGAGAGAGGGAGGGAGAGAGGGAATGAGGGAGAAGAGGAGAAAGGAGGGAAGGCGAGCTGAGAGTTGAAGCGGAGAGCGAGAGTAGAGAGAGAGAAGAGAGAGGGAAGGGAGAAGAGCGAAGAGAAGAGGAAGGGAGACTGAGTGGGGCAGGGAGTGTAGCCGGGGACGGCGAGAGGTTGGGGCCACCGAAAACGTCACAATACCTCCGAGGCTAGGGGAGAGCGGATGGAAAGAGAGGATGGGGGGAAGTGGAGGGGTTTTGGAGGAGATATGGCGTGAGGGGAGTTTCGAAACAGCATTTGGTAGTTGGGACTTGTGGAGAGAGGGGGGAGGGATAGTCCCAGACATTGATAACATGGTACGCAAAACAGCAGTGAACACAGCAAAGCGGAAACTGCCGGGAGCTGTACAGGGTAAGGGAGGGTGGAGAGGGGAGGAGGTTTGGGACAGGTAAGCATGAGGGTGGGGACGAGAAGGCAATGTGATGGGAAGGGAAGGCAGGGTGAGGGGAAGGAAGTGTCATGGGGCAGGGAAGAGAAAATGAGGGGAGGAGGTGGGAAGGTGATAAAATGTGCCCAAACAGCAACATCTTCTGTTAAACACCAGGTTCCATATAAACAGGTGGGAGCATTGAAATCCATACTACTACCTGTGAAGGTCTGCCTGAATGCATGCTGCTCACAATGCAGCGACCTTTGCAACCTCCGGTCGGCTATCCTATTCTGATTTGTTGCACGATCATGTGTGTGTGCCATTTTTAAATTGAAACTAAACCGGGCAGTCTTAACGTCTCCTTAAGCAGAAGAGGAGGAGGTTGGGGGAGCAGGGAGAGGGGTGAGAGGTAGAGAAGGTTGAGGAGTCCGGGGAAGGGGAAAGAGAGACAGAAAGAGGGTTGAGAGAGGGAGCGGGGAAAGAGAGGAAGAGGGGAGTGAGTGGGAAGGGGGGAGTGAAGAGGGAGAGAAGGTGGGGAGGGGAGATGGCAGATGTGTCGTCCGCAGTTTACTTCACCAAGAGACGAACACTCATTGTGAATTACTGACCTGTGATTTGACCAGGCGAGAGCAGATAAGAGCAAGAAGCATGGGTATCTCTCAGCCTCCTGCGTGATGTGGCAATTCACTTCTTTGTATAATTACTAAAAACATTTTTTACTCATTGAATATATTTATTTTGGCTTCCTCACTCCGGAAATGTCCCACAGGAACGAGCCGACAGATCAACAAAGCTTGAAGAGGCGTCACAATTGCAAACATCAACACGAACAGTTGAGAACTTTAAAACAAACAGTGTTTTTGGTATTTAATCTCTGCTGAAGTGAAGAGTCGTGTAATGAAAGAGATGGTACAATCGGGGAAATGTGGTGTAAATAAATTGCACATTTCAGCGAATGAATCACCACCGACTCACCGCCAGGAGACAATGTTGGTAAACGCAGACGAATGAGCATCAACTGTGTCCAAGTTGATTGATATATTTTAGTGCGGGCGAGTATTGAGAGTGCTCAAGTGGGGTTAAGCACTCAAGCAGCACTCGCTGGCGAAACGGTTGATGAGTAATGGCTGACGAACAGCGATTGCTGATCGGTTGTTGTCATCACCATGCATCCGGAGATGACTTGAATGTCAAGCGATGTCGAATTGGACAAGTTGAACATTTTTTTAGCAATTCAAAACTGCTGTTGAAATCAATAAGAAGTTTAAATTTTGAAATTCGGCTGAGATTAAGATTTTGGAGGCTTTGGCATGTAATAATTAAATAAAGGCCACGAACGTTTGCATATTGGTGTTCACAAGCATTGCATGTATCCATTGATTTGTCCGTTTGATGATCAGGCATTTAATGTAATGTGAGTTGAGGAAAGTGAAAAAAAACCTTTCCATTAACAAATTGTTGCAGCCTATTCCAAGTCCATTGTTGTTCAGGCCAAAAAATATGGCGGCTTTAGACTCTTGTGAGCTGACAGAGAGCTGACCAAGATGGCGCACCACTATTTTTGTAAGGCTTATTTTGTTTTTTTTGTTTGATATTTATATTTACCCCATAAATTATTTCAAAGGGTGTTTTAAATAACCAAACACCTCATTTTCATTCATGTATCCCTCAGATCCCTTGTGTGCAAGAAAGTTTGGGGCGCTGGGTTCATGGTTTTGGAATTTATGGAGGAGACGGTAAACGAAACTTACGGACACAAAACTGACATTTATTTTACAGATTTATGGGTCAATGAGTCCTCAAACTGTTGAACTTTGCTCTGTCATTCATGTGGGTTTCCAGTCTCGACGACTCAGCAATAACCTGTGCTGTGTAGAAACAAATGAGAACAAACTGCACGAGTCAGAGCCCATCACACAAAATAGATGTAAACGTTCAAGGAAAGGGTGCAATGACACACTCACCAATGTTTGGATGATCAACCCGCAGTAACATTCTCCTTCATCAGAGAGCTGAAAAACAAAAACAATGGATACTTGTCAATATAAATGCAATCATTTTTTAGCCAATACTTTAATTTCCTCCGAAGTAAGTGACCAGTTAAAAATTACAGAGGAGGTGCTGAGGAGCCCGTGGAACAGGAATCCAATCTTGAAACTCATAGATCTTTCTGGCGGACACTCAGGAACATCCACTCATTTTGCTGGGCGTTTTCCGTACCTCTGTACTTTCTCAGAGATTACGTGTGGGGTTTAACGTCACAAACGCCTGTAACGTCCAATGGCCGGTGGGTTCCATGTAAATGGTCCTGCATTCACCAATTCCATAAACTCCCATTTTCCAATTTTCTCTCTCCTGCACTTCACTGCAACCTGGGGAGAAACATCGCAACATATGAACAATTGCTTCAGAAAAAAATAAGTGGACCACTATAATCTTTGTTGTGTTGTCTGTCTATCTGTCTCTCTGTCTGACTGTCTGTCCCGGCATAGTCCGTGGGTTTGATCGATCCTGAAAAATTTTTGGTGGGAGGTTTATATCATGATGTTGTTGTGGTTTCCTTGGACAATGGGGGTGGTGCGCCCAGTTATGGACGGAGCCACACCAAAAACATGTGTTTATATCGGGGTAGCGATTTCAATTTGCATCTTTTCCAGGGGGTTTGTCGAATCCGACAAGGGGTTTCGTATTTGGTTAGCAATGGCACTGCATAGCAGCACGGAAGCCTCGATTTTTCAATTTTCGTCCAAAGTCAAGGTCAAAGGTCACGAACTTGAAATTTGAATTTTACATAAAAAGTATACGACCACCCAAATTTGAGAGCTTGGATGACAATATTTTCTATGCTTAATCTTGGTCATTCCCCCTAAAGTCTGACATTTTGCTCATTCTCAGAACACTTGCCGTGGCGCCCACCTTTCAAAGTTTTGTTTTTTACGCTGATTTCATCAAAGTATGGATAATCCGAGAGTGTGGAAATGCATATAGCCCTATATTGAGTTATAATTGTTCTGGAATGTTCAGAGGAAGTTTTGCACAAAGGTCATAATCCTTGACCTTTACCTTTAAAGGCAAAGGTAATTTTCAAAGTTGTGGGAATCGAAACACGGTTTTCGGACCTTCTTTCGACGAACTACACTCCAACTAGGTATCGCACGTAATCCTGTTTCCTTATTTTAATGTCCAAACATTGTTTTGTGACCTTTAAAGGTTATGCACAAGGTCAATTTTTGAAAGTTGTTGAACGAAAACGGGTTTTTCGACATTTGCAGTAATAACCCGTCATCGTAACCACATCATGTTGATCATTTTTTATAACTTGGTCAAACATTATCATGTACTCATCCTTGACTTCTGAAACAATCTACATTGTCAAATACAGCTCGTGAACCATCGTCGTCGTCAACTTGTTCATGTTTAACTTTTAACAGAGCATGGAAAAAAGCAGGAACAGAGCACAATGTTGGTGCTCTATTGTTAGCAATGATTGTAACATGTCACCGATGTTACGGATGAATTTGATCAGATGATGTAATCCTTAATTTGTTTCATTGGTGGTGTTCAGTTTCAATCAGTGGTGTGTTTCCATCAATAAGAGTTTAACCCTGTGCACACTCCGACTGCTGAGTTGATGTAATCTTCTTGCAACCATTCGATTCGTACTCTGCCTTCGGGAATGTTGAGTCGAGTGTCGTGGAATTTGATGAACTTCTCTGATGTGATGTGACTCTAGTGTGATGGTCACGAAGTTTGGATGAAAAATGACATTTATGCTCCGCCATTTCTTGCCTCATGCATATCATGTTGCTTCATAGCACATTTACGCTCTGTTTCGGTGTGTATGCTCATCTTTGCTGGGAGGAAGGTGTGGTTGGCTCCTCTAGCTGGTGGAACGGTGGTTGTGTGTGAAGAAAGCACGATTTTTACGACACTTGGAGGGTTTTAAAATAAAGTAAAAGTTTTTTAAAACCCTGGTGTTGGTAGCTGCTGAGCTTCTTTCTTCATATTCTTCAGTAGGAGGGTTCAGGATAACCAAACGCACCGGTGTTGCGGCATATACTCGCCAGCTGAACAGTTTACGTGTTGTATTCCACTGACAGGATCAGATCTGATCCGGTCCATGAATCAAAATGAATCGGGCTTCTTCTCGTCACCCAACCAACTCATTCAGCCAGTTTTGTCATATCCATTAAACGTTTTGAAGATATCGTGCTATATATCATTTTTGGCCCCATCTGTCAATGTGAAGAATGCGCTGGAAAAAAAAATTCAAAAAAAATTCTCGTTCAGGATGTACAGTGTGTCTCCGTAACCTTGGACAAACACCCGAACCCCCCATCCGTAACACTTGGAATACAGCCAACCTCCCATCCGGTAAACACTTGGAAATCCCCCAACACTCCTCCACTCGTACACTTGGAATAAAACCTCACACCTTCCCACTCCGTACACTTGACGTGCTCCCCTCTCCATGCGCAATGTAATTTTTGAATGGCCCTTTCTCCATGGTTAGTACATTTTTGACTTCTTCCATCGATGAGGATTCATCTCTATCTTCGTGGGGATTCGTGTCGGCTTTCATGTCATTCCCTTACTCTTCCCAACGGGAATAGGACAAGAGTGGAAGCGGTGATCTATCATCAAACTGGGTGCCTACCGCAGAATCTACCTATCTTCACATGATCTGGCGTGCCTTGATCTTCTCGCCTGACTTCAGATATGTTCACCTCGGTGTCAAATTCTTTCTTCTGTCAGTATCGAATCTTTGATACAATACGACATGTGAAAGTATCCTCACAGAGCAAATTTGAGGCAGCTTGTATTTGAGCTACGGTACATATACACAACGAATTATTTTGTCGTGGCTGCCAATATACTCAGTCACTATTTTCACAGTTCAGAGCATAGTAGAATCGGCTGGACTGATAACTGCTAGTGTTCTCGCGCAAGTAGTATACGTAGATAGTACGTGGAGCGATACACGTATGTACTGGAATCACATTCATCGTTTATGTTGTGAGAGCAGCAGACGAGGGAGCGAGAAAACGTTAAAGGGAGGGAAATAATTTAATGTCAAGAGAAAGAAACGATTAGGGTGCTAGCTAGTGGACCATGTTTTATTTATTAAACCAACTTGAGTTTTTTCATTCTGTGACGATGTTGAAGCACTCAGGAAGCAGGCTGCCTCATAACCGTCGCGTCACATGACGAAGTTGGCTGGACCTGTGGGGCAACGTCGATAGCTGAGGCAACTGAACATCATCCGTGAGTATGATCCAGCTCGTTTCTCATTCTATGTGCCTGCTGTATTACTTGATTTCTGTGTGTAGAGATAGAATATCTGGGAGACGATCAAATATCGTCAAACCAGAGATTACAAAGGTGATTCCATTTCGAGTAAATGCTGATTGTCATAGATAATATACGAATTGATACATACTCTCACATGTTCTCGTATCAGAGTAGTTTCATAAATTGAAACCTTATATCGATGTGCATTTACACAATACAACAGGCTGAGGATACTGAGAGGAGCTTATGTGTTACTCGAATCGTTGATATCTCACTCATCGATCTGTCGCTCAGGTGGATCGCATTGGCACCGGCAGAGGGGCGAATTGACGATTACACGAGGTAACAGACTAATGAGTTAGTTCAACGAGGAACGGCGTAGTGGGATTGGTTGTCGAGGCGCTCACGAGGGAACAAAGATAGAAATCGGTATTGGGAGAGTAGATAAATGGGTGGCTACGCTAGTAGGATCGCAATGAATTAGCTACGGTTTAGGCCACGAATGAATGAGTCGAAGAACCGAACGAATACGCTTCGGGACATTGGCTGTATAGTCTGCAAGATGTTCCGTATTCAGAGGGTGATGTCTTTATAACCGGTGCCACAACTCTCTGCGTGACGAAAATCTACTGTTCATATCTTCAAGTATGGACTGTTAGGAATATTCAGAGAAACCTCATTTTACTCCGAAGGAATCTTATATAACAGTGGAGGAAACAATAATAATTACTCACAATATATTTCATTTTGCTGTCGTGTGGAGAAAATGAACTGGGGGTTGTATCCGCAAGGAGGAACAATGAACACCTGGGACGAGAATCAGGAAGGAATGAAACATACTAGGTTCAGGCCTATGGGACAATCTCGTTATGGGATAATTAATCCTCCTCTTCTCCACAAAATTTCAGGCTCCGGAGTAATATTCGGCGGATTATTCTTGGACGTAAAATCGAGAATTTGATGATTTCTATTGCTCTCTTCGTAAACATGGATTTTTCAATCGTTAGAAAAGGCATCGAAAAGAAAGGTTTGAAAACTAATTATGAGGAAGTTGGGTTAGACGCTTAGAGATCCATAACAAGGCCTCTTAGAGATAGACAAACAAATACAGTGACGTTAGTTCCTGGGAGCGAAATTGGGCAGTCTCCATATTCATTGTTCCGTAACTTCTTGTCACTTGGCGTTCTAAAAAGTTTAGGGATAACGCATTTAATGTGAGGCAAGCGGGCCGCAGACGGGTTGAGGTATTGCTGGGTTGCTTGGGGCAGAGACGGGGTGTGGGGGCCGGGTGCAGAAGGGCCGGGTGTGGGGCAGGGGCGGAGACGGAGGGTTTTGGTGGGGGGCGAGGACCGGGGTGTGCAAGAGGGCGAGCGCGGGCTGTTGCGTCGAGAACGGGGTGTGGGGCCGGGGTGAGACGGGGTTCGGCGCGGGGCTGAGACGGGGTGTGGGGCGGGGCGAGAGGGGTGTGGGGGGGAGCTAATGCGATTTTTGAACTGGAATCGAGAAATCAAGGGAATGAATCTCCTTCATATCTGTGGGAGGAAATTCTCGACTCCTCATGGTATAATTACATTACCATGGAGAGTATTATGTTATTTTCCACCCTCTGTCATGAAATAACTGCTGTGGGACAAGTTAACGATGAATGTTTTCATCGCGGTAATGAGTCAATGACGTAATCAAAAGTCAACGGGTGAAATGAGGGAAGAATCGACTCCGCCAATCGGATATAAGTGAATACCCCAATGTCACGTTTGTGGCTTCTGACGAGAAAATACGAAAACCTCCATATTTGTTGTTATTTAAAATAAAAAGGGTATTTCCGTGTTCATGTGGAAAGTTTCACCAATGGCAAAGATCTCTGGTGATCTGTGGAGACGAACTTCAAGTTCTAACCATGACAGGGGAATATAATGGACGTCAGAGAATTGATTCAGCACTGTAAATCGTATCTACTGTACACTTGCATCTGTACAGTGTGTACTGATGGTAACTTGTAAAGTAGACATTGTCTTTTTACCACCACAGGTCCGGTGCTCAGTAGCATCGAGAAGGAGCGGCGTGGGGGGAAAAAAAAAAAAAGAAACAAGAAAGGCTCTCGTACTATTTCATGTCGGTGTAATAAGAGCAGTATCTCTCGTTCAGTGCAGGAGCCTCGTGTTTCCAAATGAAGGAACAATTTGTGAGGAATTCAGGTGGTCGCTATTGATGAATAAAAAGAAAATTTCTTCGTGGACATGAAAGTGAAGTTAGAGAGCTGGGTGATGCAGAATACAATGGGGGCCCCCCGGGGGGGGAAGGCCATGACTCCACAGAACATTGAGAGCCCCTCAAATTCCATTGTAAAACTATGACGTCACCAAGTTTGTCATGACTGACCAATTCTAATCCAATGTGCAATATGACGTCACAATTCGCACTGAAATTCCAACCCAGACAGAAAGAGAACTGTGAGAGAGGGAGGCATCAGGAATATCGAAAGAACTTCCTTCTGATGGACAGGTCAAAATTTCACAAAATATCTTCAGTTTTAAAATGTCGAACGTGAAACTGGCCCAGTCTTGCATGCAATATTATATTAATAAACCATCACTCGTCTGTCTGTCTCGTTGGGAGTTTGTGTGGAAGGTGACTGTCATGGCTGATTTCTTACTCGTCCTCTTGCTGATTTGTGGTTTCCACACTCCCATTTCGTTCTGTGTGTCGTTGTTTTTGTTTTGAGGTTCCCTTTTCCCCTGTGTTCGTGTTTTTCGTTTGTGGGTTTCTTTTCCGTGTTTCCCCTCTGAGTTGTGTGTTTTTTGTTTGTGAGGTTGCCGGTTCCCTCTGTGTTCGATGTGTTTTGTTTGGTGAGGTGTTAACCCGATTTTCCCCTCTGTGTTCGTGTGTTTTTTGTTTGTGAGGTTTTCTCCTGTGTTTCCCCTCTGTTGTTCTGTTGGTTTTTCGTTTGTGATTTTCCCCCGTGTTTCCTCTGTCTTCGTGTTTTGTTTGTGAGGGTTACTCCTTCCTCTGGTCTGTTTTTGTGTGGGGTTACCCCGTTTCTCTGTGTGTGTTTGTTGGGCTCTTTTCAGTTTTAGTTCCGTGTTTTTGCGTGTTTTTTTTTAGGTACCGCGTTCTGGAGAGAGAAGAGAGGCACGTCGACGCCGCTGGTCGGGTATCCGTCGGTTCCTGTCGGTTCCGTTCGTCGTTTAAAATTCAAAAACTTTCCCTTTAAACCTTATTTAACTGTTTATTTGCTTTTCTTTCCTTATTTTTGGTTCAGTTAGCGTCCCTTTCAAGGTCGGAAAAAGTTGGATGTATTGGTTATTCCTCTCCTGATGAGCAAGACGTGGACGTCGTGTGTGAACACAGTGGGGCTGCTCGCTGCAGCGATATGTCTACGTTCGAACGGTTATCGCGCAAGAAGGTTCGCAAGCTCCCCAGACCGGAGGGGTTTGGGGAAGCGATTGTCTCGCGATCGGAACATAATCGGGTTTGGGAGGTTACGTGTCGTCGGTCGGATGATAAACGAGTTATCGGTTTGTGCCGACGAAGAGAACGCTTGCTCTCATTGTTCCGAAAGGCTGTCCTGAACTCTGGAGATACTCCTGCTAGAAGTGGTTTTCAAATTTCCACCATTCCTGAGAGTAATGTAATCCTGAGTGATGCAGGCTATGGAACATTGCGTGTCCCCCTAATAGATGTTACGGAATTTGGAAGCTTGCTGGCACACACAGCCAGGTCCTTGCACCTCATTATATCGAAGTGGTGTTTCTAGTTCGAATCCTTCCCTGTGTTAACGGGAATTTTGTACGTGCCGTGGGTTTATTATAGATAGGATTTTTTCCATTTTACATACAACGAACGACAACGACACCCTCGCCCACGGCATTGTCAGCGCTCTTTGCGAGGTCCCGGCATGTGGGCGTGTTTGAATTCATGCCCAGGCGTGTGCGTTTCGGTGTGGATTTCGTAAGTATATGGGCAAAAAGGCTTTGCTTTAGGGCTGCACGCCAAATAGGGTATGCGTCATCTTCCCCCCACCCCCGTCCCCGCCCCTTCACCCCCCCCCCCTCCCCATCCCCGCCCGCCCGCGCCCTCCCCCCCCCTTCCCCCCAACGACGCAGAAGCAGAGTCGGGGGCGGTCCTTGGCCAACAAAGCGGAGCGGCGACACGCCATCGACCAAAGGAGCAGGCCACGGGTGCAGACGGCTCCAAAAGAAAGCGACAAAGGCGATTGAATTGCGTCCAGCGACTCGAGTGCGGTCCTGTCCGCGTCTTGCGGCTGACTGCACCGCGTACTTCGAGGCGTCTCATCTGGGCATTGCTTGCAGGGCGGTCGACCATCTTCAACTCGGGAAGAATCATCTACGTGTCACCTGCCTGCGAGCCGGAGGAGCGTGCAACACCGCGACGCTACCCTCCTACTGGTGCTAGGAGCGGCCTGGTTGCGGTTGAGTCCCGTTACACCAAGATCGTCGAGAACACGACACAGGTGGACAGTCAAGACGAAGCTTCTCTTCCCTCAGCCAGTTTTTCCTCCGAGCCTGACGGGGCAATAAGACCTCGAGTTCCATCTCTTTCGGGCATTTGGTGTGTGCGGTGGTTTTTGTTCTGTGTTTTTTTGGTGCTTGGGCCCGTCAAAATAACAACTGTGTAAGTGCCTTTCTTTCTCATTGTACTTTTGCATTTGTTAGAAGTCATGATAACTTTTTTTTTCTGCTCTTTGTGTGATAACTCGTGATAGTGTGATATCTCTGCGGCTTCCCTCCCCGATTTTTGTAAAATAAATTTCCCTTTTGGTTGAAATGTGCACGCTGTGTTCTGTATTGTTTGCTCCACGCGTTTGTAGGAAGCTGTTTCCCGATCGCTTGGAATTGTTGCACGGTGTGATTGGTAGGAACGGTGCGATCATGCACGCCTCGTCCATCCGCTCGGGTTTACGCACGGTTCAGAGCCAGTCCACGCCTCGTTCGCTCGAGCTGCCGAGGGTGGGTTCCTGGTAGTTGGCTGCGTGGGTATTTCGGTCTGTTGAAGTTGGCAATTTAAACCGACCACCATGACGGTCGAGTTTGGCGACCACGGTCCCTTGAAGTGACGTCGGTCCGGAGGTTCTTGTGAGCCGACTCTTTACTGTCCTTCCGGTCGTGCTCACACCGAGACCCGGCCCACACAACAATGCCTTTTGGGCTGTAAAGATGCACGTGCAGTCACGTGATGGGTTTCGTCGACAAGTAATTTATGGTACTCAAAACGATTCCCTCTCTGAACATATCATTTAAAGTCACTGTATGTCATGACTCAACAGTAGTGTTAACATTCGACACCCTAAAGGTTGGTTTTGGTTGTTTTGGGGTTTCAGTGGACACATGAAAAAACAGTTTTTCTTTCGAAAACGAGCTTTCCAGACACAAGACTGCACATATTATTAATGTTTTAGTTCCCTTTAACAAACGTACAGGATATAACCGGCTGAAAGGATGGACACCCTCCACAATGAACGTACAGATAATTAACTGACGAGTGGAGCCCTCGCGTACCGAATTAAATAACGGCACCCCTCCATGCGTACAAGATATATTAACTGAACAGTGGACACGCCCCTCCAATGACGTACAGATAATATTAACTGAACCAGTGGGCACGCCCTCCAATTGACGTCGAGATATATTAACTGAAAAGGTGGAAGCCGCCCTCCCAATGACGTACGAAGATTATTAACTGAACAAGTGGACACGCCCTCCCAATGACGTTACAGATAAATTTGAACAGTGGACACGCCCCTCGCAATGACGTAACAGAGGATATTAATGAACGAAGTGGGGACACGCCCCTCCAATGACGTACAAGAAATTAACTGAACAAAGTGGACACGCCCTCAAATGACGTCGTGATATTTAACTGAACGAGTGGACACGCCCCTCCCAATGAAGTACAAGAATAATTTAACTGAACAAGTGGACACGCCACTCCCCATGACGTACAAGATAAATTAACTGAACGAGTGGAACGCCCGCCTCCAATGACGTACAAGATAA
>CM068952.1:175397686-175410783 GCA_035128595.1 Eptatretus atami
TGGTAGATCTTTATATAGGTAACGTGAACTTTTGAAACTTTAGAGGCCAATGTCGATATATTTAAAAGTATCATGATAGATGCAACGCTTAAAGGCACGGTCATGCGAGGATGGTGTACAGTGTTTTAGTATCGTTAGAGGAGATCCGGATCTTGTATATAAGAGCCGAGTCCTAGAGGTTAAGGTTTTTGTTTCACAAGAAGAACAACGGCCGAGCTCTCTATTGAGCAGCGTACCGAGACGCTGCTAGACAGCGGACGGAAAAATGGTGTCAGCGGCAGCGTCTAAAGGTTTTTGTCGGCTAACAAAAAAAAAAGAAACATTTTTAATGTTTAAACAAAAAACAGAAACAACCACTTTCCGATATTTCGCACTGTGCTTGATTAAGACAATAGCGAAACGCGTAATAATGTATTAGTATTTACGATATACTCGTGTATTTCGAAATATTTTGGTCGATCGGAATAGTAGTATTTACGAAATTTCACAGATACGATCGGAATGGAATAATCTTTTAAATAGTGCGTGACACTGTTCGAAACTTTAGAGCAATGTCCGAATATATTTAAAAAGCTTATGAATAGACGCTCTCAAAGGACCTCATTATAAGTGAGGATGTGTCATGTGCTCAGTATTTAAGGAGAGATCGGATCTTGTATATCCAGAGCGAGTCGGCTTTGGAGAGTAGAAAGGTTTTGTCGTGAAGAAAAGGAAGAAGAAGAAAGAGCAAAGAACGAATTATGAAGAAGAAGAACAACGCGGAACGCGCAACTTCTCTATGAGCAGCCGCTCGCGACGCTCGGTTGCTGAAACAAACGGGCAACTCATACGAATCCAATACCAGTGTGAAATGAAAGAAACAGGCTTACTTTGGCCCGTCGGGACGATAATACAGTTCTTTGCTCAGCTTTCGTCGAGATTATGTCACAACAAACCGCGACATATACGGTAACGCGTCATCGGAACCTGGAGCTTTCAGGGCTGGTTGAGTGTAAGGACGTCGCGATATTCAACATAGAGTCAAACAGAGATGTCAGGGCTGGGAAAACGATTTGAGGCAAATTTTCTTTTGTTCAGTCATCTTATCTTGAAATAATATAAGGATCTCACTAAGACCGCACACAGCTTCCAGTTTTTCGCGTATCCTCTTCTGTAAAATCAGGTGATCTATCCATGGAGGGAATAGCCCAGAAGTCTCGCCGTAAACAGACACGTGCCTGGGAAGCATGACTGTTTTTCTTTGCATCAATATGGCGGAGCTTTACCTTCGCTGTGACGTCACTCGCTTAGTGCACTAGGGTCAATAAGAAACTCCTGTATTCCATTTGGTGACGGTGGCACCACACTGGTCCAGCTGTTACTTTTTCGTCCTTCTTCCTTTCCTTTCTCCATTCGGTCTCGATTGACAACTTCTTGTCGACCTCAGAGCTGGAAGGCCCCAACTGACTCCTAACGGCGGGAAACTTAAGGCTGAGCCCTTCAACTACCGTCTTTCAATAAACTAACGTCAAATGGCCTCGCTAAAACTGATTAGCAAGGCTTAAACAAATAAAAATAATAAGCGGTACAGTTCAACAGGCCCTGACACAAATCCTCGATAACAAAACCATAACAAAACGTTTGAGATCAGAAGCACTGGAAGGAGAGCTCGTCACCCAGTCGTCCCCACGTGCGTGAAAATTACAGGTTCCGGGCTCGAGGGTGGTTACCTCCTCCTCCTCCTCCTCCTCCTCCTCCCCCCTGCACGGTTTGGGGGGTTTTGGGGCGGTTTGGGTGTTTTGGGGGAAAAGTCCCCCCGTGTGGTCCCAGTTACCAGATAATCAATGTCTGAAAGACACAGACCAGTCCATTAAAGGATCGCATATTCCAACGTCGGTACGAGTTTGTTGAAATATCAATAACTGGGAAAAGTGAATCGAAGTGAGCTGAATGGTTGACGCTGAGCGTAAAAGGTGAGCTGGATGTCGACGCTGAGGTAAAAGTGAGCTGATGGTTCGACGCCTGAGGTAAAAGTGAACCGAGTGGAGCTGATGGTTCGACGCTGAGGTAAAAGTGACACCGAGTTTAACTGATGTTCGACGCTGAGGTAAAACGTGAGGGCTGATGGTTCGACGCTGAGGTAAGAAGTGAACGAGTGAGGCTGATGGTTCGCACGCTAGAGGTAAAAGTGCACCGATGTTCGAAACTGATGGTTCGAAGCTGAGGTAAAACGGGTCAGAATTCCCTTCCGGTCGTTGTTAATATGTACATTCATTATTAGATGGAAGTACCAATACGTTGATTACAACACTCGCGCAGCCTGGGTATGTGATCTGCAGGACTGGGGCAGCGTGTGTTGATGTGGAGCGGCAGTCTGTTGGTTTCCATGGTAACGAGGTACGGTACCAATATTTTAATATACAAGAGTATAATTAAAATAACTAGCAGTGTACCCGACAAACGGACAATCTTGTTCCCGAGCAAGCAACATGTTCCTTCGACACGTACTTTTATTTGGGCGGTGTATCAGGAAGCTAACAGCTGCTCAATCGCTCCCGAGACATAAATAAATAACCTGGGTTACGTGAACGAGTAAAAATTTACTGGCTGAAAATTCAAAACTCATCGGTTATAGAGACACACAATTGCCGACCACCTCGGACGAGTCCGTCGCCCCCACAGAATGTCAAAGGTCCCAAGACCATGACAGAATGAAACAGGACACGCTCAACATTTATCAGAGGTCATGTTTGCGATCCCAAACAGTAAGGCGGCGATGTATGGCGGTAAACCCACACTGTCGGAGCGGTGACAACAAACACACATCAAGCCAGATCCGTGAATTGTGGTGCGGTAGCATTATTAACCACCTGGGGAAGCCTGGTGTTGGTATTAACAGTGGTTGGAGGTGGTAGGCTGACGGGATCAGAGGTCCTGAGTTCAGAATCCTGCTCACGCCTGTTGAATTAATACCAGTGGGGTTAATCGGCCTGTTCATCCTTCCGAGGTGGGCCAAAATGGGAAAACAAAAAAGTGTTTTGCCATTTTTTGGCACAGAAGCCAAATGCCCCTGGGGGGGTTTTTTTTCAAAAGGGCGGACCCCGGGTTTGCGGCGGAGTTGTATACTGTCTGAGTGCGTGACCCGTCAGCGATTGTCCCAACAGACAAGGAGACTGCTTGGGGCATGCACAAACACTGAACAGACGATGGTCTCATGGATGGATGGGATTGTCTAGTAACTCGTCGTTTCCTTTCAGTTGACAATTAGTGTGCTCAGGGTTCCAACTTCGGTCAGCTCAAAATTAACAAAACACAAGAAATGGCAAATACATGTATTTAGCAAATGGAGAGGATTTTTCCTCTCCCAGGCACGTCACGCGATGGAACGTGGTGAGGAGACTGCCTCACGATCCGCACCCCGAGATCATCGAAAGTCCCAAAGATTCCGGAGACCTTCAGCAGAGGCCCGAACCAACGCCAGAGGTGGCTTCGACACTCCACGATGAGTCTGGGGCGAGGATGCATTTTCCCATCTGCTACTTGATATCTGCAGATTGTCCAAATTTCAAACAAAACTTGGATCGTCACTGCAACGTTCCCTCCATCTTTCAACAGGACATTGGAGCTCAAGGGTGAAGGTCGATTAGTTCCTTTGGTAAAGCTTTGATAAAGTGTGGAACAAGGGCTGTGCTTGTCAAGGTTCTCGTGTTGCTCTTATCTGGAGTGATGTATCAATATTTCGTCTTTCTTAAAAAAATCACCAAGACAAAGGTGGAACTTGAGGGTCAATGTTCGTTGCTTGTTCGCATCAATTGTGGTGATGTTGCCACACGGTCTGTCTTGGTCCCACTCTGTTCCTTGTTTGTATCAATGATCTCCCTGATAATGGTTCTCTCTCAGCCAGCCTCGCCATGTCTGTCACCACTCTCATTTACTGTAGGACACATGGCTGCTGATTCAAACACTCCTGGTGATTGACGGAGAGTTTCACTGGACAATGATTGAGAGAATGTGTTCAACGTGGAGACTAGACTGGCTGGTATCCGAACTAGCAATAAGAGCACAAGAGCAATCCAGATTGCACTCGTCACAGAACGTGTTTAATTGTGTGGTTTGGTGTTCTGGTGTGCTACGTATGAACTCAAGTGTATTAAAACGTCTTGTCATGTTGGCAGTGATTAACTGGAACAGAATTCCGCTTTGATGGGACAACGTGACCCTGTACATGACGTTTTTAATTATTATTATTCATTATTCATTAAATTGAGAATGGGATTGAATAATAAAATAAATCAAGTGGAAGATCAAGGTTCCATTGTTCCATTGGAGAAATCAGAAGGAACGGAAACAAGACTGAATAGTCCACAGATGAAGTGATGGAGGAGGAACTGAGTGGATTCACATATATCAGCTGCTCCTGCCTCGACCTCAAACCATCAGGGTCGAGGAGTGAACTTATTGTTCTGCATGGAAAATGTTCGGGCCTGGACTCTTTGCTGATTGGTTCCTCCTGTACGCAGTGTTTGGAGAACACTACTGTGGTTACCATCTCTACCCACCCATACACTCTGTTTACCCATCTCTACCACCAACACTGCCACCACCACCATACACTCTGTTACCATCTTACCCCACCATAAAAGACCACACTCCTCACGCTGTTATCATCTCTACACACGCCATCACGACTGTTTACTCATCTACCCACCCAACACTCTGTTTACATCTACCCACCATACACTCTGTTACCATCTCTACCACCCATACACTCTGTTTACATCTCCTCCAACCAATTTACACTCTGTTACCCATCTCTACATCACCCATACATGTCGACTCGTTAACCATCTGTCGTCACCCCGGAGTCATCTGTACCCCAATCTTACGCACATCTCTACCACAACCCATACACTCTGTTTATCTATCTCTACACACACACACACTCTGTTTTACCATCTCTACCACTTACATACACTCTGTTTACCATCTCTACCACCCCACTCTGTTTACCATCTCACACTACGCCCCCAAACATCTGATTACCATCTCTACCCACCCATACACTCTGTTTACCATCTCTACCCACCAGTCCCCCCCCCAAATTTAACCACTTCTGTTTATTTACGACATCCTCTACCACCCCACACACTCTGTTTACCATCTCTACCCACCCAACCACACTCGGTTTACACTGTCGACCCACCCATACACTCTGTTTACCACCAACACACCTGCTCTAGGCCACCCATACACTCTGTTTACATCTCTACCACACCATACACTCTGTTTACCATTCTTACCCACCCATAGATCACTCTGTTTACCATCTCTACCACATACACTCTGTTATACCATCTGCTACGACTCCAACCTCTCATCTTACAAACACCTAAACTTGCTTTTACCATCTCTACCACCATACACTCTGTTTTCTCGACCATCTCTACCCAACCATCACATCTGTTTACCATCTCTACCCACCCATACACTCTGTTTACCATCTCTATCCCACACCATACAGCATCTGTTTACATCTCTACCGCACCATTCACACTGTTTATACACATCCTCTACCGCCCCCATACATCCGACTTTTGATACAATTTGCCAGAACGAAAGACTTTACAGGTAGTTTTATCCCTCGTTGCTTGTCTCTCATTTGTAATTCTCAACGTACCTGGACGTGCTTCCCTTATCCTTCCATCCACACAGCTTCAAGAGGAATGTCACTTCTTCTTCCTACTCTTTGAACAGACGACTCATCTTATTTCAACTGACTTCTGCTCTCTCTTCTGTATCTTGGATGTGTTTCTTGTTATTTTCTCTTTTGTTTCGTGTTTGTTTTGTTATTATCCTTTCTTTCTGGACACTTCCCTCAGCCCCTCTAGGGAGAGTGTCTTTTTGTCCTTTGGTGGGCGAATTCAAAAATAAATAATAATGACGTATTACTTACGCATGATACAATTATGACAGGGTTCCGTTTCGCTCCCACAGAATGAAGGATTCTCCTTCCTTCATTTCGACCTCCAATTAAGAAAATCCATCATTCGCCCTGTACCCGCCCCCCGCCCCCGCCCACCCCTCACCCGCCTGTACCCCAGCCCCGCCGCTCACCCCCCCACACCACGCCCTAGTCCCGACCCGTGCCCCGCCCCACACCCCGCCTGACCCCGCCTGGCACACCCGCCTGAGCCCACATCCCCACCACTCGGGGACCGGCCGGTGTTCAAACCCGCCGCCGCCCCCACACAGGATAGTGTTAAATTTTTAATAATCGGCCCAATTATGACGAAACACATGAAGGGCGTTTCCATGTCGCTCATCCAGGAATGACGTCACTGTTGGATTCTGTTTCTGTTCACTACGAGATGAAACGAGTTGTATGAGGAGACGTTCTAAAGTCTCTCTGTGTTTTGTCCAATCAGATTAATCTAATTTTCACAATGAGAAAAAATCAGGTCTTTACTCAGGAGAATCGAGTTATAATTCTCCATTAACAACGAGGGAGAACGATGAGTGACAACATGAGGTGAACATTTGGAGGACGTGAAGAGGGTTATCCAACGAGATGCCCAAGGTGACCAGGATGTTCCATTCTCTTGATTCTCTTCCCAGGTGTTCATGTTCCCCTTGTGTACGCAACCCCGGTTTCATCCACCGGACAGAAATGTGAAATATTATTTTTATATTTATTGTTTCCTTCCCTGTTATAGAAGGGTCTCTGCGGAGTGGAATGAGGTTTCTATGTTTCCTGCAGAGTTCGGAACCTGGAAAGATCGAAAAAGTATTGGCGAAGGAGTCTTGGGACGGTGTATAAAGCGACACACCTGGAATCTCGTGGGACTCAGGTAAGAATGTGAGCGGTTTGTTCGGTTTCCGTCATGTAATTCGTTCCTCGGTGTAATCTCATTCATTCGTTCCTCGGTTAATCATTTGGTCTCAATTCATTCGTTCTGGTGTTTCTCGTCGTGTCTGGCGGTTAATTCATTGAAATCTCCTCATTCATTCGTTCCTGCGGTGTAATTCATTCGTTCACGTTTCTGGTCGTCGTAATTCATTGCCAAGGACGACAGGGACATGAGGTCCGAGGATTTGACAACGTAGTTCGTTGGGGCAACCAACCAATGTCTCCTCAGATCTGGATAATGATTTCGACGTTTATTGGTGTAAATTCACATGTAAAGGTCAAATGAACAGAACAAACATTGAATTGTAAATATTCGGATATTTATTGATGAAACAGATTTCTAAAATGATCACGGTTGTAATTTTGTGGTGAATATTCATTTTGATTTTGGATCACACGGGACCGTCCGACCTCACGTCATGTCTGTGGTTGTTGTAATGTCGTGGGTTCGCCCCCAAGCGGCCTTTGCCCGACGGGACGCGGGACGGGGAGAGGATCGGGGGTAACTATGCTCAGTTAATGACTTAGTGTGTTCTCCAAGACGTCTGATTGGCGTATTGGATTGGTTATCGGCGCGCGACTCGGGTGTCGGTGTTCAGTTAGTCTCACGCTTCCCATTTTGGTCTGACGATAATGGGTCGAGTTGTGGTTCTACACTGTCTTCCTAACTTTGTGGGCTATTGTTATACATCGGTTCATGATGTAATTTTGTTAAGTTTTGATTGTCCAAGATATCTTTCAAATCAGGCAGATCTATTTCGCATACAATGGGAAAGAAAGCAGACAACGCTGACAGGGGGCCAACCATTTGTGAGTAGTCTTCCAGGTATCCACGCTCCGGTTTAGTGCCAAGCCAACCGGTTCCATATGGACCGGTTGTTGGAAGAATTAGGAGTGATTGGCCTATCGCGTTGGACTTTCAAGTTCCGTCCACAGAATGAGAAATAAGTTTGGTTAATAAATAAATATGGATATCACTTAAGCCTTTGTAATTTGTTTTTTTTCGATTGGAATAAAGTGCAGTGCGTCTGGCAAAGCCGGCTAATGTTTAAACGTTTTTTCATGTTTTGTATTAGGTGGATATGCCTGGCGCCTCCCTGCTTTTGGGTCCGAAAAATGGGCAAAATTAACGATGAGAGATGAGTCGTGGAGGGTCACGTGACCGGTTGGCGCCACTCATCTTCTCGAGCGATACTTTTGCTGCGGTGAAAGAAAGCCGACGGAATTCTTAACAATGCGGGCTCGTTCAGTAAGCTCCTGAACTGTGAACAGAGTGTACAGTGAAATGACAGCACGATGTATTGTTTGTTTGGTTGGGAGCAAAACACCAAGATGTTGTGGGATCCGTGTTTTTGACCAAAGATTCAACTGAAAGGAGAATTTGGACACCGAGGTGAAACTGAGCAGAGGAAAGTGGCACCGGGCCAGACCCTGGGTTTGAGAGAGACTTATGCAGACCCCAGTTTGGAAGATGGATTATATGTCCAACCTACGTTCGACGTCCTGAGTGGGAATTGCCAGTTATGGGAGAGGGTAAATTGAAGAGAGTGGAAAGCCGAATAAGACGCTCCCATTTGGTTCGAACGATACAGGTCAGAAAAAGATGAGAGAGGTTCGGGTCCTCGGCGGTGAAATTCCGAGGGAAGAATTAAAAAAAATGGACAGAGACAGTAAGGGGACAAGGGGACGGATGGTTTCAAAACAGAATTACTACGGCATAGGAGCGGGGAGAGGGGCGAGCGCCGGAGTCGGAAAAAAGGTGAGGGAGTGGACACGTGTACGCAGGTTAGCGGGAGTGGGCGGGGGGCGTGGTCTGGGGAGAGTGTATCGTCCAAGTGTTACGGAGTGGGAGGTGTTCCGGGGTGTAGGTCGAGTGTTACGGAGTGGGGGGTGTCTCGCGCTAAGTTTTTGTGAGTGTCGGAACTCGGCTGATAGGGAGGGTGAGTGGTGAGGGGTTCAATAGCGGGGTAGTATGTCCGAGTGTGGGTCGGAGATGACGATCACTGTACATGGGTGGCACTAAGGTCGTAACCACGGCGTATGTACAAGAATTGGTTGAAAATTATTTAAAAGTTGGTGGCGCAGTCGACTATCTTACATTGACAGATGGGGCCACGATGAAAATGTGATATGAGATGGAGCGAGTACGCGCTCAGTCAAGCGTATTGGTCGATGGATTGTGACAAAACTTGCTGGCACTTGAGTTTTGTGTTGGGGTTCGAGATCGGGGAACAAGTCACGGGTTCAGTCGAATTTCGATCTCAATGTCCCAGGGGATTCCAGAATACGGTCACTATCATGGGATACAACAACGATAAGGGGAGGAGCTAACGGGTCCTGTGAGCGGAGGTATCGGGGTCAGCGGCAGCGGTGTCGGACAAAGGTGAAGAGTGGGCGGGGTGCAGTCGTTGTGATGCTCATGCGGGCTGGAACGGCTTCCCGGTATGAGATTGATGAGAAAGAATCGCTTGGCAGGCAACTTATCGCAACAGTCACGTAGGCTTTAAATACACATTTAACTTTTATTTGTAAAGACTCCCGAACTTCACGTTTGAGGGGAAATGCGTGCTTTGGGATGCGCACAACATACTGGTACCAAGTTCCACCAGAGGAGCAACGGTCAAGCCAGTCCAACGTGGAGTAAGTCGTAATAACCAATATGCCCCGGCTCGCAGCAGAGATGAGCAACATGCGCACGGGAGGTCGGAAAAGACGAAGTAGAGAGATTGGCTGCATCTTTCAAGTCATCGCCAAGGGAAGGCTGGGCGCGCTTAGAGACACTTCGTGACATCACACTGGTTACGACAATCATTACAGAGAAGTGTTTCACAAATTCAACATTCCACGACATCAACTATACATTCCACGAGAGCAGAGTCCGAATCGATGGTGCATGAAAGATTCACACAATTAGAGCATGCTTTAATTTGAGTGTGCGAACATGCGGAGCTCGGAGGGTGTAGTGTTATTGATGGGAACATTCAACCGGTCAAGGGTTACGACACTGATTGAACACTGAACACCACGGAGATGACATAATAAGTAACGGATGATCATCATGTTAACGACAATTCATGGGTCGATAACATACCCTGAGGGTTACAGTGATCAACAAATGGCGAGTGAATAGGTACTACAATAGAGACGCAACATTTGTAATATTCCGTGGGACTTTTTGGTCATGCTCTGTTAAAAAGGGTTAGTACCGATGGAGATCGGTTCGAAGTAGCTGTCTCGCTCTGTTCCTAATTCCCCATTGTTTGTGGCTGTGGAAATTGCGGGAAGAGATTTATACGGATATGTGGAAAATGGGTCGAGAAATCGGTTTATTCGGATGTTGGATGAGTCAATAGTTAGGTAGGAAAGTTAATACACTGGTGGACAGGCCCACCGGTACCAAACCGGGTCGAAGAGAAAAGTGGAGTCGGATCATGGCTAAGTGATGCAGGCGTGTATTGTGAAGGGTCGGAAGGAGACCAGTGGAGCTCCCACTCGTTAATGCGTTCAGGAATCGGTCGTGAGAGTGTATTAGATGCGAAAGGCGTAATCGGAAACGGCAGCAAAATGGGGATGTTTCCGGGTCTCTGACAGGTACGAAAAGGATCACATGCCAGTATACGTTCGCAGTATTAATGGGATTCCTCGTCACCCCGAGGGGCGGCAAAAGTGCGCGTGCCTCAAGCCAACGTGCAAATCGCAGGAGGGCGGCGCGAGAGGCTTCCTTTCGTGGGAGTAGTTATCGGTAGGAGGTCGTCGAGATCGTGTCAATCAGCAGGAGTAAGGTCAGGGAGCTTATAGCTCCGTAACAGGGTGTTGGAGACGAGAATACACGAGTTCGGTAAAAAGTGTAACGTATGGGACACGTGATGACAGGAGTGGAGCGCGCAGTAGACGCTCCTATGTCTTAGGTCGATAATCGTTCGAGGTCGTCGAATCGTGTCAAGGTCCAGTCGTATCACGGGAGCTTATCACGTCGTAACTGGTCAGATCTCGAGTCGAAAGTGAGAGTGGACCACGTGATGCGGACGCGACGGGTCGTCTATAGTGGATCGCTCTCAATTTTGTCTGATCGGTCGTAGGTAGTCGTGAAATCGGTCAACAGGCAAAAGGTCAAACCGGTGGGGAAAAAAAAAAAAAACGGTAAAAACCGTCCGTAACGACGGTCGCGAGGTCGGAAAAAGTGAAGAGTGCACACGTGATGCAGGAGGGCCGGGCAGAGACTCCATTTTGGTCGAAATCGGTCGAGGTGTGAATGGTCAAGGTCAGGTCAGGGAGCTTAAAAGTCGTAACACGGTCAGCGAGGTCTGGAAATTAAGTGCAAGTGCGCCAGTGATGCAGCGAGGGCGCGTCGCAGAGCACGCTCCCATTTTGGTTGAATCGGTCGAGGTCGTCGAAATGTCAAGGTCAAGGTTCCGGGGAGCTTAAAGTCGTAACACGGTCAGCCGAGGTCGAAAAAAGAAAAAGTGCGATGCACCACGTGATGCAGAGGGGCGGAGCGCGAGACTCTCTCATTTTGGGTCGAAACGTGGGCGAGCTGATTATCCCGAGGCATCTATAGGTTAGTAGGTGTTGAATAGTGGCAACCCTTTCCTGTGGGAGCGATATATACATCGTATTTTGGCGGATTGGTCTGACTCATAGCAGTTTATCTCATTGATTTTGAGGTACGAAGCACAGGTATTGCTGAGTCCGTCGAGACTGGAACCCAATGAATGACAGGGAAGTGGTTCACAGAGTGGAGGAAAACCATTGATGGGACATGAAGGCTATAATAATAAATGTCAGTGTGTGTCAGTAAGTTTTCGTTACTTACCACGGTCTCCGGATCGGGTACAGGGTTCCAAAACGCAGTGAAACATGTGGACGCAAACTTTGCATGCACACGAAGGCGATATTGGTGGGAGTACATAAGAATTGGTTGTTGGGGTTGGGTTAACGTAACTTAAACCGGCCTTTTGAAGATTAACTCTGATGGTGTCGGGACAAGATTTATCCTAAGAGTATCACAACAAAGAAACAATAATAAGCCTTCACAAAAATAGGGGCGCATCTTGGTCAGCCTCTGTCAGCTCACAAGAGTCTGAAGCCGCATATCTAATGGGGTTTTTTCGCCTGCTCAACTGTAGGAGTTCAGTCCGGTAACGGGTCAGAGTCGAATGGCGCTCGACTGTGAGGTATGGGACGAGCTAGCACAATTCGTGTTGACGGAAAGTTTTTTTTTTTCACTTTCCTCACTCACATTACATAAATTATCTTCAAAAGGGGTGTTTAAATTAACCCAAACACCCAATTTTCATTAATGTACTCCCACCAATATCCCTTCGTGTGCATGCAAAGTTTGGGGCCACTAGGTTTCATGGTTTTGGAATTATGGAGGAGACGGGTAGACGAACTTACGGACACACACTGACATTTATTATTATAGATTTCAGTCAATGGTTCCTCAAACTTGTGAACATTTGCTCTGTCATTCATTGGGTTTCCAGTCTCGAGACTCAGCAATACCGTGCTGTGTTAAGAAACAATGAGAACAAACTGCACGAGTCAGAGCCATCACCAAAATCGATGTAAAGCTAAGGAAAGGGTGCAATGCACACACTCAACCAATGTTTGGATGATCAGCCGCAGTAACATTCTCCCTTCATCAGAGAGCTGAAAAACAAAAAAAATGATCAAACTTGTCAATAATATGCAATCATTTTTTTCAATAATTTAATTTATCTCGTATAAGTAAGTGAACCAGTTAAAAATTACAGAAGGAGGTGCTGAGGAGCCTCGGGGAACAGGAATCCAAATATGAAACTGATAATCTTTCTGGGCGACACTCAGGAACATCCACCATTTTGCTGCCGTTTCCGTTACCTCTGTACATTCTCACATGATTACTGTGGGTTTAAACGTCACAAACAGCCTGTATAGTCCCAATGGCCGGTTGGGTTCCATGAAATGTTCCTACATTCACCACATTCCCATAAACTCACCATTTTCCAATTTTTCTCTCCATGCACTTCACAGCAACCTGGGGAAGGACACAGCGAAACATATGGAACAATCTCATGTTATAACCTTTTAACAGAGCATGAAAAAGCAGGAAACGAACACAATGTTGGTCTCTATTGATATACAATGATTGTGAATGTCCATCGTATGTTACGATGAATTGGATCAGATGATGTAATCCTTACTTTGTTTCATTGGTGGTGTTCAGTTT
>CM068952.1:175445297-175457244 GCA_035128595.1 Eptatretus atami
GACCTCTTCTGGCAACCTGAAAATGATCATCAAATATATGGGCATCTTATGATTAGTTTGAAATGACATCTCAAACACGAGACACCACTGGGTGTTCATTTGCAAATTTCAACTGATTGCTTATTTTTGGTCAATTTTTACCTTGACCTTGACCTAAATGCATTTCCTTGAATTCTGGCGATCTCAAACGTATTGTTACGGCTGTGGAAATTCGCAACCACCATTCAGGTCCCGTAGGTGAGATATCTTTTAAGTACATGTATAGTTAGCCCCAAACCCATTGTTTAGAGGGAATTAATGTGATTCATTCGGGCTGCGACTCTTTGAGTTAGGCGTTTTTCTGTTCTACCTTTATTTTGAACCAACCACGCTCCAACCGTCAACAACACCAACGCCAGCAGCCACAACCTACCTTCACACACTCGCTCCCGCAAACCTCACATCACCGCCATTCCAATCGCGCACCGCCGAAAACCCTCCACCACCTTCACCTCTCTCCTACGGCCTTTCCGCACCACCTGTGGGCACCGAGTCGGCTATCTTGGGCCTTCAGCGATACACGCGAGCCGCGAGTGCAAATAGCGGTTTTTCCGAGGAGAATTCGGATCAGGAATGCTACACGCCCACATCTGATCCATCCAATTAGGAAGCGCGGGCGGCTTGGCCCCGCCTCCCGACACATCTGAGAGAAATCAGGATATGCTAATTTGAGGATCAGGGAAGATTCCAGCCCCTTTTCCTCCGTCCAATCGGCGAGCGTAGCTCCGCCCCTGAGGTCGTTTTGATCCGAAAATTTGCATATGGTGGGTTCCTGGAGCCGATAAAAGGGCGGACGGAGATCTGCTGGGGGCAGATGAGTTTTGAGGCGAACGGCTGCGGAGGCGAACGGCTACGGAGGCGAACGGCTACGGAGGCGAACGGCTGCGAGGAGATCGGCTGAGGAGAACCGGGAGCTCGGGTCCGGGGCGAGGAAGACGGCGGTCGGCGACGAGGTCGCGGTGAATCGCTCGTCGCGGGACTCAAGCAAGCCAGCCATACTCCCTCCCGAGCGTCAACAATTCCCCTTTCCCCCGGCTGAGAGAGTGCGAAAGGGGCCCCGTTCCCACTTTACTCCAAGCAGGTGCCAACGAAACTGGGGCGCCGCCGTGCAGCGACATTTGCGGCTCGCCACGAGGGCGCGGGTAGGACCCTTCGGTCTCGTGGACCTGGCCGCTCATCCAGGTTCCACGCGCATTAGGCCCACGGGCCCAGTCTGACTCCCTTGCCTTTGAGGGGGTCTTTCCTTTGCTTTTGTGGTGAATGCGTGTTGTGGCGCCGTGTCTTGTAAAGTAGAAACTGTTTAAGGCATGTAATAACCTTTTGCTTGTATTCGGTAGTATTCTTTCTTTGCATTCTTACTGTATGGCTGTATAGGTGTGCTATCCGTGTGTCGTGAATTAAATGTGCTACTTGTTGAACTGTGCCCGTTTCGCTTCGTCTTTTCTTTATTGAACTCCATCTTGCTTCACGTAAAGGGTTCGTAGTGGGCTGATACGCCCGATAATTAATCGAACCGTCGAGGCCGACGATAACACCGCTCGGTTATCCCGATAGACGGAACGGACCGCTTAAGCGGTTCGTGTCCGAAGTCGACCTGCGGCGAGGTGCATCGCCCGGTTTACCATCCGCGTGGGTACTTAGGTAGGTCGATTTGGCGAACAACCTATCCCACGCGGGTGGCGATTGGCACGATGTGGTGAGGCGAAGCCCACCCGTGACTGCTCCCGGCGTTAGTCCGAGAGGGTCACGACGAATTGTCCGTCGGTGGGCGACGTGCGCGATTCGAGTCACGTGGCCGTTCCACGCCGGCGGGCGCGAATTCGCAACAGTATCATCAAATGAATGGGCATCCCCAATTTAGTTGGAAATGATACCTCAAATGTTTTCTCCACTGTTTGGTTCGAAAATTAAGCGCGTTTGAACATTAGACCGGTGGACTGGTGGCCATCTTGGATTTGACCTCTCACGGCCTCAGAGGTCAAATCTAACTTCCCTCCACATCTGAAAATAAACAATATGGTAGTACTAACTTCGCTATAAATTTCATGCTTTTCTCATAAAATGCACAATTGTGATAATAGTGTAGGCATATTGTCATGAAACCAGAGTTGGTGTCAAACCACCCAATGCTCACTGTTTATACATTTATCGTTTTTAAAGACTCGTCTAATAATTAATATTTTTATAAAGCATTGCAGTGAAGTTTGATCCAAATAATTTTAAAGCAATATATGTATTTGTATATTGTAATCAGTAAACAGAGCACAAGTGAGCACAATATCCGCCCGGACAAGAAGGTATATACAGAATTGTGCTACTACATGGAAAACAGCATCCTGGTTGCCATGGCAACCACTTTCGATGACGAACGTATGTCGCGACACACCGTCTCCACAGTCTGTGCCTATGTACCAAATATGAAACGTGAAAGTTGAAAACTTTGGGAGTTAGAGTGCGGACAGGAACGGACGGACTGACTGACTGACTGAGTGACTGACAGACAGACAGACAGACGGACGACAGGTATCACATTATACGCCCCGATATATATATCGGGCGTATAAAAAATAGTGTGGTAGATAAAACATTAGAAAGGAAAAAATAACTTGCACCAAAAACTTTAACATTTTCACGCTCATGCTCACGCTGACGCTCACGCCGGGGGTATCGCTAATGCTCTCTGTTCTTCGAACAGGCGAGCTAAAAAAGGATTCGTGTATTTTTTTTGTTAAAGCAAAAACTCACTTGATTTTGTTAGATGATACTATAAATCATGAAAAAATAGGGTGGCATTTTTTCTGAGCATTCTAACGGCCTGAAATCCAAGATGGCCACCACCGTAGCAAAACGCCCTAAATTTGACACTAAAATTAACTTAATGTGGTTTAATATTTTTTTTTCAGCATGAACTGCTTGGAACCACTCTCAACAAGACCCGAACCATTTTGTTTTGCTATCACCGCAAAATCTTCCGGGAAAACTGTCTCGCTGTATAATAGGATAATGCATAGAGGATTTTCCGGGAAGGCTTTGATGTGGTGGAGCTTAATTAATTAATCGTTAGATCATGCATAATCACTGTGAATGAGTTTGGCTTGGAACTTGTATATAGAGGTGACTATAATAACAATAACTTTCACCTGACTACTAATCTTTTTATTTTTGCACAATTTGAGACAGAGGCTGCCTTTTTATTTCAACATGGCGGCCGGAAAATTGACGTTCAATCCAGTCATCGGCAGCAGTTTGTTCGCTTTATGTTAAGGTTCCACTTGTCCATTTTATGGTGTACCAACATATTATTATTTTCTTATTTTGCAGGCTGCACGTACCCACAGCAACCATAACCCATGATAACATAGCTTAGAGACCTTGGATTAACCAAAATGGCAGCGTCTTCATCTAACAAGAAGTCAAAAACGGTGGATTTTGAACTCTGCTTTATTTGCCAGTTGAGCAGCAAGCAAACAGATTATACAAACTATGTGCTTCGTCCTTCTTTGCCTTCAGTAGAGAAAGTAATTACAACTGATGTCGATGTTCATATGGGGAAACAGAATTCTCTGCATTAAAGAATCGCATAAAAGGTTTGTCTGCCCATGAACTGTTACAGAATGGTGTTTCATACCACAAGACATGTTCTAAGGATCTCACAATTAAAACATGCATTGAACGAGCCAAGACCAGATATGAGAAAGGACAAGCGACAGGCAGCGTCAGTGATGTAAAAAGAAGACAATAGGACGACCGCCAAAATCTGATGCTGCATCTACAAGTGGTTCCACATCACAGCGATCTACCAGGCTTTCGACAAGTCAGGCTTTCGACAGGAGATGCGTGTCATTTGTCAGGAAGACAAAGCAGACAAATTGCACGACGTCTCAACTGAAAACATGGGAGCTCAGCTCAAAGCCATTGGTCAACAAACAGACAGAAAACTTTTGAAAGTCAGACTGAGCAATGTTGTAGGCTCACCTGATCTTCTTACAGCAGTTGCTGAGGACATGGAGTATCACCTTCTGTGCTTAGGCCATGCAAAACGAGACATAGAAAAAGCTAACAGACCTCCAAAACAGCATGTTCATTTTGCACAGTTAGTGTCTGACCTGGAGATGCTCGACATGGTGGAAACTGAAATGAATGACACATCTAACAGTTCAGCTTTGAATATGAACGACATTGAACAATCATATGTTGGTTTGCTAGAAGCCAATGGGTTCCCTTTACCCGACAATCCGCGATACAAACCATACTTAAAGCAACTGATTTTGGACAACATCGCTGATGTGCACTTCACCAGGCCTCCAGACAAACCAAACCTGAGCAAGTACTTTCTACAAAAGCCAAGGAAACTGTTAGTGGTGCGTTGGCCACCGATACAAAAGACCTAAGAGAAGATGTGAAAGTCCTTCTGAAAGCAGCTAAAATACTGAGAAGAGACATTGCAAGCGCAACCCGTGGAAATTCGAAGGAACATTTGATAATTATGAACCACCTGCTTTGCTTCAACTCTTCTGCAGCATGCTATCCAAGGTTTACATTGATCAGGTTAAAACAATCAGCAGGGCCGAATCTATGAACCAAAGTGCATCTGTGCTGGCACAACATTTCGTATGTGCATACAAGTCTGATCGGCAGGTCAGAACAATATCCCATGTACGGAAGTTTGTGGATGCTGGGTTTTCAGCTGCAACAACAAAACTGTCCAACCAGGGATAAATGAAGACTGTGAAGATTGAGGTGTTACTTTCTATGACATTCACAAATAATAATTCACTTGATATCCATTGTTAAAACTACTAAATGAAAGCCAGGCATTTAATCAGTATGACTTTTTGCATCTTCCTGTTTAAACGATTTAAGAGATTGAACACTGTATTGACAGTAATTAAGTATTTAATTTTATTTAGATCTGTTTGTTGGTTTGTTAATTATGTATTCTTGTGAAAAAATACATGTCTTTAAATAGGTAGATACTTGGTTTGTAATTACAAAAATCCTGTTGGCTTGGTAATGCATGCAAAGGGAGAAGGTATAGCTTATATTGTGGGTGCACGGTAGCCATTTTGGAATTTGGCATGTAGATCATACATATAACATAAATTTGATGATTCCATTAGGTTCCTGGTCTCAGAAAACATATATTTAGACACTTCATTTGTAATTGTATCACATGTATTCGCGAAGATAGCGCATTATTAGTGTTCGGCGGCCATTTTGGACGCCATCTTGGATTTCATACCCTTAGAATGTTCAGAAAAAATGCCACCCTTATTTTTTTTTAAGCTTATGATACCTTCTTACAAAATCAAGTGAGTTTTTGCTTTTAACAAGAAAAATACACGAAATTGCAAATATGCCGACACTAATAATGTGAGAGCTTATCCGCTGTACTACAAAGGTTGTGCTGTTTTTGCATCCACAAAACAAGCCTCAAAATTTTCAAATGTTCTCCGTCTGAATTTCCGGTGATTATTTTGTCATCGATGAGACATTGTACCTTTGGTATTCCTGCCAATACCCGATCCATGGTTCGTTACCACACTGCAGGAGCTGATGTAACCCCAAACACCAGTCTGCTGTGCTGGTACAAACCTTTGAGTGTATTGATTGATCGGTACTTCTTGGAGTCTTCTTCCATTTCCATCTGAAGGTAAGCTTGGTGAAAATAAAGCTGGGAGAACATCTTTCCTCCTGCTAATGTTGCCAGTATATCATCCACAGATGATACTGGGTATTGATCCACCTGAAATAAGGAATTCATCGACACCTTGAAATCCCCACAAAGCCTAATATTGTTGCAAATCTGGAAGCCTTGTGCACACAGACAGACAGCCGTCCCCGTAGCTTAGTTATTTCGATAAGTGTGTGTTTCTAGTTAGGGCCCCCTACCTGTGTCTAATGGGAATTACATGTGTGCGCTGCGAATTACTTTTTTAGTCTGGGTTTTTGCAATACAAATCGAGCCTCCAGCCAACCGAAACCATCACTCCTTCACTTCGCACATCACGCCATTACACACGCGTGTCCAGCCACGTACGTGGGCGGAGATTTCCATCGCCTCAGACCGGGACTCCGCCCAGGAAGGCCATTGTCCAAGGCGTGCCCCTTGTCCAATCAGGCCACAGAAGGCGGCTTTCCCAGGACAAGCCGGCCAATGAGGTTTGAGATGGCCACACAAGGCGGCTTTCCCACGACACGCTGGCTAATGGGGGTTGAGATGGCCTCAGAGGGTGATTTTCCCACGACACGCCAGCCAATGAGGGTGGAGGCCGCCTCAGAGGGCGATTTTCCCACGACACGCCGGCCAATGAGGGTGAAGCCGCTCAGAGGGCGATTTTCCCACGACACGCCGCCAATGAGGGTGGAGGCCGCCTCAGAGGGCGATTTTCCACGACACGCCGGCCAATGAGGTGGAGCCGCCTCAGAGGGCGATTTTCCCACGACACGCCGGCCAATGAGGGTGGAGGCCGCCTCAGAGGGCGATTTTCCCACGACACGCCGGCCAATGAGGGTGGAAGCCGCCTCAGAGGGCGATTTCCCACGACACGCCGGCCAATGAGGGTGGAGGCCACCTCAGAGGGAGATTTTCTCACGACACGCTGGCCAATGAGGGTGGAAGCCGCCTCAGAGGGCGATTTTCTCACCCCGGACAAGAAGGAAATATAAAGGAACACCAGGCTGGGAACGTTGGTTGGTCGTCTTGGGGTCGTGGTCGTCGTGGTGGTCATCATCATCGTGTTGCGGGTTCGAGTCCTGCCGAGCTGGATCATCGTCACCTCTGATCTTCTCCTTGGCCGTGGTCGATTGGTGCGTGGCCGGTTGGAGAGCGCGGTACCTGGTGCTTGGAACAGCATCGTGTTGCGGGTTTGAGTCCCGCCAAGCCGGATCGTCGAAGACCACACGAGGTGGACAGGTCCAAGCACAGGCTTTGATCTGTAGCTCACCTGTCCTCGAGCTGGAGGCCTTCAATAAAGACCCGACGGGTCCATTTCTGTGTGTGTGTGTCTGTGTGTGGGCCCGTCTATAAGTAGCAACTGTACAAGTGCTTTTGCTTGTACATTGACTGCATTTCTTATAGTCGGATAACTCTGCTCTTCTGTGTTCCCCTCCCTGACTATTGCAAATAAATATCCATTTTGTTGAATGTTTCAGCTCGTCTTTGTCCTTTCCTTCATTGGTTTAGCATGGTGCTTGTTGGTGGATTTAAAAGGCCGTTGCTGCTGTAGATGTACATTTGGACCAACGGGACCTCGGTAACCATCCGCTCGGGTTACGCACGGGTCGAACACGGTAACGACTCATCCTGTTCGAGCCCCGTCGAGGGTGTGAACTCCTCGGTAGCTTGCCACGTGGGCCTCTAGGTATTTTGAAATTTGGCAAATAACCCTGTGCCCACGCGGTTGATTTATTGACGATTCACGGTCCTGTAAGGGACCCGTACCTTCGGAGTTATCCGAGGGTAACGATCTGAATTCCGGGTGTTCGGTGGAGCCGACTCTACTGCTCCACCTAGCGGTCGTGCTCGCCACCGATACCCGGCCCACAACAATATCTCCATTTCACTTCACAACGGGGACTACGGGCGAGGCCCATTCACTCCATTCTCCCTCTGAGATAATACCGGCCTGTTCTAATGGTTGAAGCTCAGTCATCTATTCTTTGACATTAATGCATGTGGAGCTGGCCTAGTCTTGTGAAACAATGGTGTACAGTTTGTTTTGAAGCTCAACCTTGCTTTCGTGCGTCTCAGAGTTCAAATTTCATCCTTGAAGACCTCAGAGTACTGGTTCAGCAAGTGTTTCAATTGAGCATCAGTCGATCCGGAAATGGTTGAGTCGACATGTAATGACTTGACAGTGTGGAACGTCTTGAGGAGGAAAGTTTCTGTTGGGCAGATTATGTCTGGTTTGTCAGTGGCAACCTGTATGGAAGGATCTGTAAGGTTTGAGCGAAGCCCTGGATATTTGAGGTCCACACTGTTCATGAAGAGGGAGGGGAGGAGGTTTTGGGTGCAGGGGTGGGAGGCGAGGGGGAGGAAAGGACAAGGGAGGAGGGGGGAGGTAAGGAGATTTGTTGAAAGAGGGTGGGGGTTGTGGATATAGCTGGAGGAGGGGGCCGGATGAGAGAAAAAGGCTTTGTGGTGCTGGGGAGAGGAGGGGCAAGAGAGGGGGCAGAAGGCAGTTGAGGTTTGAGGAGGTGGAGTGATGAGATGGAGGTGAGTGGGCAGTGGAATTTATTTATTTTAATAAGATTGCGTCACATTCGGAAAAGGGAAGGTTGAAGTAAAATGGTGGAGGTGTCTGGTGAATTTGGAACGGTAAACGCAGAGTGAAGCTGCTGGGTCGATGAAGAGGGTGGAGAGAGACACGTGGTTGCAGGAGGTGTATAAGATCGAAAGGATACAAGGAAGATTATTAATTTTGATGTATTTTTAAAGAAAACCTCATTCAGTTTTTGGTTTGAAAAAGAAAAATTCATAAAATCTATTCAAAAAATGTGGTTTGAGTTCCTGTAAAATCTGTACCTGTTTGACGTGAAGCTTCAGTGTTTGAAGCAAAATCCCGTGTGCAGTGGTGGTTGGAAGTCCCGTTCTGCGGATGCACGTCAAAATGATTTTCTGGGACTTTGTTGAAATGATCCACAAACTCGCTCAACGTCTGCTGTACTGTGCTTGTTCAACGGTACTTTTATGTTTGTGACAACCTTCCATTCTCCTTTCAACCTCTTGTACTGCTCTCTGATACAAGTCCACGATGGCAGATTACTTCCATACCCAGGGAGGAAATTACGCTTTAACTTGCATGTCGGATCTCAACTCGATGAACCATTCGATGCACTGACCTTCCTCTTGTGGAGTTGCCATTTTATTTTGCATTACATCATGAGGCCTGTAAAAAACAAACTGAATGAGTTTTCAGATGTGAGACATGAGATCAGGGCCGTCTCTATCAAGTGTATATCCCAAACTTTTGGTGCAGTCTGGCATCCCGCCTTGCTCTCAAAACGCTGTGCAGATAACATCCAAGGTAAGGGTGCCCTCTTGGGTCACTGACTTCCTTTACTCTCGTATTTAACACCCGACTCTCAACGGATATTTTCATCTCTTTCTGGAAAGGCTGCAAGTGTTCCGAGATGGTGTTCTGAGGTCCAATCCTATTCCAGATCCACATCAATGATCTTTTTGACTCAGGGAAAACCTCTTTATCTCTTTGCTGATTTCACCTTCTGCCTTTGACATCTTTCATCTTTCAGATTGGCAGACAGTGGTGTCTTTCCTCTCCATAGACCTTCATCGTTCAACATCGAGATTTGACTTTGATAGTCACAGGCTGGTCCAACACTTGTGATACAGGTAACCAACCACAAATCAGGGACCCTGAATCCTGTTTTACTTAAAACCACCAAATTTTCCAATTTGAAATGATAATTTTGAAATAAAAACGAATTGTTCGTCATGAAAGGGATACTGGAAGTGAAAGGGCTGAGACAACAAATGCTCACTCCTCTGATCACTCAAACCTAAAACCAGAAAGTTGAAAGCCACAGTTGTGGTTGGTTACCTGTACATCTTTCAATCCTGTGAAATCTCACACTCTCACTCTGTCTGTTGCTTGCCCCCCTCCATCCCCCCTCCTCCCCCAATATAACAAATGAATGTGGTACAAATACATCGGAAAAATTAGATTTGTTAAATAATTAATTTATCCAGATCATAAACACTTAACGGGCCAGAAATTAAAAAAAAAGATTCAAAATGGACATTGCTGCGTTGGACACAAGGATAGTCGTTGTTTGGTGAACAATTCCTGTTTTTTTCTTATTGTGACGTACCAGCAGGGACACGTGGAAATACCACGTGATGAAAAATGTGACCAAGTCAACAAGTCCTCCACCTTTTCCCCTCCACAAACGCAGAATCCTCAACCTCTGCTCCCAACCCTTAAACATCAACCCCCCTCCAGGCCTTTACACTCTGTAACCGTTCGGGTTCAGGCTGTGCAGCAGCGGAACACTGGGCTCATGAGAAAACAGGAAACATCCCAACACTTCCCTGGTGTTGTGTACAAACAGACAACCCACCCCGAGGATCCTTCCCTCATCGGCCTTTCATCAAGTCTCGTGATCCACACTCCACATCCGCTGACGTCACTTTCGTTCCGCCTCGTCAGTTCCGGCTCATCAGGCATTCGTTCATATTCAAACAACTCCCACCCCCACAACCAGTTAAAAGAGAAATCGTTATGAAACCTCAGGTCATCAATGGACGTCACAAAAACGAGATGTAAAGAACTGTTCAGTAAAACACGATGTGAATCACCGTTAAAACAATATCCAACACCTGTTACACTGCCTAACTATCAGCCCGGCCAACCCAAAGGAAAGGTGTGATCGTAATGGGAACCACCTTCGTTGTCAGCCATTACACAGCCCTCCACACACGTCACGATCTCCCGTCCAACGAACAATCCCACGAGATATGTGGAAAAGATGTCACGTGGTGTATTCACGGCCTTGCGTGTTGATACCCAGTGTGGAATAAAGTAGTTCCTGTCCCGCCGTTTCCCGTTCCTGTGGTGATTTTTCCAAGCTCCACTTTATCCGATCGCACACATCACAAACTGACCACGAGGATGGGATCTCTTTGCTGCGGTGAAGTTATTTGAACGACGCTGAGTTGCTGTGCAAGTCCAAGACCCGTTGAGTTTTGTTGGAACAGCAAGACAACGTTGGGGCCTGGAGGGTCAAAGGCCTTTGTCCTAAGATTGTGAGTGAAGCCATTTGTGTTGTGTTCGTGAACATGTGTCAGGCTGGATCGGGGACATTGATCCGTTTGATGAAGGTGGGAAGACTGGCGATCATATCGGAGAGATTGGAACAGTAGTTTTTGGTGAATGACGTTGCTGGTGAAAGACAAGTTCCAGCATTTCTTGGTATCGTTAACATCAAAATGTCCGGAGGGCTGTTTGGGAATCTCACTGCGCCGGACAAGCCGCGCACAAAGTCTTGTGGGGAATTGGTGGAAACTCTCCAGGATCAGTGATTCCTAAAACCCAACAATTTCGATTCCACAAACATCATCAGCAGGATGGAGGATTGATCTGTGATTTTATCACTGAGTTCAAAAGGTTGTCTCAGCACTGGAACTTTGGTGACAATTTAAATGAACACAGACAAGACAGGCTCGTCTGGGATTGACGAGTGAGAGTACAGTATTCAGAAGCGCCTGTTGTCGGAAAGTGATTTTAGTTTCCGGAGATTTATTGAACTCGCGATTGCCACGGAAACTGCTAAAAAAAGACTGCGGAGTTGGGGAATAAGGGAGGACCCGAGGTCCACACGATGACGACTAAGCCTGGGGCCGTGCCTTTCAGGTCGTCTGGTGCCCAGAATGATGGAAATTACAGGGGGTCTTGTTTCCGATGTGGAAGGAAACACCACCGTGATACTTGTTATTCCCACACGAGGAGTGTTGTAACTCACTTGAAGGGCATGCTGCAAGAAGGTGCCAGAAGCTTGGAAAGAAAACTAACACAAATGTACACACTGTGAGTCGAAGAAACAACGTGACCTGGAAGACCCGCTTGAGCTAACATGGAACCAACCATGTCAATAAACTCGGTCATCTGGATTTAAGGTGGCAGGAAGACTATCTGTGTGTGGAGTTGGACACTGGCTCGGCAGTCTCCGTCATTTCATTGTGCGTGTACTCTAAACTGTACAAACATCTGAGACTAAAGAACACGACAGCTGCACTTCATACTTCACCGATGAACAAAGTACACCAAAAGACAAGCTGTGTGTAAGTGCAGTACAATAAGCAATCCTGTGCTGGATTTGTTTGTTGTGGACACTCATGGCCCAGCCTTGTGGGAAAGACCGGTTCAGAAGATCAAGCTCGACTGGC
>CM068952.1:175540792-175552392 GCA_035128595.1 Eptatretus atami
GGCTCTCAACCTGACATTCAAACTTTTGTCATCTGCAACATTAATATCCAAATACCTTAACACCATGGTACAAATCTCCGATGTAAATGGTTGAATAATAATGGTCCAAAACCGATTCCTGGGATACCCACGACTTCATCCTGTCAAGTTCATAACTATTTGATGGTTTCCGATCACCATGGCGGCCTTTCAATCAGTCAGCACTGACGAACCACTCCGCAAGCCCTCACCTTCATATGTTGACAACTTTCTTGTGGTGCCTTATCAATTGTACCTTCTGAATAATCGAGATTATACCACATCCATTATCCTCTTTTATCCAATCAGAAACTGCTTATGGAACCGAATAAAAATTAACATGACCTCCTTTAAATCCATGATGAATGACTGCCAATGACATATCGTTTGAAATTTACCAAAATGTTTCGCCATTCTGTCCACTAATTAACATCTCCAACATCTTTGATGGAGTTAATTAAACAGGTCTGTTGTTTCTTGATTCGTGGTGTCTTTGTAATAGGTCAGAGGCTGTCAGTTATCCTCATCTGTTACACGCCAACCCTAATCAGTCTATTTTCAATTTGGTGTCCTCAAAGATGTTGATAAACCAATATGGACGACGAATGTCCGGAGTCATCGCGAAGACTTAAAGGCACCTGGGATTCTGACCAACCAAGATCTTATTGGCTGACCTCACAGACTTTCATAACCTGCCACAAGCCAGATGGTTCAAAAGAGGTAAAAAACAGGATCAAAGTGTGGCTCGGAGATGAAAAAGAGAAAGTCCGGTTTGAAAGCTTGCGGTGTAAGGCCGACAATGGAAAAGCAAGGAAAGACATTCCACCAGTTTGTTCATGAGCATCCAGCCCAATTGACACAGCCCAAGGGCGGAGGAGAGGTCATGATCTGGAACCCACAGACCCCTATTTTTCGCAGTGTTCACCTCTCCATCGACTCGTCCTTTACACTTCACTGCTCATCGATCCACCAAAACATTGTTGACGCTTTGACCATCTTCCCCATGAATACTCCTTCCCACTTCCTGCCTGATTTTTTTGTTTCTGTCAGCAAATGCCTGATTTATTTTCTCACTGCCACACCCTCTCTGTTGTCTTGAATGTTAGGGATCCAATTGTGAACTTCATTTGTCTGATCTCTCTGTCTCTCTAATCTCCTCTTTCACTGATGGTCCAAAGTCATCACAGAGCGTCGGTGTTCATCGAAAGCAGCTTCTTGAGCATGGGTTATATTGGTCGTTTTCTCACTTCTGAGCGTAGTTTGGTCGGAATTTGGAACTTGGCCATGGTGCGGCGATAGCTTGTTTCTCTCATGAGGGAGTGAACATCATCCACTCATCATTTGTTTAATTTGCCATTAAGAATCCCAATTTTACCCTGATTAATTTTTTCTTCTCATCATCATCGTATCACAAAATTTAAGGAAATCTCGTTTTTTTGAAGGCTTTGAAACGACCGACTTTTTTGTGAGTGTACGAGCAACGTTACACTTACAGGGCTCTCAAAATATAAAATTGATCACTTGCTAGAAATATGTGGTTAAAAGCCGGGATGCGTTTTGATATCTTATACATTCTGATCAGGTCATAAGATGTTGGAGTATGATCACCGTGTGGCTCGTTGACCGATTCATGAGGAACAAGTTTTTTTGGTGAACCTTGTCCTCACATCAGAGATATTGTCATTGATGCTGTTTTGCTTCATCTGTGTCATGGAGGTGTCGTGTAAATGTCACTTTATGGAGACATTGAGTGTTTTGAAGTGAAATCTTATTTAGAAATTCAGCAATGATCATTGATGTGATCACATCACCTGAGTGTGTTGCAATCATCACGATGAGAATTTATGACAATAATAAAAACCCCATGCTCCATTCACCGGAGGGACGACACGTTTGCGCTCCGTCTGGTCCCACGCTGTGGTTTTCAGCCTTTTCTCCCCATACCTTTAACATATTCACTGAAACTTTGTGGCATGGCTTATTATTATAAGTTGCAGACAAGTTCGAGTTTCACAGCGTTTCATCAATTTATTTTTTGCAGAGCTTTACATTTTAGATTTAGAAAAATATCACATGTGAGGAATTCTCACTCCTGAAATTTGTTTTTGTTCTCATTCGACCTCTCTCAAGAATCCCTCCTCCCAAGGTTGTTGCTGAAGAGAAAAGAGTCCATGAAGGAGTTGCTGGAATGGAAATGAATTATGAGAAACATTGAATCAATACATATTTTCAGGAGTGATTGTGTGCATGGCAATCCAGAATCAGAATCAGTGTCATTACTGTCCAGGAGAGGTAAACACCTTGTCCTCATGATGGTGAATTATGTTGGTTGCGTGTGATGTGAAGTTGAAGCATTTTCGATTTTCTGCTGAAGATTCAAAGTGAATTGATCAAAAACAACAGAACATTTTCATTTCTTCTCTCGTGATAGTTTTGATGTTTTTGTTGTTTGTGCATTTCTACAATGGAACTTAAAAAGCAATCAGAGATTGCAGGCTCCTCACCAAGATTTTTTGTTTGTGGTGTTTGTGTGTTGGTGTGTTTGTGTTGTGTGGTTATAGACGGTGTATTCACGACCGACGTATGATTATGTTAATACAGCGGCAAACAGACCTTTTCTGGTTCATGTGTGGATTCACGTTCAATACGTGTATTTTGGAGACGTACACACATTGTTAATAGGACATCCTTTAAAGACAGACTTGCATTCCCATAGTACGTACTTCAACGACGTGCTCACATTGTAATTGTCATACTTTATAGAGAAAAAAGATAACTGTATGTAACAAATGGCGATCACCAGGTGGTGTTTGTGGCCAACAAGAGCAATTCTGTGCAGACAGACAGACAAACTAACAAATGGACCCAATACAATACCCTTCGAGGGTAATATGTGAATGCCGGAGCTGTGTGATTGTATCGTTCTTACTGAGTACAGTGTTCGTTTTTTCAAGATAATTCATGTGATTTTTGTTTCCACTACAGGAACACCAAACCTCGACAGGAGATTCAGGTGACGCGCAGAGGAACTTGGCAACGCCTGCGCAGTTTCTTTAAGAGACTCAAGCCTCGATGTTTAAGACGTCAAGGTGGAGGATTGAATAAATCAGGGGATTTGAAGAGTTCCTTATTTGGACTCGAGTTTCTCTGGAGGAGTATGAAAAGGTTCTTCTTCATACAAATAAAACCATGATTTTCCACAATATGTCATCACTATATACTTATTGTCTCCACACAGGCGAGCCAGATGAATAGCAGCCTCGACTCCTCCGACACTTTTAACATGACATCGAAATGGTTCGTTCAGTGTTTTTAATATTAATTGTTGTTGACAAGTTTCTTTCCTGAATTCAAAACAGTCGAGTTTCTTTTAATACGATTTGAAATTGTTTGACATGGACAGCTGTGAGACTCTCCTCCTTTTCTTTCTTCTTACATGGTGAAACAGCTTCAAAACCTTCTGTTGTGTTGGCGAGAAGCTGCACAAAAAACCGATATATAGAATGTTTTGATGAAGTGATCTGCGTGCATGGGATCTGAAGCGTTCTGTGAAACCCATTGGCTCGAGTGGCCTGACTCCACCTGCAATCGTATTGGAAAATCATACCCCACCATGTCGGTGTTGTAAAACTTCACATGTGTTTTGCTTTCAACCGATGTATGCATTTTGTTTGGTTAATGGTTAATGAATACTCATTACGTTAAATATAAAAATAGAACAATTACCCGACATATTTATTAATATAAACCCTTCTAGTAGCGTCTAACTTTGTTGTACTCTCCTCTCTCCTCCCTCACTCCCCCCCTTTCCTCCCTTCCCTCTCCCCCTCCCCTCCCTTCCCCCTTCCCTCTCCCCTTCCCTCCTCCCCTTCCCTCTCCCCCTCACTTCCCCTCCCTCTCCCCTCCCCTCACTTCCCTCCTCCCCATCCCCTCCCCTTCCTCTCCACACTCCTCTCTCCCCCCTTCCCCCCTCCCTCTCCCCCTCACTCCTTCCTTCAACGAATGAATGGATTTCTATGGCAAAAAAAGAAATTGTGTTTTTACTGTGGAAATGTTTAAACTTTTTTTCTTTTTCCCCAGCAACACTGTAACAGGAGGCGAGTTTCAAATTATTCTTTCTTGAAGTTCTCTGTTTTAAAACTGATTTTATCAGTCACAGCCAACATTTGCTTCTCTTTTTTGTTGACACGTCACGCTTGTTTCAGGTGTTTATTTTTGCATTTCCGTAATAGATTACACTGTGCCAGGTGTGTTTGAGTGCATTGTTTCCTGATAGGAACAGCAATAGTTGTTAAAGACCATTTGTGTGAATTTATCTCACCCCAGCCCGGACCCTCAATTCCAGTAGAAGATTCCCGTGAAGTGGAAGGACTTTCTGAGAGCTTCGACAAGTTATTAGAAGCTCGTCTCCGATGTTCAGACATCAAGGTAGGATGATAGAATAAGGAGGGGAGTGTGACAAGGACCTTGTTTTGAACTTTTCTGGAGGTTTATCAAATGTTCCATATTCATCACAAAACACAACCTTGATTTACCACATTATGTGTGGAATTGAGGTTCTATCCAGCCAAAAATATCAAACAATTGTTTATTTTGAATCATCTTTGCATTATAGATGGAAAATAACCAACTGCACAAATATTAATAACAAGGACTATCACGAACACTTAAAACCCAAGTTGATCTAAAAGGCCACAAAATGCAGAAAGAATGCTTGAAAATTAAACATATCCTTCTCTCCAAGAAGTGACCGCTTAAACTGAAAAAGGGGCTCAAAGATGCATATTCAGTATATACACTACATGGCTAAAAGTGTGCGGACACCCTTCGAATGAGTGGATTCGGCTATTTTAGCCACACCCATTTCTGACAGGTGTATAAATCAAGCACACAGCCATGCAATCTCCATAGGCAAAACATTCGCAGAAGAATGGGCCGGACTGAAGAGCTCAGTGACTTTCAATGTGGCACTGTCATAGGATGTCAGGTCAGGTCAAGTCAGGTATGGGAGCATGTGCCGGACCAGCGCGTCGCTGCGTCCACTTTCCGCCGGAACTCCAGGGGCCTCCTCTGGCCATCCACCAGGCAGATGCCTGGCCCATCCCCATCTCCCTTGAGATGCCGATCAACCTGCTGCAACCACGAGACACGGGTCGGCCATTGGCCTCTCCACTCACGAGGCTCCCTGCTGGCAGAATCTGGTGAGCAGGATCAGCGTCAGGAAAATGAGCCACATGTCCACACAGCCGCAGCTGACACTCATGGACTATGCGGGTAACAAATCTCATTTTAGTCTCTCAGCAACCACTTGTTGGACACAAAGTCCGACCAGCAATAGCCAAGGATTCCCGAAGAGTCCTGGTACCAAAGAAATTAAGTCTCCACCTCAGATCCCTGGTCAGAGTCCAAGTCTCACATCTCACATCCATAGAGTTCAGGATAGTTGAGTGAGGTTGTTAGATTCAGGAAGGCAAATTTGAGGGCATGAGTAGAGAATTGGGTGATGTAGATTGGAGACTCTAACAACAGGACAATCAGCATCAGAGAAATGGGAAACCTTTCAGGACCAAATGTGTTGAGTGCAGAGTAAGTACATTCCAATGAGGTGTAAAACTAGAAACAGAAAGAGGCCAGGGTGGTTGAGCAGTGAGATAAGGAATGCTATTAATGAGAAGCAGAAGGCATTTATTAGGTTTTAATAAACAGGACTGGAGTTAGATTTATATCACTGTCGGTGTAAACAGAAGCAAGTTAAGAAAAATAACTCGGCAAGCCAAAGAGAAAATGAGAAGGACATGGCTGAGAATATTAAACATAATAGCAAGGCTTTCTTTATTATGTCAGAGGAAAAGAACAGGATAGGACCAGGGAAGGTGTTGGAGACATTAATTAAGGACCAGATGAGAACCATTTAAATAATACAAACTAATTTAAGGTAGTTCCTGTCTGACAAATCTTTTAGAGTTCTAAGCAGTGTCTGATTGGTGGTTTTGGGAAAGGGAGTGGACATTGTGTCTCTAGACATGAAGAAGGCATTTGAAAAGGTACCACATCGGAGGTTCTTCGCCAAAGTGAGGTCTTGTGGAGTGACTGGTCAGGTAGCTAATTGGATTGTAAACTGGCTAGTAATAGGAAGCAAAGAGTGGCTGTGAGTGGAGGATGTCTTGCTGGAAGTTGTCCTCAAGGATCAGTATTCGGACCATTAGTCTTCACTATTCACATCAACGATTTGGATAATGGGTGAAGAGTAAGCTTCCAAATTTGCAGATTACACAGAGGTAAGGAGGATAGCATCGGGGTGGTAATCAGATTCAGGAAAGTATTGATACTTGTATCGATTGGGCAAAAGATTGGCAGATGCAATTTATCCTGAGCAAGTGTAAGGTGTTGGGGATGGTAAAGAACAATAAAAATAGAGAATACAGGATGCAATGGGCAATTTTGGAGCATATCACACAGAATAAGGGTCTGGGGTGGTAATCGATATGGGAGGGAAGCAGACAGCACAATACCAGGTAGCTTTCGGGAAAGCAAATAGGGTTTTAGGTTGTATTCGGAGGGGATCATTTGTAAATCAAAAGAGGTGTTGTTAACATTGTACAGGGATTTCATGAGGCCACATCTTGAATATTGTGTGCAGTTTTGGTCACCACAATTCAGGAATGACATAGATGCATAGAGAGGGTTCAGCGCAGGGCTACTCAATTGATTCCGCGGCCTCGCTGGATTTCAGCGACGAGGAGCGGCTGAAGGAGACAGGGTTTTATACACCAGAAAAGAGGTGGTTACAAGGAGATATGACGGAGATGTTTAAGATAATGAAAGGTATAGTTAAAATAATTGCAGATGAATTATTCAAGAGAGTAGACAGTGATAGGACCAGGACCATCACCTGAGAGTAAAGAAGGGGAGAGTAACACGGTAGTAAGACAGGGTCTTTTACTCAAGTAGTTAATGCATGGAATGTCCTCCCTGGAATAGTAGGGCAGTAGAAACAGTAGATAAGTTTTAAATTATAATTAGATAGGTACCTGGAAGTCATGGAGATAGAGGGGTTTAGGGATACTGACAGGACTTTTCGGTAGTTTGAGCATTGATGGGTGATTGTGTGTGTCGGGAGTGCTGTTGGTGGGGCCTTGTCTAGTGGTGTTGTGTGGGTGATGTTGTGTGCTTTCCCAAGCCCATGCCCCCTTCCTTAGAGGAAGAAGAAAAAAAAAATACAAAAACCACAAAAACTTAAAATGAATAGATTAAAATAATAACAAGAATAAAATAAGAATAAATACAAAAATAAAATTTGCATTTCCTTCTTTGGATCTTGTGTTGATAAATTAATATGGTGTTCGCGCAGGCACGGTGGGCCGAATGACCTCCACCTGTCTGATTTCCTTGAATGAACCCAAAGAGTCATTTCCACAACAACATTGTTTTCTGAATTATAGCATTTTCCACTTTATTTTCCACTCGATTTTCACTCCACTGTTAATTTTCTTAGAGGTCTGTGGCCTCTCCATTTTCTACCGGTCCCTATTGTGGCCTTATTATTTCATCAAAGAACCTGAAATTTTGTAAGAGAGTTGCTCATACCTTCATGCATGCTCCCATGTGCCAAACTATCCATCGGGACCATACTCTACACAGAGGTCAGTGCTGCCGAAGCAGTCTCTTGGCTATTGGCACAATCCTCGAAAGGTCGTCACTCCAATGCAGGATACTCGAATGGCTCAATCATCCCAGCAAGGTACTCATTTTGCCGACCTCAGAGGATGACAGGCCGAGTCAACCCCACCCGGTATAAATTCAATGGAAAAGATACTTTTGATCTTTGGATCCTAATATCCCAAGCTGCCACCCTAACCATTAAGCCAACATCAGGCACCCTGTATATGATATTTCAACATACCAACACTTATTTACCTAACTGAAGTGAAATTCAACTATTTCCATACTCTTGACCACGACAACTCCAAGCCAAATGGTCACACTGGCTGAAAAAAAAAGTCACATTTTCAATGAATACAAACCGCTTTGGATGTACATTGTACACATACCAAATTAAGTGATTCCATGCCATGTAAACAGGTTAAAATAAGAATTGGAAAAGTACTCTTTTGAAATGATATTATGACACGTACAGCGCCTTCAGAAAGTATTCACACCCCTCGACTTTAACATTTTGTTGTGTTGCAGCCTGAATTTAAATTGATTAAATTGAGATTTTTTTGTCACTGATCTACACGTTATACCCCATCATGTCAAAGTGGAATTATTTTTTTTCAGAAATTTTTGCAAATTCAACAAAATTTATAGCTGATATGTCTTGAGTCAAGAAGTATTCAACCCCTTTGTGATGGCACCACAAATTGAGCTCAACTTGGACATGATTTAACTCAACAACACAACAAAACAACTTGGTCAGAGTCCACCTGTGGCCAAGTCAATTGATTGGACATGATTTAGAAAGATACACACCTTTCTGCGCAAGGTCCCACTGTTGAAAGTGCATGTCAGAGCAAAACCTCCACCATAAAGTCCAAGGAACTGTCTGTTGAATTCCGAGATAGAATTGTGAGGTGGCATCGATCCGGGTGAGGGTGTAAAACAATTTCCAGAGTTGTAAAGTTCCCAAGAGTACAGTGAGCTCCATCATGAGGAAATGAAAAGAATATGGAACTACCCAGACTCTTCCTAGAGCTAGCCATCTGACAAAACTAAGCAATTGGGCGACGGTGACGAAGTACCGAATGACGATTCTGACATAGCAACGGAGTTCCTTGACTAAGATGGAGAACCTGCCAGAAGGACAACAGTCTCTGCAGCACTTCACAAATCTAGGCTTCATGTGAGAGTGGCCAGACTGAAGCTACTCCTGAAAAAAGGGCACATGACAGCATGCCTGGAGTTTGCAAAAAGGCACGTGAAAGTCTCTGAAAGAATAAGGTAAAATATTCTGTGGTCTGCTGAAACGAATGTTGAACTTTTTGGCCTGAATGCAAACTGCTACATCTGATGAAAACCGAGCACAGCTCATTAATCATTTAACACCATCCCACCGTGGAGGAGGAAACGATTAATGGAGGCAAATACAGTCAAATGTCTTTGCTGATGACTCCACCCTCTGCGTACCATCTGTCATCCCTCAGATCAACAAGCAGCAGCTCCTTCACTCTCTGTAGATCTGGATAACATCACAAGCTGGTCTAACACTTGAAACATGTCTTTCAATCCTGACAAATCTCACACTCACGATGTCTCGCCAATGGGACTGTCTGGAACCACCCCCCCTCCCCCCCCCCCATCCACACTGACGTTCCCCATCCAACTTGACAGAAGCTTGAGCAAATCTGCAAGGAACAAGGGGAGAAATCCCCAAATCCAGATGTGCAAAGCTGATACAGACATACCCAAGAAGACTTGAAGCTGTATTTACTGCCAAAGGTGCTTCGACAAAGTATTGACTCGGGGGTTGAATACTTCTTGACGCAAGACATTTCAGGTTTTCATTTTTCATTAATTTGAAAAAATTCTGAAAACATGTATTCACTTTGTCATGATGTGGTATTTTGTGTAGATTGGGGACAAATTTTTTTAGATTTAATCCATTTTAACTTCACGCTGTAACACAACGAAATGTGACAAAAGTCAAGGGGTGTGAATACTGTTACGGTTGTGGAAATTCACAGAACACCATTCAGGTTCCCCGAAGATCAGTTATTTCGATAAGTGTGTTCCAGGTTAGATTTCCCCACCAATGTATAACGGGAATTGTTCGTGTGCCAGGCTGTGCATCTCTGAGTTAGCCGTTATTCGTTCTATCTTTTATTTCAAATAAAGAAAAACTCAACAACCTCGTCAATCTCCACACACACAGCGACCCTCCTCTACAAACAAAAACACCACTGATTAAGTGCATGAAAGCCACCCGAAGAAGGAAACAGAAATGACGGTTGGGGCGGGTCCCTCAGAACGGCGTAAACACGGATGACGGTTATTACAACAACAGAGCCAAGCCGATCTCTCCAGGGATTCCCCCCCCACCCCCGCGCGCCGGGAAGGGAGGGGCGAACGCCCCGGGGCGATAAAAAGCCGCGTTCGCTGGCCGAAAAGGCAGTTGGTGTGGGAGCTCGGAGTCGGTGGGAGTTGGGAGGGAGAGACACCCTGTTGAGAGCTGGAGAGTTCGGATTCGGGCAGTTGGTTCACTGGGGGTTCGCCGGTGCAACCAGGAGGCCTGAGTTGAGACCCATTCACTCCTCCAGCACGTCGTCGGCTGGACAGGCCGCAGTGGAGCCGGACAACCAAGGGAGCCAGGCGGAGCTCGGGGGTCCGGGCACAGACACCGAGGGTCGCCGAACCAGGACCCAGCGAGTCACCACGAGGGTGGCCAGGTAGCCCGCCCGGTCTCTCGGAGCCCCTTTGGTCATCCCGGCTCCGAGAAATTATAAAGGCTCACGAGCCCGGTTATTTCTTTCTGGGGTTTTGGATGAAAGTCTGTGGCGCCTTGTCTACCTAAGTAGAACTGATTAAGTGCATGATTGTGTACAGAACAATAGACATCGGCTGTAGGTTTTTGCTCGTGTCCTGTCCCATTCCCCATTCATTGCATATGTGCGTTTAAAATAAATGTCCCCATTTTTGAATGTTAACCTGCTCGTTGTGTCACTTTCTGCCATTGACTGCCATGATGCGTTCGGAATATTAGCTGGCTGATTATAAGCCGATAAAACGTACATCTGGTCCGACGGGACTTGGCGATATAAAACGCTCGGCAATCGCATACGGAACGAGCTGCTTAAGCGCCTCGTTTTCGTGCAGTCCCCGTCGAGGTATAAACTCCCGGCATTTCTGTCCGCGCGAATAGTTAGGTATATCGACAATCCGGCGATTGACCCTGTAGCGCGTGGACAGAGAGTTGGCTGGTTTTGGTGTGTTAAAAACACCCGTAGCTGGGTTTCGGCGTTGATCCGGAAGCTGTGACTAGATTGCTCGTTCGGTGGGCGCGCGCGGCCGCAATTGGGCTAAGCGGTCGATCGCACGCTGAACGGCGGGAAATCTACAATAATACATTATGTCGGCACTGTAAATGACAATTTGATCAAATTGGTCAAATTCGATCGATGTTCAAGAAACGGAATCCAATTGACTTGAGCTCTATCAGATTGAGTGTGGCTCCTCTTTCTCTTGATGTATGGTGACACCTCCTATGCAATGCACAGGGGGCATGTCGGCTCGAAAACGAAGGGTCCCACTGGACATCAAATAGCATGTATTTAATGCCATTATGACAATGTAAGTGGTTCAGGTACCAGGAATTTCATTGCTCCACTGACGCAGCAGCCGAGGCATTATGTTTTCAGGGTTGTTGTTCATCTGGCTGTCTGTCCGTCCTTCCATCCATCTGTTTGGGGTCAAAAGGTCAAATGTCAGAGGTAATGTGAGGTAAAAATTATGCTGCCATGCTAATTTGTGAACCATTGATTGGATTTTGACCAAACTTGGTGTAAGTAAGTATACAGTATGATGTAAAGTTGAACTGATTAGATGGGGACATCAATAGGTCAAAGGTCAAAGGTCAAAAGTGATAG
>CM068952.1:175622654-175637516 GCA_035128595.1 Eptatretus atami
TCTGAACCACACAAACACAAACACACCAACACACAAAACAAGTCTTGGTGAGTCTGCAATTTCTGATTGCTCTTTCGAGTTCCATTGTAGAAATGCATAACAACAAAAAACATCAAAACTATCACGAAGAATTTTGATTAATTTTCTCATTTACTTTTTTTTATTTCCCAAATTGTTCCCCACCTGAGTGAAGTTTTCTTAGCCAAGATTTTAAAGAAAGAAACATTAAATTTTTTCCTTTGAAAATCATCTTGGATATAATTGAATGTGGCTTTCTTGTATCGGTGTTTTTTTGTGCTAAGGTGAATGTGAACGTTGCTGATAGATGTTGATGATCATTTTGGGACCTTCTACCATCTCATACAGAAAATCGAGTCACCCTTTCGAAGAGTTACTCCATACCATCCTCCAGCAATGCTTAGTAAATCATGTACCCTCTTGTTGTCCATGCATTTGATGAAAATGCCAGCAAAAGCAGGATCTCCATGTCAGGTCGTACCACAATGAGAGGCAGTTATGAGATTTAAATTTGAATCGACAAACGAGTTCAGCAGTCCGCGTCTGGCGCCGCCAATCTTGTGTTGTGTTTCTTTGCTGTGGTATTTTTTTTTTTGGGGGGGGTTAGAGGCTTATGCGGTGTTTTTCTGTGATCCAAAACTTATATTGCACCAACGTTTTGTCTTCAGAAAAGTGGACCCACCCCATGGTGAGAATTTTCCTGCGAACACCTTGGGAGAAACACGGTCAATGTAAAACGGCGTCCAATGTAAGTGGTGCTCTCATTAGTTTTCGATGGATGCCATTATGTGAAAAAGCGGGCATCCAGCCCTCTGAGCCGGAGTGACCTTCTCAGCCAAACCCCTTGGTGGGTAATGTACTGCGTCAGTCTTGGAAAAAGCCTTTAGTCATTTTGTAAGAAATTTTTATGATGACAACAAATCATAAGATAGATGAACAGAATGTGTACACCGGCTTCCACCAGAGGTGGCGCTATTTCCCGCTGTCCATTTTGAGTTGAATTTGGTGACTGCTGTGTTTTCTCTGTTGATAGCATGGAATCCATAAACTCAGTCACAATATCGATGAAGATTAATTTTCAGAAGTTGGTGCACGCATGATATTTGATCATCTATTTTGATCCTTTTTGTTGACTCTCTTAAAGCAATGTACTTTCAAAGGTTGGGTATTTTGCTAGACAAGTCTGTGGCCTGTTCCCTTTTCCATTCCAATTGTCAAAAAGACATAGTATTTATCACATTTTCTAAACATATTTGGAGAATTGACTTGCTTGGAAGAGGAATCTCTTTGTCAATGAATCTTGTTCACTTGGGATACACACAACTAAGAACACAAAGGAACTTTGATGCAGAAGGAGGCAATTCGCGTCCATTAAGCCTGCACAACATCTCCATATCAATTTATTCAAGCAAACAGTTTATCAACTTCACTTCACTTTCTTTGAAAGGTTCTTAATTATCTGGCTATTATAAGGGAGCAACCTCAACCAATGCAGGATATGGTTGTTCACACGAGGCCAAACGATGGGACTTCAATTCTGCCCTCTTCTTCACAGCTTGTTTTCTCAGTTTTGGAAAGTTAATCTGATGAAGGGATAATACTCATTTTATTTCCTAAGGCTATGCAAACAAATTATGTATCCATCCAGGGCAAAGCTCGAAAATCATGAAGTTACAAATCTCAAGCTGAAACTCTCAAGCTCATTCCTTCCTCCAAAGTCATGGGTTGGTGTTTGTCAAGCCTTTCTCTGACGTGTTTGCTCCCCTTTTATCACCCCCCCCACTCCCCCCCCCAATCACCTCAACTGGGTGTAACTGCAGAAGGAAGGGTAGAATGTTCCAAACTTGTTCTTGCCTCCAAATTTCTTGGAGTCACTAAACCCATCCTGTTCTGTCCCTGTGGCACCCCGAACATACCAACCTCACTTTGCCTTTGTTACGCTTACTCACAACGAGAAAGCAGAGAAAAGTGCTCTCTGGCCGTTACCCTGCTTCGGTTTGGGTCCCCATGGCATCGGTGTGGCCACCTGTTCTCAAAATCCTATAAATCTGGTGTTGACTTCCTTTTCCATCTGCCGTCTGCTCAGAATGTCCTTCTCTTTGGCACCCTCCCTCTGCTTCAAGGTCAGCAAACATCACTTGCCATCCCACAAGAAAGCGATAAAAACAGGACACTGACCACGATAGGCCAGCTGGAGTCTTGTTTACTCAATTGCAGCAAAGTTCATGGAAGTCCTCATTATTGCTGTGTGCCAGTCCATCTGCCTGCTTTCAAACAACTTGATCTCCAACCATCAGTTTGGATTCCGTCCTGGTCCCTCTAACTCCGATATGCTTCTTCTCCAATCTTGAGCAAGTACATTGGAGGTGCCAAAGTCTTAATTCGACCGTCTCTCTGGACATATCTCTGGCATTTGATAGCTTGTCTCTGTCATCCTGCATTGTTGCTACAGCTCTCTGTGCTTTGCCTATGTGGGCCGGCTCTTTCTCTGGACTCTTGACTTTCACTCAGTCAGTGGCGTTGACATCAATGGACACCCTCTACCTTCCCTCTCCATGGGAGGCTGGAGTCCCAGGCCAGTGTTTTGGGGCCAGTTTGTTCCTGCATAACATTGACCTATCTGATCCCAACGCATCTTTCTTGCCTCATTTTCAGTGTGTTCCTCCCATCCTCCCTTTCCTCCTTTTCTATTTTGTTTTCTGGCCTTGATTTTTTGTCCCCCCTCTTCGACAAACCTTGCTCTTGTCTGAGCCCACTCCTGTGCGAAAAAAAGAAAATCTCCTGAGATCCTTTGTAATCTCTTTTAAAGTCTCAAGTCCTGTCTCCTTCATTCGCTGTTCATAGCTTAGTCATTGAGTCACAGAAATCAAATATTGTCATTGTACACTGAACCCCTCTCTAGAGGCAGTCAAGTCCTTCTTCAGATGGGACCTCACTAAACTCCGATACAATGTTAAAACCACCTCTTTGATTAATAATTTAACCCCCGTAAATACAAACAAAAACCCTATTTGCCCCACCACTGGCACTGCCGTCAGTCTGCTTACCCCCGCCCCCATATCTATTACCACCCCCAGATCCCTCTCCGTGCCAACACGTTCCAAGATTCCCCTTATAGCATGTAATCCACACTTTTATGATTCTCCCCACCCCAAACCTCACATTTGTTTATGTTAACCTATGAACCCGAGCAGGTCCTTTTTCAGCCGCTATTCAAACCTCCACTACCCGAACAGGCCAGATTTTTCTCCAGGAGCCCAGATGGTGGGGAAGCCAAAAGTCCAAGCGAGCTCAGGCTCAAGGGTGTAAACTGCAATCTCCAATCATTTGCTCAATGTTTGAAAACATCTTCACTTTTTAAAATCTAATCACCTTCCTCTCTGCTCTCTGACTGACGTCAAGCTTTATGTCCACTGCAAATTAATAACCAACATGAACAACCCGGACAAATCCCATTATGTAATTTGAATAATGAATTGGTCACAATGACCAATTGGAACCCACGATTGCTTAGTGCTCAGTATAACTACTTGGATGCTGTTCAACCATGGCGGCTTTAATTCAGTCAGTCACCTGACGACCACTCCGCCAAGCCCTCACCTTACTATTCTGATCAACTTTCTTTGTGGTGCCTTATCAAATACTCTCTGAAAGTCGAGATTACACTCCATATCCCCTCTTTTACCCAATTCAGAAACCCTTCATAGAACCCAAAGGTGTGTCCTCATTCACCTTCATGTCCTCAAAAGTGTTGATAAACAGGATGAGGACGACAATGTCCCTGAGTCGTCGCAAGACCTAAAAGGGCACCTGGAATTCTCACCAACCAAGAGCTTTCATTGGTCGAACCCTCACAAGACTTTCATAACTGCCTCAAGCCAGATAGTCAAGGAGATAAATAAAATACAGATCAAATGTTGGCTCGGAGATGAGAAAAGTTCGTTTGCAAAGCTTGGCCAGGTGTAAGTCCGACAAGGAAAAATGTTCGACGTTTCACAGCGTTTCATCAACTTTTCACAGAGTTTGCCATTTTTAGTTGATGAAAATATCCACATGTAAAGGAATTCTCCTCGTGTAATTTGTTTTTGTTCTCATTCGGACCTCCTCTCAGCAATCCCCCCTCCAAGTTGTTGCTGAAAAGAAAGAGTCCCTGAAGGAGTTGTTGAAATGGAATGAATATATGAGATTAACATTGAATCAATACATATTCCAGAAGTGATGGTGTGCATGCTAATCCCAGAATCATAATCAGTTTCATTACCTTTTCAGAAGAGTAAAAAACACCTTGTACCTCATGATGGTGAATTAATATTTGTGGTTGTATGTGAAGCATTTTATGAATTGCTGCTGAAGATTCAAAGTGAATTGATCAAAAACAAACAGAACATTTTCATCTCTTCTTCGTGATATTTTGATGTTTTTTGTTGTTATGCATTTCTACAATGGAACTCGAAAAGAGCAATTCAGGAAATTGCAGACTCACCAAGACTTGTTTGTGTTGCGTTGTGTTGTGTTTGTGTGCGTTCAGAAAGATGGTGTATTCACGACCGACGTAGATATGATTTATGTTAATACAGCGGCCACAGACCTTTGTCCTGGTTCATTGTTGCTGGATCACTTCCGATCACGATATTTTGTCGATGTACACACAATGTTAAATAGTAGATCCTTTATAGACAGAACTTTGCATTCTCAATTTTAGAACGTACATTTAAAGTACGTGCTCAACATTCATAAATTGTCACATTATCGACTCGGCACCACACTTTACAGAGAAAAAATGATAACATGTATGTAACAATGCGAATCACCAGTGTGGTTTGTGCCCCATAAGAGCACCATTTTGTGCAGACAGGACAGACATAAACTAACAAATGACCCCAAATAAATACCTCTCGTGAGGGTAATATTTGGAATGCGGAAGCTGTGTTTGTAATCGTTTCTTGCTGAGTACAGTGTTCGTTTTACAAGATAATTCATGTGATTTTTGTTTCCACTAACAGGAGACACCCCCAAACCCCTCAAACAGGAGCATCATTGGTGACTGCGCAGATGAACTTGGCAACGCCTGCGCAGATTCTTTAAGAGACTCAGCCTCGAGTTTAAGACGTCAACGGTAGGCAGGATGAAATAATCAGGGGAATTTGAAGAGTACCTTCATTTGACTCGGCAGTTTTCTGGGGAGAATGAAAAGGTTCTTTCTTCCATCACAAAAAATAAACCATGAATTTTCCACAAATATGTCATCACCACTATTTGCTTATTGTCTCCACACGGCGACCAGTTATGAAATAGACTTAGTCCTCGACTCTTCGATAAACTACTAACATGACATCTGAAATGAGTTCGTCATAGTAGTTTTAAATATTTAATTGTTGTTTGACAAGTTTCTTTCCCTACTACCAAAAACCGCTCGATTTCTGTTTTATGGACATGCTTTTTTAAATTGGTAATTGACAATATAAGACCAGCTTGTTGAACTCTTCCTCCATTCTCTTCTTTACACCGGTAAAAACTAGCTTCAAAAACCTTCTGTTGTTGCAGTAGCTGCCAGAAATCCGAAATTAAAATGTTGATGAAGCTGTCTGTGCATGGGATCTGTAGCGTTCGTTAAAACCCATTGGCTGAACAGTGGTCCGTCTCCACCGGGCAATTCGTAATTTGGAAAATCATACACCCATCATGTCGGTATGCTCTGGTAAAAACCTTCACAGTGTGTATTTTGCTTTTTTTTACGATGATGTTACCTTGGTTTTGGTTCATGAGTTATCTGCAAAGTACTCGTTACGTTTAAATATAAAAATAGAACAATTACCAACATATTTATTAAAAATTAAACCCCTTCAAGAAGCGGTCTTAACTTTGCGTAACCTCCTCCTCCTCCCACCCTCCTCCTCCCCCCTCCCTTTCCCCCCTCCTCTCCCCTGTCCCCCTCCTCTCCTTCCTCACTTCCACCTCCTCTCACCCCTCTCCCTTACCTCTCCCCCACTCCCTCTCTCCCCCTCACCTCTCCTCCTCACTCTTCTTTCAATGAATGAATGGATTTCTATGGCAAAAAAGAATTGTGTTACTGCGAGAAATCTTTAAACTTTTGTTTTCTTTTCTTTCCCAAGCAAACACTGTAACAGGGAAGGTGAGTTTCAAATTATTCTTTCTTGAAGTCTCTGTTAAAACTGATTTTTATCCAAGTTCCCCCCAAACCAAATCCGAACATTTGCTCTCTCTTTTTTGTTGACCACGCCACGCTTGTTTCAGGTTTTTAATTTTGCATTTCCATAATAGATTTACTACTGTGCCAGGTGTGGTTTGAGTGCATTGTTTCCTGATAGGGAACAGCAATAGTGATGTAAAGACATATTTGTGTGGAAATTTTTCACCCTCCAGCCGGACCCTCAATTGACAGTCGAAGATTCCGTGAAGTGAAAGCGACTTTCTGAGAGCTGGACAAGTTATGAAGAAGCTCAAGTTCGATGTTTCAGACATCAAGGTAGGATGATTGAATAAGTGAGGGGTTGATAAAGGACCTTGCTTTGAAACTTTTTCTGAAGTTATCAATGATACCATATTCATCACAAAACACACATTGATTTTCCACATTTATGTATGAATTGAGTTAATCCAGCCAAAATATCAAACAATTGTTTATTTTGAATCATCTTGTTATTATAATGGAAAATAACCAACTGTACAAAATATTAATAAACAAGGACTATCACAAAACAATTAAAACTCCAAGTTGATCTAAAAAGGGCCACAAAATCCAGAAAGAATAGCTATGGAAGTTACAACATATCCTCTCTCCCAAGGAACGTGAACGCTTAAACTGAAAAAAGGGGCTCATAAGATGCATATACAGTATATACGCACGACATGGCAAAAAAGTGTGCGACACCCTTCTAATGAGTGGATTCGGCTTATTTTAGGCCACACCCATTGCTGGACAGGTGTATAAAATCAAGCACACAGCCATGCCAATACCAGAGTCAACGATTGCATGGAATGGACTGTACTGAAGAGAATCAGTGACTTTCAATGTGGCACTTGTCATAGGATGCCAGGTCAGGTTCAGTCAGTATGGGAGCAGCGCTGGAGCAGCACGTCGCGCGTCCACTTCCGCCCGGAATCAATTTGCCTCGTCGGCCATCCACCAGGCAGATGCCTGGCCCATCCCTATCTCCTTGAGTAGATGCTAATCGAACCTGCTGAAAACCACGAAGGACACTGGGTCGGCCCATTGGCCTCCTCCACTCACAGGCTCCCTTGCTGACAGAATCTGGTGAGCGGATCAGCGTCCAGGAAAATGAGCCAATGTCCATTCAGCCGTAAGTCGGTACGCCTTCAACATGACTATGCAATTAGGTCCACAAATCTCATTTGAGCTTCTCAGCAAACCGCTTGTTGGACACAAAAGTCCGACCACTGATATCCAAGGATTCCCCGAAGAGTCCGGTACCAAAGGAATTAAATCTCCGCCACAGTATCCCTGGTCCAGAGTCCAAGTACTCACATCCAATCTTGGCAAGACTGTTTCTGCTTCTTAAACAACACAGATTCACTGAACTCCGACACATGACATTGATATTGTGCTGGGTCTCGGTATCTGGTATGTGCAACACGAACGCTATGAGGAGCAGTAGAGTCTCTGGTTCCACCGTTAACACCCCAGGATATTAATAAATAAAAAATAGGTCGTGACTCTTTCCTGATAAATCCGTAAAGATCACAGTGGGTTCCCCTTTATTCGACCGAAGATCGCCAATAGCAACACGTGGTAGAAATAGTGATGTATCATGCCAATTTCAAATACCTAAAAACCCACGTCACCAGACCACTGGGAAAATTCAACCCTCAGTCAGGACGGGCGCGATCCGGGCCATTACGAGCCGGATCCGAGTCGTTACCCGAGCGGAGTAGTACCAGAATCCTGCTGGGCCAACTGCCAATGCTACATTTGCAACAATTGAGGCCTCTCTAATTCCCATTCGCCAGCGCAGCAAACCAATGACAGGAAAAGGACAAGGACGAGCTTTTCGTCACCACCACCACCGGTGAGCCACCACAAAGGACCTTAGACCGCAATCGCCGTGATCCTGCAGAAACCTCTTGATCGACCACCACTCTGCCGTCGCCACGATCCCTCGTCTCTGTCCTCTCCCTCTTTCTTTTCCTTTCAGGTACCGACGATTCTTTTCTCACGGCCGCTCGCCATCCAAAACGATTGCTAACGGTTGGTTTCAGTGCCGACTTCCCGATGACCGGCCATCTCAGGGCGATCCGATCGCCTTTCGTATTTGTCCGGGGACGTGGCCGAGCATAACCTCGCGGCCCGTCCCCCCTGAGGGGCATCCTCTTCCTCGGGCGACGTGCTCCGGATTGGCGGAACACGAGCGTACGTCGCTCGCGCTTACCACATTTGGCTGAGGTGTCGTGGGAAAGTCGCCTCCTGTGCTATGCTCGGACAAGGTTGGAGTCGGAGCTGAGGCGATGAAAATCGTTCGCCCTGTACGTGTCGAATGCACGTGGGCAATTGCGTCGGTTGTGTTATCGTGGTTGTGATGATGTAAAAAGTCCTATCTATAAAATAACTTTATGTAGCGCACATACACTTAATTCCATTAACACAGGTGATGAATTCTAACTTTACACATATACCTAACAAAAATTACTAGCTACGGGACTTCTGGCTGTTGGTATGCGATGGGTTCCAGATTCGTAACAAATATATTATTGAATGGCTTCTACGTGCTACAGTGCTATAAAGCGCATGTTAGTATCATTCTGCATAAATAGATTGTCCTGCAGAACCTAGCCTTCTCAACATATAACAGCAGAATTAAACTATTTACATTCGTTGTTGTGAAATATGACAAGTAATGAGCCACCATTATCCATTTCCCCTAGACCTGGAGTTCAACCACTTTCACTTCATTTTACCAAACCTTTGTTTGTTGCAAAGATTCTTCGATAAGGGTGAGAGATTCAGGATCGTTAGAGTTAAGGCTATTTAGATTTCAGGAAGTAAAACTATGAGGTATGAGTAGAGAAATTGGCGTGAATGTAGATTGGCAGACCCGAACACATGACAATCAGCATCAGAGAAATGGGAACCTTTTAGGACCAAAGGGTAAAGTGCCAGAGAATTACATTTCCAATTGAGTGTAAAACTAGAAACAGAAAAGGAGAACAGTGGTTGAGCATGAGATAAGGAATTGCATGAAGGAGAAGCAGAGCATTTGTTGGGTTTTAAAATTAACAAGACTGGAGTTAGATTTATATGCACTGGTGGATAAAAACAGAGGCATAGTTAAGAACATAACTCGGCAAGCTAAAAGGAGAGGATGAGAAGGAACATGGTTAAGAATAGTTAAACTTTATTAGCAAGCTCTTAAGTATATCAGAGGAAAATAACAGGTGAGGATCCAGGAAGGTGTTGGCGAGACAGATTAAGGACCAGATGAGGAAACCATTAAATATCTACAAACTAATTAAAAGGTCAATCAGCATGTGGTTTATCAAAGGTAGATTCCTTCTGACAAAACAGGTGGAAAGGGATTTGGACATGTGTCTTCTCGACATTAAGAAGGCATTTGAAGGTACCACATCGGAGTTCTTGTCAAAGTGAGGACTTGTGGAGTGGCTGGTCAGGTAGCTAATTGGACTGTAAACTGGCTTCTGATAGGAAGTAAAGAGTGCTGTGAGTGGATCGAGGATGCTTGCTGGGAAGATTGCTGCGGTCCCTCAGGGACATTCAGTATTCGGAACCATTACTCTTCATTATTCACATCAACGATTTGGATAATGGGAGTGAAGAGTAAGCTTTTCCAAAAATTTGCAGATGACGCAAGGTAAGGGAGGTAGCATAGGGGTTTTGGTGATCAATTCATGAAAAGTATTGATACTTGCTAGATTGTCCAAAGGATTGGCAAATGCAATTTCACCCTGAGCAAAGTGTTCAGTGTGGATGGGAAAGAAACAATAAAAATAGAGATTAGAGGATTTGCAAAGGTAATTTTGAGAAGCATGTTCACACAGGGAGAAGATCCTGGAAGGTGGTTAAAAGATAAAGGAGGGAAGCAGACAGCACAAATGCCAGCAGCGAAGGTTAAGCAAATATGGTTTTAGATTATATTCGGGAGCGGACATTTGTAAATTCAAAAGAGGTGTTGTTATCGTTGTACAAGGGATTCATGCAGGCCACATCGAGATATATTGTGACTGCAGTTTTGTCACCACAATTCAGGGCAGGACGTAGATTCAACACAGACAGGGTTCAGCGCTGGCTACTCAATTTATCCCGGGCCGTGGGCTGGACTCAGCGACGAAGGAGCGGTCTCAAGGAGACAGGGCTTCATATATCAGAATAAGTGTGGTGATGAGGAGATATGACGGGAGATGGTTTAAAATAATAAAGGTGTAGATATAAATATAGTGCAGATAAAATTATTCAACAGATAAGACAGTGAAGACATGATCCATCACCTGAGAGTGAAGAAGAGAGAGAGTGAAGATGTAGTATAGGCAAGGGTCTTTTACTCAGAGTAGTTAATGCATAGGAATGTCTCTCTGGAAAGGTAGTGGCCAGTGCGATAAACAGTAGATAAAGTTTAAATTAGAATTAGATAGGTTACCTGGAAGTCATAGGAGATCGAGGTTTTGGAGTACTGACAGGACTTTCGGTCTTGTTTTGAGCATTGATGGGTTGATGTGTGTGCTGGAGTGCTGTGGTGGTGGTCTCAGTCTCAAGTTATCTTAGGTTGTGTGGTTTGATTTGATGTGCTTCCCCAACCCCATGCCCCCTTTTTGAGGGAGAAGAAAAAAATACAAAAACTAAAAAACTTTAAAAAAAAAAAAAATAAAGATTAAATTAATAACTCAGAAATAAATAAAGAATTTAAAAAAAAAAAAATTTCATTTTCTTCTTTTGGATCATGTGTGATAAATAGCTATGGCTGTTCGCGCAAGCATGATGGTGAATGATAATAGTCGAATGGCCTCCACCTGTCTGATTTCCTTGTGTGAATCCCAAGATCTATTTTCCACAACATTGTTTCTGAATACAGCATTTTCCACTTTTTTCCACTCTAATTTCACTCACTGTTATTTTCTTTAAAGAGCGTCTTGTGCCTCTCATTTCTACCTGGTCGCATTGTGCCTTATTTATTTGCAATCAAAAACCTGAAATTGGCTGAGACAAGTTGCTTACAATCCTTCATGCATGCTTCCCATGTCCAAACTATCCATCGGACCAGACTCTACACAGGTGATCAGTGTTGCGAGCCTGCTCCTGGGCTATTTGCACAATTCCTTGGATAGGTCGCCACACCAACGCAGGACACTCAAATGGCCAATCATCCCAAGGCAATGGTATCATTTGCCGATCTCAGAAGAGATGACAGGCTGAGTCAACCCCACCTGGTACTAATTCATGGCCAGCGGGATTTGATCTTTGGACCATAACATCCCAAAGCCGCCACTCCTCAACCATTAGCCAACATCAGCAAACTCTCAATTATGAATATTTCTCCATTACCAACACTAATATTCCTCTCCTCAAGTGAAAATTCAACTATTTCCCCATGCCTTGACCCACACACAACTCCAAGCCAAATGTTCACACTGCTTATAAAAACAGTCAAGATCATGTCGTCAGCAAGGTCATGAATCAATCATCCTATTGACATAAAGTCATTCCTTTCTCCAACAACCTCATCCAGATCATCAATTTGAAGTCAGACCCCAGGTCAATTATACCTTGACATGCTGCTTCAAACTCATCAAGAGTTCAACCCATTCTCCACAACTGTGTCTGAAACATCAAACAATTTAAAAGTTCAATTCCATTACTTGAATGTCTCTTGTTTTCTTTTGTGGAGGAGTGAACTGCATTCTTTGAATTATCTCCAATATCCTGAATTAAGATTCCAATTGAGATTGACCGAAGTTTCAAAGTGAATTTTTTCTGTAGTCTCTCTTTAAATTGTGATTAGAAAGCTCATTCACAACTGACCCTTTCCTTCATTAAAGGTGGCTGTATAATGTTAATGCTCATCATCTTAAAGGAAAATCATCAATTTTTGTGTATAACTGTGTTCCCTCATTCAGTCCATAACTTCTTTGTTTCTTCTACTTTGGAAATATACCACTGAAGGCAACATCCGAGTCTTACCATTTGTTTTTCAAGAACACAACTCATGTGTATCTATCCTCAAATCGAATACAAGTAAAAGCAATATTTGTAACCTTTATCATGATCCGAGTTCAATTAAGTTCAGCAGACCATGTGTAATATCCTTTGGAATGAACCTTCCTTCTTTTAACTTTGTTCCCAGACCACAGAAAGAATATCCTGGAAGGTTTACATTTCCCTGAAAATTCAGTTTTTTGCTAAATTTGCTCCCGCCAAAAACTTTTGTGCATCTCCCTCCACGTTTACGAATGATTTACTCTTAATGCCACACATTCAAAACATATTCCTCTTTGTATCACCTTTCATTTTTACTTTCACATGTGAGATATTATTAGTGTCAGTTTTCTTTGATACACTTGAGACCATAAATTACCGTCATGTATTTATTTCTGAGAAAACTTCCGAGAGTGTTGTAAAACCTTTTAGCTTCCAACATCTGCAATTTGCATCTTAATTTTTTTTAATTAACTCTCCTTTCGAAATTTCCACAATCACTGTCTCCATTTATTTCTTGGAAAAAAATTAGCAAAGCTCAAACCAAAGTCAAAACAACCAAATACAGCATCAACAACATTAATCTTATCCTTCTTCCTCTTTGGTTCTCGTTAAATCTCTCACGACATTTGAAGCATTATTCTTGACATTGAATATTGTTGGATTTCAGTAATCGAATCGACTACCTGCCACACAAACATTCTGGTCCTCAACAGTTTATTTCCATAAATGCATGTCAGATATGACTCATCCCCTTTCTGGTGGGATTCTATACTCTTTGATGTGTTGTGAGAGGAGATAGAACAGAGTATTTCCCTTCTTAAAGGGATGGCCTTTTCCCTTTATGACACGTTCACCACTCAAAAGAGACGAGCGTTAGCCCAATGGAGACTCATTCTACACCTTTCCATCAGGACACTTTGGACTTGCAGAATAGTGTTGATTGAAACCACACCATGGAGTTTTTCGTCCGACATACGTTTGGCAAGCTCCAAGACGCAAGTTGATCTGCTCGTGTCAAGGCGAAGGGGGATTGCGATGGCTGCGTTGACGTTCATGTGAGTTGCCCCCATCTTTTTGCCTTGGCACTTCTGGCAAAATGGCTCCGCCACTTTGCCCGCCCAGCGCCCCATACATGGGTCGTGGACTGGGCATGTGTTGCAATTGGGGGTCTGCGTCTCGGCTCTGACTTGGAAGAAGGATGATCTGCGAAGATTGAACAGTGGGACGGTCCGTGCAACGAATGCGCAACAGCAAAGCTGATTGCTGAAGTCTGATTTTGCCTCCGCTCACACCGTCGCCTATACAAAGGAACGGGGAGACCGTCGTCCCCCCATGAAACAGTTGGATGACAGTTTCCTGACCATTGCTGAAAGCTCCTTGCAGTTCTGACCCATTGCTACAGCTCCTTGCAGTTTCTGACCATTGCTGACACTCCTTACAGCTGTCCGTTGGTTACGGCTTCTGATAGCTCTGACAGTGAGTGACGGTTGGACCGTTCCTACTGGTCTGCTCGAAACCTGATTATTGGCTGTCCCGTTCACGTGAGGATAGACGACGTGAACGTGTACGCATTGGTGTTCGAGCCTGTTTGTGGTGGTGCACGGCGAAGCAGGGCGGCTGGCAAGCGTACCAAGGCACGCTTCACATTATTTTGGCGACATTTTATTGGATTGCAAGACGACTCTACCTTGGTTAAGCAGACCGGATTTCGTCCCCCCCCCACCCACCCCCTCCCCCCCCCCCTAATGATCTGGTGAGGTCCCTTGTCATCGATGTTTAATCATTAAGTGAGGCATAGTGAAAGTATCTGCACTTTTTCTGTTTTTCATCAATGCCTAATTTAATTCCTTTTTTTGAGATCTATTTTGATTCATTGAATTCACCTGTTTTCACCACAAAGAAGAAAAGTTTCTTCAGTTATATATTTTTTTCTAATGAATAATACTTATTTGACGTTTATTACCGTTCCGTGTCTTATCCTTTTTTCCTTCCATTGATGCAGCATTGTCCGAACCCAGATAGACTGGGAGGTATATTCTGCAATCAAATTAACCTGCGAATTAGTCGGCATTGCACCAGCATGGTTAAATGCTTCTGCGCCACCATCTTATTATCATAATCAAGAGAAGTATTGCGTTGAACGCCGAGGAGCGTCTCCTGTTTCAGGGTCCATTTGACCTCCATTAAAACGGCGGAATTAGACGGTGGACACTGCAACTTGTGGTTGACTGAATGCGTTCTGTGCTTGTTAACGGCCAACCCACTTTATCCCACAAAGTTAATTGCTGAGCGGTGCGTCCAGTGTCCAAGTTCATACGAAAAAAAACGAGGAATTAATCCCTCATTAATGACACTCGGTACCTGTGGCCGCTTATAACAATAAGAATAAGGCTGGTTGTTAAAGGACTAGGAAAATGGTAAGAAATTCTGGAAAAAAAAACAATTGGAAACTTACCAATTCTAGAAACGGCGAGGCATCTAAATTTAATTTAATAAACCAAGGCTTCAAAGAGAATATAAGTGTACTAAAACTCTGGAATCACTTGCGATCATCAATGAAATCATGTACATTGAAATTAAACCCATAATTTATTAGATTAGAACTATATCAAATACTCTGGAATTTACCTTGATATAATTATCAAAGAGGTGGTTTTATA
>CM068952.1:175652340-175663042 GCA_035128595.1 Eptatretus atami
ATCCTCCCCCTCCCACAGGTGTCAGGGATGTTAGTCTAGGAATCATTGCTGGCCATTGAACAATCCATTGTGTTATCTGAACCATTCCTGGTGCTTTTGAAGTGTTTTGGGGTATTGTTCTGCTTCAAGACCTGACCCTCGATGAAGACCAGCTTTCTGACATTTGGGTTTGAACATTGCTCTCCAAGATGCTCCTTGGTATCTCCTGATTTCATGATGCCATGCAACATTCAAGTTACCCAGTGCCAAGAGGCAGCACAGCAATCCCAAAATATCATAACCTCCCCATTGTTTGATTAGCGGGAAGAATGATGCTTTTATTTAAGGCTCAGTTTGTTTTCTTAACATAGAGAAGATGTGCTTTTTCCAAAGCTCTAATTTGGTCTCTTGTCCACAGGACATTGCTCTCAGAAGGATTTGGTTGTCAGAGTTTGTTTTGGCAAACTCGTCAGCTTTCTTCTTCTTTACTCTCTCTCTCTCTCTCTCTACTCAGCGTGGGTTTTCCGGCATTCTCCATCAGAACCTTCCATTGACTTTGGCGACAGATGGGGCGAACGTTGAAACCTGTTACCTTGGGAGTCAGCTTGATGTGTCTGGCAGTTCGAGCAGTGCTTTCTCATCATTCAAAATAAATCCTTCGCCTGCCATCTATCGATCAAGTTTCTCTTAGCAGCACGTCCGGAGTTGGCTACGCCAATGCGGCCTTAACTTCCTGATAACATATGGTAAGGGACCAGGGAAAACAAGGTCTTGAGATGATTGTAGCTTGAGATTGTTACTATGCTGGTACAATTTGTTGCCTGACTTCCTCACACACATTCTCTGGTTTTCTTCTTTCTCCCATGCTCATCGCGATACACACAGTACACAAAACAGCAGGATCCTTTTCTTGTTCAAACTGGTAAATGAGTTCTTTATATTTGCACGGCACCTGACACGCACCACAGGTGAGTTCAATCCAACAGGTAAAGGAGAAGCACCTGCCTTGAAATGCGAATTATTTCTAACACTTCTACAAGCGTGCAAATATATTGTCAGCATTTGGATTTCATGCGGATAACTTCCAATTTAGTACATTTTTTCATACACTATATATATTTTTTATCAATGCAAACAGAAATAATATGTGGATACAAAAGATTTTTTATTTCAATATGTTTGAAAAATGTGCATTATTTGAAAAACGTGCAGGTGCAATATTCTTGCCACAACAATATGCCTCACCACTTATGAAGGCTATTTGTATAATAAAATAAAATAAATTGGTTGTTACTACGTGATTGATGACGTCACTCAAATAGTTTTCCCCAGACACTTGCCGCAGATGACTCAAATTTTTTTGACGGATAAGCTTTGACGTATTTGCAATTATGATGTCATAATGAAGCAACCGGTCTAGACATAAAAAAAAAACATCCATATTCCCCTTAGGTACTTGCTTCATGTTTGACCAAGGTATAATTTTTTTCTTGTTTGCGTTTTCAGAGTACAGAGTCCAAATTTTCCTATTTCCAAATGGCTGCCAACCATGTACTATGATGTCATTAATTAGTTAAACATTCTACCATGAGTAGTCGACCAATGTGGAAAATTTCGTCTCAATCCGACAAGCGGTGCGAGAAGTAACGAGAATTCTGTGCGGCGGACAAACAAAGAAACAACAAGACTCAAATGCAATACCTCTTCCTTTCGTGAGGGTAACATCTCACTACAAAATCATCGTTAAAAAAACATTGTTGGATCAAAACAAATCATTAAGCACACTCCAATGTGTGAGAAGCATTATTTAAAATGGTTGTGTATGTGAAACAATAATATAAAAAAAATCACGGTGCAAAAAAATCATTAAAACAATGGAAGTGTAAAACAAGATTTCCTGCTCACAGAGACAACAGACAGAGGTGAAATCCTATTGTTCCCCTTTTGAAGAGTAAAAAGAGCTGCATCTGTAACAACAATCAAATCAAAAACAATATGGTGTAAAACAATATAAAAAACTATTGTGTTTGAAATCATAATAAAAAATCATTAGAAACATCGGTGTAAACAATCAACAAAATAAAAAAACGAAACAATCACGAGTCAAAAACGATCAGTTAAACATCGACGTGTCTAAACGATCTTAACAATAATCAAGTTGTAAAAAGCTCATCATAACAATTGCAGTGGACAAAAACATCAGAGAAAATGATCCCCGCGTAACGATCGAAAAACAATGTGTGAAAACATTTAAATACCCGTAAGCGTCTTAAAAAAAGAATTCGGTGTAAACAATCAGTAGAAACAATTACGGTCATCATATTGTACGCATTAACGCTGCTGGTGCTCACGTACTGCTGCATGCTAGTCAGTTGTCCGGAATTTATAATTGTCCAGTGGTGCGGAGACAGTTTGCCTTTCTTCGTGAAGGACACCATGGGGGTCTGCAAGATATACGACTACTGCTAGCATCACCGTCACAGAGTTTACGTCCATCGGGGTTCCACCAGGATGGCATTTCTAGCTGGGTTCAATTCCGAACCAGCAAGAAGACTAGAGCAAGTTCGAATGCCTCCGTTACCAGTATCCCTTCCTAATCATCGTAGGTAACAATACGAACAAATAGTATCACCGCTGGCTGATCAAAACTGCCACTGCGCTCAAGTTCCCATGCCGACTCTAGGCCATCTGCCACAGTATTATGGTGTAAAACAATTATTTAACTCTTCCAAACATTATGCATGGTATTGCTTAACAGTTATGGTGGCTGCCTTAAAGGGCTGTCACACTTGCGTTTTAGCGGAGTATGGCAGGTATCAAAAGTATTGTTAAACCTGCGTACCTTTGAAAAAAAAACAAAAAAATAAAAAAAAAAAAACAAAAACCTAATTCGATGTTTATTTGGGCGTATATACGGTTGGACGTATGCCATCATATTAATGTAATGTAACAGAACGTTCAATCACTATAGAAATGATACAGCGATGCTGGAGGTGTTTATTGTCGGCAGTCAACCTATGCCAACGGATAGTCTAACTAAATGCATAGCCGGCAGCGTCTCGCGACGATGCACGTGCGTGCTATTAAAGGCTGCGGGGTCTCTGCCTGCACTTCGCTCATTGCTAAATCAATTATATCTCCGTTTGTGGATTCATGATTGAGATCTCTGCATCTCACCTGTGAATGCCGGGCTTTCATTGTTCTCTTCACTATGTGTGCTTTCATTGTACTACCCTTCACTTGCACGTTTAGATGGGTCTTCCATAGTATACTCCTGTTAACTTTTGTCGGTCTTCATTGTTCTCATTTTCTGGCTTTCATTGCTTCTCTCTAGGCTCGTAATTTATGTTGAGTTCTTGATTGGCTCAACAGTTTTTATTAGTCTTTCAAGCAGTCAATCTAGCGTCACAATGGGAATGAGCAAGAGAACTAAGGAAAAAACTTATGGCGGTCAGTGTTCGAGTTCCCAAGCAGCTTGCTCGTGCTATCGCAAACCTGAACCGCTTCCACTATCGACCGCGTTTTGGTGGAGTGCTGACTGAGTAGCATTCAAGTTCCGTCACAGAGATGGACAATTCAGTTTGGTTATAAATTAAATTGTCTCCATCTTAACACTTAATTGTTTTGTTCTTTAATAAATATTTGAAAACGGAATATTTTAACGTTTTTTTTTGTGGTGTTTGGACGCTGATTGTGCCTGCTCCCCAAAAAAACGATGTATGTGAGACGTCATACGTGGACCTGCCACGTCATTCAGGATACTATTGCTGGCGCGGACCCGACATTTACATGCGGCGTTCTAGCCGTGAACTGTGAAAGAAGTACTGAGAATGCAGCACGATGATTGTTGTTTCTTTTATTGGTTGCGCAAAACAACTAAAATGATGAGGGTGAGGATCCGGTTTTTACAAAAGATGGTCAAATCTAAAAGGAGAATTTGGCACCGAGGTGAAATGAGCAGAGGAACAGTTGGCCACGGACCCGAGCTGGTTGAGTGGAATTGGCAGCCACCAGTTTGAAGATCTGAGAGTATTCGTTCACTGCCGTCCTGTGATTCCCAGTTGGAAGAGTAAATTGAGAGATTGAAAGCCGACACGATCGCCACGAAGAATTTAGATATATCCCATCGATGGAAGATAGAAAAAATGGCAGAACAGCGGGGAAGGGGCATTCAAAAATTACATAAGCACCGTAATGAAGGAGAGGTGGTGGTAGCTACGGTCCATTGGTTAAGAGTTGGTGACAGTGTGGCGAGGGGTGTAGTGCAAAGTGGGTGCAGGGGTGTTCGGGTGTACATCGCAGTGCTCGGATTGGAGGGTGGTTCGCGAGGTTATGCTCCAAGTGATTACGGAGCATAGCCGTGATTAGGCATCGTACGACTGACGAAGTTTTTTATTTGTATTTATTTTTTAGTCAGCGATCTTCACCATTTGGCCAGCATGTGGCGAATAAATGACCTATATAGCACGATATCTCAAAACGTGTGAATGGATGCTGACAAACTTGGTGATGAGTGGGTTGGGTGATCGGACAACAAGTCAATGTCGAATCTCTTGGATTCATGCGGGATCCCCAGGATCCAGTCCTATCGTAGGAGATACAGTAAACTGATTCATGCCTGGCGAGGTATGCACGCTCCATAGGTGCCGTTGTTGCCTGGTTATTCTGAACGGCCTCCGTGTTGAGGAATTATAGAAGAAAGGTTTCAAGTGCGCCTTCGTCTGAAATTTGCGTCCGGACTTACTCCGGCGTATCCAAACAACCTAAAAGAGGTGTAAATAACTTTTAACTTTATTTACGAACTGGTCCAGTGCGACGGAATAAACGATCGTGCTTCTGCTCTCAATCACACAGGTTCCACCGCATCGCCAGATGGAAGGAGCCTAATCCACTACCGCTTCAATGCGGCCAAGCAGAGCATGCAGCACAACACATCGAGCAGAGCATAAAATGTGCGATGAGCAAAACATGAATATGCATTGAGGCAACTGGGGCGAGCATAAAGCCGGCATGTTTTCATTCAAACTTTAGTGACATCACCGGTTACACAATCATAACAGAGAATTGCTTAAATCAAAATTCCACGACATCGACAACATTCATGAAAGCAGAGTCATGAAGTTGTGAGGGTTGCCAGAAAGATTCACCATCATTCGAGATGTTTGAGTGTGCAGAGGGTAAAACCTCTCTGTATTGATGGACACACAGCTGATTGAAACTGAACAACCACCAATGAAACAATGTAAGGATTACATACATTGATCCAATTCATGGTGCATAACATACGGTGACATTTTCCAATCATTTGCATATCCAATGAAAAAAAACAGACCACATTGTGCTGTTTACCTGCTTTTTATGCTCTGTCTAAAAGGTTATAACATGAGATTGGACAAGAGTGTTGCTGCTTCCTTCCCCAGGTGCTGTGAAGTGCATGGAGAGAAATTAATGTGGATAATGGTGAGTTTTTATGGAAAATGTGGTGGAATGTTGGACCATTTACATGGAACCCACCGGCCATTGACTAACAGGTGTTGGTACGTTGTTAACACCACTGTACTCATAGTGAGAATCACCGTTACAATGGTCGTAACGGACGCAGCAAATGGTGGATGTTTCGAGTCCTCTGCCCACAAAAAGCAATCCACACTCAGTTTCGATATGTTGGAATTCCTGTTCCCCGCAGGCCTCCTCAGCCACCTCCTCTGAAAATGTGTAACTGGTTCACTTACTCTTTATACGAGATAATTAAATTATTGAAAAAGATTGCCTATTCTTGACAAGTTTGATCCATTTTTTTTTCAGCTCTCTATGGAGGGAGGATGTTACTGCACGGCTCGTCATCCAAACCAGGGTGAGTGTGTGCTATTGCCCCCGTTTCTCTTCAGCTTTTTACATTGATTTTTGAGGATGATTGTTCTGAGTCGTGCAGTTAGTTTTCTCTATTTCTTACACAGCACAGTATTGCTGAATCGCCGGACTGGACAACCAATGAATCGTAAGAGCAATGTTTACAGTTTGGAACCAATTGAGTGATATATATGAATAAGTTTAAAATGGTCTCAGTGTGTGTCCGATAAAGTTCGTCTGCATGTGTCCTCCATAATTCCAAAAACAGGAAATGAGCAGCCCCAAACTTTGGCATGCACACGAGGGATTCGGAGGGAGCTACAGCGAAAGAAAATTGGGTGTTTGGGTCTAAGTTTAAACACCCCTTTTGAGAATAATTCTTATGGCCAGGGAATTATAATCACACAAAAAACAAAATAACCATTACAAAGAGTGGCGTGCCATCCTGTTCAGATTTTTCAAGAAATCGGAAGGTGAGGAGATTGGGCTCACTCGTCAGAGTTGGATGGATAGCTTCTTTTGGGGAAAGTGGCACATAGCCTTAATATTCCCTTAATCGAGCCGATGTGCGGGATTCTCAACCATTTTTCCACGAAACGGAAGGATGTGGGGACTCGTGATGTTCTTTGTGTGCCGTTTCTGGCGAATGGTTCGGATGAGTGTTGTCAAAGAAGGAAAGTAACACGACTTGGTCTGATCGCAGTCGCTACTGCACACCTTCCCCATTAACACTATATTATACGTCTATTGGTTAGGAGAAGAGGTTCCGGACGAAAAGGTTTTGAGGTAAATGACTTACGAACTTGGTGTATCGGCTGGTGCATTTGAGGAGAGGAAAGAGGACTAGAACGGGAGACTAGTAATCAACGCAAGACCGAAGAGTACAATAGAAACACAGCCCTTGCCGAGACGGTGCACACCATACCCCCCAACGAGGAGTTTAGGTAATTGGGCGAGAATTAGACAAGTTTTGAATTGTTCGTTAGTCTGCTCGAGCTGTCATGGATGACTATGATCGTCAGTTGTTATTGTGGGCCACCGAACAAGTACACTCGCAACTGAGATACTCCTCCACATCTTTTGTGCGGACTCCTTGTTGCTCGTCACTTGATCTCCGATTGTGTTGTATTGTGTTGCGTTTCTGGGCCGCTTTTATAGCCATCGCGATTAAGAGTCGATGATGCTAGAATGTGTTTAAATTAAGAAGCTAGACGAGATCCGCTCATCCTGAGGAGAATTAGATAAGCTGAGAGCGGAGAGGCGGTGGCACGTTAAATTGCATACTGAAGATGGTATAATCTGATGCTCACGAGGAGAGCCAAGTCGCTTCGATGGCTAGGGTAAAGCATCAAGTTCCCACGCCTGAAGCGCACCGTCAAGTTAGTGGTCGAATGGAGGCAAGTCAATAGTCCGGAAAGGGTGAGGCCAGCATGAAATATATTCATAAAACAAATCACAAACTATCAACCGGTGAAAATGCACTCGACAGGTCGTGGAAGCAGGCACACAACTGTTTATCCGCGACTGCTACAGGAGGCTTGTGAATGAACGGACGCGATTGTTAGTGCTCTACAGTATTCTAATTTTACTCTTATACTTTGATACTATAGTGAAAGATGCCACAGCACCTATTCTATCAAAGGTGTGGCTGAACAACGAGTTGGTACAAATTCTCTGACATAGAGTATATTGCGACTATGATGCAGCTAGCACTTTGTGACTAATTGAGAATGGCTCTACAGGACGCTGTATATGTGTCCCTGTTGCTGCGATTGGCTAATGTAGTGTTGTGTTACGGTGCTTGCCAGTGATAGTATCTGAGTCGTTAATCGGTTGGAATTGTAGAGTTCTCTTGCTGCCATCAACAGTTCGTGAAAAATGTCAGTATTTGAATGATATCTTTCTTAAAATAATTGTTTTCAGTTCATTTCAACAATCTCAGTGCGAACAGCGTTTGGCTTTCATAGCCCCCCAGGTCCAACACTGTATACCCCCTATAGATTCGAAGGAGCGCCAGACGAAACGCTCAAGCGGATTCCTAGAACGTGAACATAGATAGTAGACAACAGGGGACACGTACCGGCAGATCAGGCTTGCTTCATTGGACCAATGTCTGCGTGGGTGCTCGTAATATGACTGCGATTCACTCGCGGTTGGAGAATGGAATGGGGAGGGTAAGCCGGCGTTCCCACCTGTGCCCATCCCGATGCTCTGGGAGTCGCTTAGACATAGTTGTGATACATGAAACCATCTTCATCGCAAACGCAGTCTTATTCGCTGTCTGCGGCTTAGGATGTTTTAGTTAAGTGTGTTCTGGAATGATAAATTGTATGATTTGCAAGCTATCCGTGTATCCAGTGCATTGTGTCTATTTTCTGAAAAATGAAGGCACAAGAATTTTCAGCTGTTTCGATTTCATTCCTGTTTTCCGAACCATTTGATAATGCGTCTTTCAGGTTCGACTGATCCCCGTTCCAATCCTCCCCTCTCCACTTGTTGTCTTTCGCAGTACAGGACGCTGTTCGTACGGGTGTGACAATGTGTCCAATGACCGTGTCTATCGCGTCAACATTCATCGTTTTTCGATGGTAAATTCACGATAGGACGCTTCTATTGTTATTTGATTTCTCTATTCTTTTGAGCGGTAGTACCTGTCGTGTGTCTCGTTGTGGAGAGGCAAGAAAACGAACACAGACCGAATCACGAGCTAGATGGGAGTAGAGGCCGAGTTCGAGGAAAGTCATTTGAAAAGCACCACAAGAAGTGTCAGAGCATAGTAAGGCTGAGGGCGGAAGTGTGTCAGGAGATCGAAGACGGGGTGAGATGACGCGTTGACTATGACAATAACAGGGTCACAGCAGAGCAAACAAGACACAGCAGGAACTGTCAGGATCCCACCTGATTCGGCTGTCACGGGGAAGCAGCGTAATTTGCAGGAGTGTGGAGTTTGGATGAGCAGGGAGAAAGCAGATGCGTAGGTTCTTTGGAATGGGGCAAGAGTATGATATGGATCCTGATAAGGCTGGTTTTGAAAAGCCCTGGAGGGAGAGTAAGTAGTGGATGGAAGGGACGTTGGATGGAGTTTAGTCTCCAAAGAGCGAGAACAAGTTGTAGGACTGCAAGAGTGATATGTGGAGCATGATTGATATTCACTGTATTTTTGTGTCTTTTACTAGAAGAGAGGTTGTGCTTGTGACCTGAGCACCTGTGAAAGTGATAGGGGGGACTGTCGCTCTGAGAGCTAGGGCGGGTTGTCAGATGGCTGGAGCGCTCTGAGAATTGTGAGAAGAATGCAAGGAATTGATGCTACGATGACCCCTGCCTGTGCTGATTGAGAGGTAGCTGGCCCACAGATTTTTAGTCCTTATCTAGTTGGGTATGATGCCATGCTCATAACTAGCCTTGGTTTCCACGGCGTGAAGCAGCAGAAGTGGATGAGACGCGGAGACCTAGACTCCAGTGTGTAGCTAGTACCTCCGATCAGGAGGCGAAAAAGCTTTGAAATGTGTCAGGAGCTGTTAAGTGTGCCAAGAGGCCTATTGCATCGTCGCGAGATGAGCAAGTGCTACGTACGAGCTGGATTGGTAGATAGGCTTGTCTATGATGGAATAGTAAGTGTGTGACTGCTTCTCCCAGGATGTGATTGATAGCGGCCGCATTGGTCGTGGGATGACCCAGAAGTCTTGTAAGTAGTTTAGTACTCTCAAGGATTGTGAATCGTTGCTGTCGCATGAGAGATGCGGTATACGTAGAATTGTGCGCTTGTCTCGGAGTATGGATGATAACGAGTCGAGAAGTGGTGAAGAAGTTAGAGGATTGACCAGGATCTGTCCAGGTCGTGTGGGACACGTGGCAACATTTTGTGAGTTCGTTTATCACCATTGTTCTGCCTGGGAGTGATGGTGGCTTGTCGTGCTTGATTTAATGGAGCTAGAATCACTTATCATGAGGTGAATGACCGCTCTGAAGCCCTTTTGCAACGCCTCCTTTGTGACTTATGGATTCTCATTTACTTTTTTTTTATATCCCAATTGTGTGGTGCCTTCCACCTGAGTGAGTTTTGCGTGGGATGCGCAGATGTTTAAGAGAAGAGAACATTACAATTTTTTCCGTTCGAAAGGCATTTTAATTACCTAAATTTCGGAATGTGGCTTCTTGTATCGATGATGGTTTTTGTGTTGTTAGACTTATCTTCAGGGTTGATTGATCAGTGAACGTTGGGGTGACGTGCATTAAATGATGTTTGAGATATGCATTCTGGTGGTGTTCGACCTGTTCCCGATCGTATTTCATTTAACAGGAATACATCGTAGGTAGCATACCCTTCGAGAGTTTCAGATTGCCTGATTACTACCATCTCCAGCAGGTGTCGAGGTGATTCTAGTGTAGGGTATCGTCGTCCCGGTGCTTGGTAAGTTGGTCGTTGGCTAGCGCCGACTGCAGTACTTTTGTGACAATGCTAGGATTAGAGGTTATGCTCATGCAGGAATGTCGCACGTAGGGGTTGGACCAATGGCTGGCAGCTTTTGGAGGTTCTTTAAATATTGAATACTCGACGATCGAGGTTCGCAGTTCGCTCGAGTCAGTCCCGTGTCGGGGGCAGTCTAGTGATGTTAGTGATACTTTCTATAAGATGGTTAGTAATTTTGGTTTGGTGGGCGCGTAGGCAGTGCGGAGGGGTTATGCGTGCTGGTATTTCTTCTAGTGTTTATTCGCGTTAACCAAAAAAAAATACCACAGCAAGAACACAACACAAGATTGGCGGCCCAGACGGGACTGCTGAACTCGTTTGTCGATTCAAATTAAAATCTCCAAAACTGCCTCTCATTGTGGTCACCGACCTGCATGGAGATCCTCTTTGCTGCATTTTCAC
>CM068952.1:175677700-175691896 GCA_035128595.1 Eptatretus atami
TGGTGGGGTTCTGGCTGTCACGTTCCGTCCTTCATCCATCTGTTTGGGTTCAAAAGGTCAAATGTCAGAGGTTCATGTGAGGTAAAAAATTATGCTCCCATGCTAATTTGGAACCATTGATTGGATTTTGACCAACCTTGGTGTAGTATACAGTATGATGAAATGAACTGATTAGATGGGGACATCAATAGGCAAAGGTCAAGTGATAGTTTCATGAATGTGATAATTTTAGAACAGGATGGGATACAAGTCAAACTTGCTCAAGTATGTATAATGATGGATACTAAACTGATAGATTGTTGCGTCAAGAGTCCAAAGCATGTCAGGTAAAATGTGATAGTGAAGAACATCTGAAGGGATTCAAAATCAAACGTTGTACAAGCATTAAATAATGTATGATGTGGTCTGAGGCATATTCTGTCGACGTCGTGACATCAGAGTGCTGTTCGTTTCACTTTCGTTTTCTCCGGAAGTTGACTCTATTCCTCACTGCCCATACTCCACACACTCCTGCAATACCTCTTGCTCCAGTTCCCCTCCGCTCCCAACCTGACGACCTGATGCATCAGCTCCAGTTTCCTAAAAACCTCCTCTGCTGCTCTTGCACTGCCTTTCTCAGCCCTTTTCACCCTTCATTTACCCCGGTCATCTTCTCTCTTGAAATCAGCCAACATCACTACACTTGCATAAAAATGGATCCCTGACGTAAGACCATTAGCTTCTTCCAATCATCAGCAAGGTCAGTGAATCAATCATGCAGTTGATAAAATCATTCCTTTTCTCCAACACCTCATCTCAGATCATCATTTGAAGTCAGACAAGTCAATCAACCTTGCACATGCTGCTTCAACTCATCAGAGTTCAACCCATCCAAGGAACTGTGTCCAAAACATCAACATTTTCAAAAGTTCATTCCATTTTGAATGTTTCTCTTGTTTTTCTTTTGTGGAGGAATGGACTTCATTCTTGAATTATCATATCCTGAATTAAAAGATTCCAATTGAGATTGACCGAGTTGATGAATTTTTTCTCTGTCCTTCTTTCAAAGTGTGATTAAAATGCTCATTCACAACTGCCTTTCCTTCATTAAGTGCTGTATATGTTAATGCCGTCATCTTAAAGAAATCATCATGTTTTGTTGTATCACTGTTTTCCCTCATCAGTCCGTAACTTCTTTGGTTTTCTTCTACTTTTCCGAAATATACACTGAAGGCAAACATCAGAGTCTTACCTCTTTTGTTTTTCAAAGGAACAACCCCTGCATATCTACTCCCAAATCTGATACAGTTAAATCATATTTGTATCTTTATCATTATTGAGTTCAAATTAAGTCACAGAATCCATGTGTAATCATCCTTGGAATAAATTTTCCTTCTTTTAACTTTGTTCCCGACACAGAAAGAATATCCTGAAGGTTTATTCCCGAAATTCCGTTTTTGTAAATTTTTCTCCCCGACAAAAACTTTTGTGTATCTCCTCCACGTTACGAATGAATTACCCTTTAATGCACACAAACATATCCTCTTTTATAACCCTTTCATTTTTATTTTCACATGTGAGATTTTTGGTTTCAGTTTCTTTGAACACTTGAGACCAATAAATTACCGTCACTGTATTTATTTTGAGAAAACTTCCGATCGAGTTGAAAACCTCTTTGGCTTCCAACATATGCATTTGCTCTTAATTAAAAAAACTAAAATGTCCTAGAAATTCCTTCATTCTCTCCATTTATTTTGAAAAAAAAAATTGCAAAGCTTCAACCAAAGTCAAAACACCAACATCATCAACAACATTATTTTTCCTTCTTCCTTTCGGTTTCACGTTTAAATCTCCTCCACGACATTGAAGGCATTATTCTTGACATTAATTATCAATAGACTTGGGAAATTCTTCTTTTCCTGTGCATTGGTGTTTATTTTTGTAATACTTCCGTTCTTTCTAACCCTCATGGTTTCCATATTTTATATTTACCATACTCTCTTCCTTTCTTTTCCTCTCTCCCACCCTAACTTCCTCCTCTTACTCTCTCACTACTCTCTCTCTCTTCTCCTCTCCTCTCTCACTCTCTCACTCTCTCCCTCACTCTCTCATTTCTCTTTTCTTCTCTCTTCTCTTTCTCCTTTTTCTCTTTTCTTCCTCTCCTTCTCTTCTTTCAACTCTTTTCCTCCACCTCAGCATCAAATACTACCCTTGAACCATTTCCCCATAGAATAGAAGCATATATTATTGATATTCCTTAACCATTGTTTTTACATCGCTGAAAACCAATAATCCATCATTGTCAACATCTTACTCTGTGCAAAGCGTTGTGCGCCGAAGTGGTGTCTTGGCTATTGGACACAATCCTGGAAGGTCGCCACTCCGACACAGGATACCACAAGCTGGCACTCATTTGCCACCTCAGAAGGATGACAGGCGTCAACCCCACCTGGTATAATTCAACAGCTGAGTGGGATTTGAACTCAGATGCTCAGATCCCAAGCCCACCACCTAGCCATAAAGCCAACACCAGGCATCCTTATTTTATCAACATCAGTATAAAGCCAATATTTTTTTGAAAACCCTTCTTCATTGTTGTAGAATATTGTTCGGTTCTCGAACCTATGCATACAAACTACAGTTGTCCGAAGTTATGATGCCATATAGTATATGTGCAGATAGAACCCCTCCTTGTGTGTAGTGGGAAAGCAAAAGGGGGTGCGTTGCAGTTGTTTTTTTGTTAGTTAAAAAATCATTATATCCCCTCCATTACAATCCACGGTACCATAGCGCTTGAGCCTGGTTGCTGGCCACAGCGCACCATTGTCCATCTGTCTCCGGAAGCTCGTTTTTCCGAGGCAGAATCTTCACGTCCGCAGTTCCTTTTTTGGCTTCTCCAAACGTTCCAATTCAATCTTGCTGTACACCATCCACCTTCCTCAAAACGCGTGGAGTGGGCAGGCTTTCCCGCCTGGCCGAAACCCGCCCAGAAAGGGCGGACCCCATGAAGGCCCGTCCAATCAGGGTGGATGTGACGTCATGCTTCCCAAGGCCCTCCCCGCCCAGGGGATCTATATAATTAACGACACCATCCTAGGGTAGAGTGAGAGAGTCGGTGGGTTGTTGGCTGGTTGCAAAGAAAGGAAGATTTAGGTTGAGTTCTTGGAGTTTATGGTAGTGTTGGTCTTTGAGTTCTGGAGTCTGTGGTGGAGTCTTGAGTTCGAGGTTAGTTGGTCCCTTGTGTTGGTTGAAGAAGGAAGGTCGTGATCACGGAGTGCCTGCCCACTCTCGCCTCGGGCGGCCCATCTTGTGCTGGTCCGAGTACACCCGACCTTGACCGGGGTCACTCGGGTCCTGTCTGCTGCCCGTTCTACCTTGGACTCCGCCTCTCCACCCGGCTCCTTCGCAGACACGGTCTGCACACGTGCGGTTGGGCCGAATTGCACGACCTCTGTGGGTGCCGCACCACGGAGCCCCTTCCCTCGAACGTTCAGGTTCCAAAAGAACTGCGACCTCAGCTCCCTCCCTCCCTGACTGCAAAAGTCCTTTGCCATTCAACTTGGTTTATTTTGTCCGAGTGTGTGCTGAATGTGTGGCGCCTGTCATTAAGTAAAATATAAGTTATTTGATCATTGTAAATCTTGCATGTCTTATTCTCGCGACAAGTCTGCTCTGTGTCCTCTTTTGTAAGTTGCTGTAAAATTGTCGCACTGCATCTCTCTGCTGACCCTGCATAACACACCAATAAACCTGTTCCTGAACCACATGATTTTCTCTCGCCTTAGTGTAAATAAATATTGCAGAAATGTCCAGTGTTTTTGTCATCCTTCATTGGTCCAGCATGGTTCGGATCTGAGTTAGCCGGGTCTTTATCCCCGACATCTGTTCATTCCAGCCGGTATGTCGTTGGCAGTTCGCTCGGCTGCATCCGATCCGGAGTTGGTAGTTTGTACTCTACGTAGTTGGTAGAGTGATCCGGTTCAGGCAAGGCGTACCGAGGGCGTGTTTCCCGGTTCGATACCGTGTGGTTAATTAGGCAAACTGATTACATCTGGCAGGAAGACACTACGCTATGCGGTTGAGGTATGAGCGTCCATGGTCGGTTAAGCGACCGCCGCATCACGGAATTATCCGTGAGCGACGGCCTACAATTCGGGAGTCTGGTGGGAGATGACGTAACTTCCCACCATAGTGTCGTTCTCCCACCGGACCCCGGCCTGCAAACCTATGGTTCAGAGTCAGTAAGTGACCACTATATTCGTTATGTGTGTGTGTCGTCTGTCTGTCGTCTGCTGTCTGTCGAGCAAGCTCGGTGGGTTTTGATCCATCCTGAAATTTTGGTGGGAGGTTTATATCATGACTTGTGGTGTTTTCCTGAAATGGGCTGGTGCGCCCATTATGGGCGGAGCCACGCCAAAAAACGTGTTTTTGGGGTGCCGATTTCAATTCATCTTCTCCGAGGGGTTTGTCGAACTGGCAGGGGTTTCGGTATTTGGTTAGCCCAATGGCACCTGCATAGCCCCACGGAGCTCGATTTTCATTTTCGTCCCAAGGTCAAGGGTCACGAACTTAGAAAATGTTCCATAAAAATCAATAAATGGGCATCGAGCTCTCGGGTTTTCAACTGTTTTGAATGAAGTTGGTATGCAAGTAGTGCTCTTCGAGTACTACAACTTTCATCATTTACGTTTTTCCCGATATTCCGCCATAAAAAATAAAAAAGGCGAACTGCGTTTAGGATTTCGCAATTTGTGGTCGATTTCGATGAAACCGAGTGTAGGTTCATGTCATGATCTATACCACTACTATAACAGCCGTTGTTATGGATGCCACCATTGCCAGCAATGGCGAAAAACTAGTCTTGAAAAAGGCGGACTAAGTTTCGGATTCGCAATTCTTGTTCGATTATGGTGAAACTCGAGTGGTGGGTTCATACCATGACCTCTACCACACACCATGACAACCGTTGCTATGCCTCTCCGTTGGTCGAGCACGGCCGAAAAAAGTGCTATAGGTAAAAATTTCAAAGTTGTCTGAATCGAACTGGATTTTTTGTATTGTGTAGCTAAACTGACTACTGACTCATAATATATTATGACTTCATTTGTATCTTATTTCAATGTCGGCGTATTTCGACTTTGAATTTGAAATCTAGATTGTACCTGTGTCCTCGGGTTATTTGTTGTTTTTATCGTTGAGATTTATTGTTCTTCTTATCGTTGCAGATTTACCATATTTATCGCTCAACATGGAACGTTTATATCGTAGAAGTCTTTGACTGTCTACACACTCGGGTAACATGTTATGTTGACGCCTCCACTTCAAGGCTTAAGCATCAACTGATATCATTCTGATCATTTCATTAATTGATAATCATTTTTCAGTCGCGCTGTCCTCTTTTGATCGACCGTGTCCTCGACGATGGATTGATGGAATGAGGAAAACATGTTGATGTCAAGAGAGACAATTATGATTCATATTTGAAAGAAAATGGAATAATACTAATAATGTATAATAATTCTAATTCTATTCTAATTCTAATGCATGACTTCTGTTGAGTCGAATGACGTCTTAGTTAACTAATGAACATATTCTGTCGTTGTTTATTAATTTGTGCTTCCGTTAGAAATTGCAACTGTAAAGGCCGCTGTCACACCTTGACGATTTAGCCAGCAGTATGCCGACTTATGAAAAATTTGTCTAAAACGCTGGCACGCGTCGAATACTTATGGTAAGTTTTGTAATACGTTAAGAGCATGCTGAAAAACACTGCCATACGTTCGTAGTACGCTGCTTTCATCGTTGTACTTTGCGGTTGTCCTAAAATTTACATGCTTGAAATTTACGACGTATGCCAGCGTATGATCACAGTTCGCTACGCTGGCCATAAGTTGTAGCACGTTATCGAATCGTTGACATAGTCGACACACGTTACTTGTAAGTTATCATAAGTCGAAAACACGTCGAGGTAATGATTAGCGTACCCGAAACTTATTTATAACCTATGAGTAACGTGTTGTAGGCACTTTACACTCTCTTTGCACACACTCGAGGCACGTTATGCGATCATTGACACACGTCGAGGCACGTTACTTGTAAGTTACTCATAAGTCGAACCGTCGAGTAATGCTAGCGTCCCAAAACTTATTTCTAACCTATGAGTAACGTGCTTTGAACTATGTGTAACGTACTCCAACGCATATTGACGTGTGTGACGTATTTGATTGACGTCTTCCAGACCGACACATAATTACTGAACGCGTTTCTAATTTACAGCTACCGTATAATGGCGTATTGGCAGCGTTTAAAAAAAAAAACAACAATAACTTCGATATTCGTACGTGCCGTACGTCACGTCGATTGCCTCTCAGTTTGCTCATGTCTTATTCTTAGTTCCTCCTCTGTGAATATTTTCTGTTTGAGGATATTGCACGCGTAGACGTCGAAACTTAAAAGCAAATGTCGAATATATTTTAAAATTCGTGATAGACTAAAAAAAAAAACAAAAAACAACAACAACACACAGATATTTCGTAATTGCCGTTCGTCACGTCCGATTGCTCTTCAGTTTGCTCATGTCTTATTCTTCGTTCCTCCTCTGTGAATATTTTCTGTTTGAGGATATGTACGTCGACGTCGAAACTTAAAAGCAATGTCCGAATATATTTAAAATTCGTGATAGACTAAAAAAAATAAAATAAAACAACAACAACAACTTCAGATATTTCGTCACTGCCTTCACGGAGCAAGGAGAAAAAGAAAATGTGCCTTGACGGAGAAAATAAGTTTCGGGTATGCTAAACATACCTCGACGTGTTTCGACTTATGAGTAACTTACAAGAACTGTGTCGACGTGTGTCAACGATCGCATATCGTGCTACAACTATTCCCAGCGTAGCGGAACGTGTAAGCCATACGGCGAGTACGTCGTAAAATTTTCAGCATGCTTGAAATTTCACGACGTACAAGACGTACCACGAAATATGACAGCATACTTCATCGATTTTCAGCATGCTCTTAACGTTACACACTTACCATAACGTATTGACGTGGCCAGCTTGGTTCGGCAAATTTTTCATAGGTCCGGCATACGCTGGCTAAATCCTCAAGGTGTGACTGCTGGTTGACTTTCAATATTCAGGCGGTTATGATTTAAATCGGCGTGCGGCAGGTTTTTTAACAGCTACGCCACGAGTTCGTCGGCGTAAGTGCAGCGCGCTATGCTATGTACTATCGTTGGGCATAGGTTGTGACGCCGACAACAGGCTAAGCATTCGTTGGTATAAGTTATCTATAAGACAAAAAACGTTCCGTGCCCTTTACTAAAGTTATGCATACGACCAACACGTATTGAATAGACCAAAACTTAAGAAAAAAACATCAAAATTTCAGCGTACGCCAACGTTTACATACATTTTTATACGTTGCCATTGCTGGCTAAATCGTCAAGAGTGACAGCGCCTTAAAGAAAGGGAGAATTCTCCAGGTTGATAATCACTGCGATTCAATCTGACAACGGTCGATTTCTGCCCGGAATGATCTGGATACGAAGACAATTCAACTGACTTTCTGCCAAATAACACATTACTGGTTGACAGTTGCGGTGGCGACGCTTGCAAAAGTAACCAGACATTGTTGAACATAAATGATTGCTGATTGTGTCTTATCTTGCAGTTACGTCAATATAACTTATAACTGCTCCCCGACTCCCTTATCCGTGACTCGCCAAAACCTACCACCACTTGCTATTAATCGTGAATTATTATTAACACTTCCTCATTTCTTCTACTTTCAGGTATAACTAACGAGCTGACGATACAACATACAAACGTGTATAAATAACTCTACTCATCATTTAGAACTAATAACACCATCTATTGTTATTGTAACTAGATCGTATTTATATCCACATCGTATTTGACTATTTTTCTCGGGATTATATGTGCCTATCTTATCTGACGATGAACTTGTGTGATTACGCAACAATCAAACTCTATAATTAATAAGTCACTCAGGCGAACTTTCATTATTATTACCTGCTTCATTCGTAGTAGTCGCAATAACGCAGACGAACTTTCATTATTGTGATTATACAAATTCGCTTGTGCTTCAAAGTGAATTTTAACGAGGATAGTATTAAAACTGTCCACTTAACGTTTAAACACGTGAAGCTCGTTCTGTCAGAAAGTGGATGCAGGTACTTTTACTACGACAACATCATTCAGATCACACGACATTCAACGGTCCTGATTTGGGAAGACTATTGAAGATATTCAATCAGCGGTGGTGTTCCTGGTGGTGAAACTTCACTTATTTTACACAACACATTAACAAATAAATCAGTCAGGGTTCCTGCTGGTGACCTCAGTTGTTTTACACAACACATTAACAAATAAATCAGTCGAGCGTGGTGACTGCCTCAGATCAGTAACACTACTAAGTTTACTCAATAGACAGTTATCAAAGTTACTAATAAACCAGTTACAAAGTTACTAGATTTAGAGTTGACAATCAATCGTTACCAGTTACTTCAAGTTACCGAGTTACTCAAGTTACTCCTTAAGGACATTGTATCCTTGCATCTAACCTGTAGAAACAAGAACCCATAATATTGTCGAACAAAGTAAACTATTGCCAAACGAAGGTCTGGTTTGACATTAAAGCAGTTTGATGTGAAACCATCAAATCAGGATCCCACGGGAGGAAACGAGTACCATTCGACTTCATTGATATTTCTGAACGAATGCATTGACAAAAAATTGGATCGGATATAACTCCAATGATGATACAGAGAATGTTACCAGTCGTACAAGTGAGATGACGTTGACCAGCTATCCTCCACTTCTTTTCACACATGAGTTTGAATACGGAGAGTGAAATCGTCGTTGATAATATTGACCAACTTATCCCTACAATCCATTATATCATCGACTGAGCAACTATCATACAAGGATGCCCCCGATCAAGTAGTTCATCACATGCCAAGCGTGCCAGTGTACATATCCGAAGCCAAGGCCCAGCCTTACTTTCTTTAATCCACATCACAGCGTTTGAGAATAGTGTTTCCGAACCGACTCGGTCTGACCGTGAAGATGATGTTCAGTATGAGGAGTAGGTTTGCCGTTAACTGTTATTTCAACCACAATAACATATGTGGTGATGGAAATTGCTTCTTCGTGGGATCGAGCTCTGTGTATTACAGGTTCTCAAGATCATTCAATTCGTACAGCATGTGTCAATTATGAAAAACATAGCCGCTCAATAACTCAGCATCTCAATATTAATGAACATTCTCCTTGTCATGTACGCACTTATCAATGTCAGGAACTTTAGCAAGAGATGTTGATGATTTTGCTGCTGCTTCATTACTCAGGATGATATATACGTTTACAAGGTCCATCGGTGGTGAATGGAAATGGCACCAATACTGCTATGCTCTAAAATACACTAATCCAGTGGCAAATCAATATATTTGATAACACAAATTTGAATCACTTCGATGTAGTTGCAGCGTATTGTTTACGAAGCGCCCGCCGGCGTGCGATCGGCCGCGTACTCCAATCGACGCGTCGCCCACCGGACGGACAATTAGTCGTGACGCCTCCTGGAACTACCGGCCGCCAGTAAGGTGGGGTTAACTCACCACAGCCCAGTAAGCATTCTACCACTGAAATAGGGTGAATCGCCGAATGTCCGCTATCCTAACCCTGCGCGGGTACTCCAAGGGGCTGCACCCGCCGCAGGTTGGCCTGGACACGAACCGCTTAGCGGTCGTTCCGTCTACAGTGATAACCGAGCGGTGTTATCGCCGACAGATCACGATTCTCTTTACGGCGTTCAAAACCCACTACTCATTCCACGATGCAAGATGGCACTTTCAAGGGGAAATAGACACGAACGAGGGATACAATTGCACACAAGGACATTTATTCAGTAGGCACGTATTACACACACAACAACAAGCAAGGCAGTAATGATGCAATTTACAAACAAGAAATCAATACAACCGACTATAATATTAGCAATGTACAGGCACGTACATACGCAGGTTTACTTCATAGACAGCGCCTCAACATTCATTCAAAACAAAAAGAAAAGACTCTCCTTCAGCGCCGTCGAGTCCCCTCCACGACGTCAGCGTGGTCGCGCCTGGTTCCGGCCTCCCACGCGGCGGCGAACCCTCTCCGGCACCCTCGTCCGGACCGCAGGTCCAGCCAGTCAGCCGGCAACTGCTGCGCCTCCCGTCCGCGTCTCCACCAACAGGCCGCTCGCCGGACCACGAGCGCCGGACCAAGAGAGGGAGACAGATAGCTCAAGCAACGAGAGCTATGGACAAGACGAAGAAGGGAGCTGAAGCAACGAGAGCTCATGGACCAAGACGAAGCGTTCAACAAGAAGACACAGAAGAAGCAGGAGCGAGAAGAAGAGCTCCACGTGGCGTCCGCCTTTATGGCGCGGGCTCCGCCCTTGCCCCACCCTTTTTCGCTCCGCCTCCTTCGAGAAGCTTCCGAAAAGGGGCGTTCCCTCTCTCCGCGCACTCACGCCGTGCATCCAACAATCGGACACGAGCTGCCTGCCCCCTTCCTTCACACAAGCACGGGAAAATAGGCGGGAAAACCCGCGCGTCTCGCAGTTCTTCCTTGGCGCTTTGTTTGCCGTTCGGAAGCAGACGTAGTGGCGAAGATGGTGGTGGTTGTAATACCGGGTTGTAAATAATAAATAACGATAGATAAGAAAAACGGCTATCTCAAAGGGTCCCAGCCGGGTGACACGAAGAATCCCTTTAACAGGTGGGGACCGATCTGAACACTCACTTACCGGCATAGCTAATCTAAGGACCTTTATGGTATATTGCGAATTTCCACAGCCGTAACAGTATGTTCCGCATAGATCAAAACAGTTTATAAGCAACGACCACCCCCACGAAACAACTCACACCAACAAAAAATAAGCGATTATGCAAGGAAGTACATCGTGATAGAAAACGAATGAACGATTCAATGCAAGATACTTCTGAACAAAACATACGGCGTTCTGATGATAGAAATCGCAAAACAAAATCACGACTCGGATGAATCAAATGAAACGAACAAGTACGTCTATCTACGGATGCCAAACATACAGCAAAATCACGTCTCAAGAATCTGATGAGATAAAAAGGGCACTAATCTAAGGATACCAACATACAGCAAAATCAGTCTCAAGAATCTGATGAGATAAAAAAGGCACGTCAATCTAAGGATACCAAACATACAGCAAAATCACGTCTCAAAGAATCTGATGAGATAAAAAAGGCACGTCAATCTAAGGATACCAAACATACAGCAAAATCACGTCTCGAAGAATCTGATGAGATAAAAAAGGCACGTCAATCTAAGGATACCAACATACAGCAAAATCACTCTCAAAGAATCTGATGAGATAAAAAGGCACGTCAATCTCAAGGATACAAACATAACAGCAAAATCACGTCTCAAGAATCTGATGAGATAAAAAGGCACTATCTAAGATACCAAACATACAGCAAAATCACACTCAAAGAATCTGATGAGATAAAAAAGGCACTCAATCTAAGGATACCAAACATACAGCAAAATCACGTCTTCAAAGAATCTGATGAGATAAAAAAGGCACATAATCTAAGGTATACCAAACATACAGCAAAATCACGTCTCAAAGAATCTGATGAGATAAAAAAGGCACGTCAATCTAAGGATACCAAACATACAGCAAAATTCAGTCTCGAAGAATCTGATGAGATAAAAAAAGGCACTGTCAATCTAAGGGATACAAATACACGCAAAATCACGTCTCAAAGAATCTGATGAGATAAAAAAAGGCACGTCAATCTAAGGATACCAAACATACAGCAAATCACAGTCTCGAAGAATCTGATGAGATAAAAAGGCACGTCAATCTAAGGATACCGAACATACAGCAAAATCAAGTCTCGAAGAATCTGATGAGATAAAAGGCACGGTCAATCTAAGGATACCCGAACATACAGCAAAATCACGTCTCGAAGAATCTGATGAGATAAAAAAAGGCACGTCAATCTAAGGATACAAAACATACAGCAAAATCACGTAGTTGAAGAATCTGATGAGATAAAAAAGGCACGTCAATCTAAGGAATCCAAAATACAGCAAAATCACGTCTCGAAGAATCTGATTGAGATAAAAAGGCACGTCAATCTAAGGATACCAAACATAAGCAAAAATCAAGTCTCGAAGAATCTGATGAGATAAAAAAGGCACGTCAATCTAAGGATACCAAACATACAGCAAAATCACGTCTCAAGAATCTGATGAGATAAAAAAGGCACGTCAATCTAAGGATACCAACATACAGCAAAATCACGTCTCGAAGAATCTGATGAATAAAAAAGGCACGTCAATCTAAGGAACCAACATACAGCAAAATCAAGTCTCAAAGAATCTGATGAGATAAAAAAGGCACGTCAATCTAAGGATACCAAACATACAGCAAAATCACGTCTCAAAGAATCTGATGAGATAAAAAAAGCACTCAATTCAAGGATACCAAACATACAGCAAAATCACTGTTAAGAATCTGATGAGATAAAAAAGGCACTCAATCTAAGGATACCAAACATACAGCAAAATCACGTCTCGAAGAATCTGATGAGATAAAAATAGGCACGTCAATTGTTGTTCGACCATGAAACACTGGATTGAAAGATAAACCCATCAGGAAAAATGCAACAAACTGTTCCTATTTGCACATCAATAGTTACTAACATTTGCATTGAAGTGTTTCTCCGTAGGTTTCGACATATCTTATGTTTCAACCTACTGCGATTATAATAGTTGATCGTCATCTTCTATAGGTTATGCATATTAAACCAGTCTCATTAGTGTGTAGATTATAGATCATTGTTTATTAAGGTTGTCCAATGTATGTTCAATGTTTTCATGATTGATCAATATATTATAGGCCATACAGGGTAGCTTTAAGCTACTCACATAGGGGGTAGCTTTAAGCTACCCACTATGGCCTATAATATATTGATCAATCATGAAAACATTAATGAGACTGGTGCTGGTTCAATATGCTTCGACCTACTCAGAAAGCTATCCTCTATAATATACACATATAATAGGAGGCCATAGGTTAGTCTGTAGATTATAGATCATATTTATTGAGGTTGTCCGATGTCTGTTCAATGTTTTGATGATTGGTCAATATATTATTAATTATAGGCCATAAGGCCATTATTATAGGGGGTAGCTGAAAGCTACCGCTTATGGCCTATAATAATACAAATATTATAGGCCATAGGGGGTTAGCTTTTCACATTACACTGATTATCATCAGATCATATGACATATAATATGATAATCATTCATGAGAATTGTGACACCTCTCTCACTCACCTTATTGATTCGTGTTGCAGAGCTTATATTAGCTTGGTAGTGATAATGGGCGGCGGAGACTGTTGTTAGTGAAATGAAAATCCTGTTCTTCTTATTAAGCTGTACAAAAATGTTGTTTCCAGCGAGAAATCGGCACAGATAATATAATATATTCAATCTGTGAATTCGGATTGGCAACGCACCATGGCGACTTCAGTCGACCTCTGACTTCAGTCGACAGAGGCCGTTGCTGGTCCAGGTTATTATTAGAAGTCCGTGCACGAGCCGATCATGTTGTTGTTGTTGTTGTTTGTTGTTGTTGTTGTTGCCCGACGAGGCCCGCGGGACGGACACGGATCTTCATGTAAAAACTTGTGTTCCTCACTTTGTGTTTCATTGTTCTCCTGACTTTTGGTTTCATTGTTCTCACTTGTGGTTTCATTGTTCTCCTCATTTGTGGTTTCATTGTTCTCCTCATTTGTGGTTTCATTGTTCTCCTCACTTTGTGTTTCATTGTTCTCCTACTTTGTGGTTTCATTGTTCTCCTGACTTTGTGGTTTCATTGTTCTCCTGACTGTAATTTTGTTGAGTTTTGATTGCTCAAGTATCTTTCAATCAGTCAATCTACGTCACAATGGAAATGACAAAGCTGGACAACCACGGTGTGTTCATTTCCAAGCAGCTTGCTCGCGCGCAGGTGCTTAGGTATATCGACATTCGGCGATTCACCCTATTTCACGTGGGTAGAATGCTTACTGGGCTGTGGTGAGGTTAAACCCCCACCCGTGACTGGTTCCTGGCGGTAGTTCCAGGAGCGTCACGACTGAATTGTCCGTCCGGT
>CM068952.1:175718709-175729771 GCA_035128595.1 Eptatretus atami
CCTCAACTGGTGTAACTGCAGAAGGAAGGGCAGAATGTCCAAACTCTGTCTTTGCCTCCAAATCTTGGGTTCCTAACCCATCCTGTCCTGTCCCTGTGGCACACCGACATACCAACCCTCACTTTGCCTTTGTACGCTACTCACCTGAGAAGGCAGAGAAAGTGCACTCCGGCCTTGACCCTGCTTCGGTTTTGGGTCCTCATGGCATCGGTGGTCATGTTCTCAAATCCTAAAATCTGGTGTTGCTTCCCTTCCATCTGCGCTGTTCAGTCTGTCCTTCTCCTTTGGCACCCTCCCCTCTGCTTCAAGGTCAGCAAACATCACTACCATCTACAAGAAAGGGATAAAAACAGACCCTACCAATGATAGGCCAGTGAGCTTGTTTACAATTGCAAGCAAAGTCATGGAATCCATCATTATTGCTGTGTTCCAGTGACGTTTCCACCATCGAAGGTGACAGGAAGTTATGTTTTCCCCCTGTTGTCGTTGTGTGCAGGATATCTCAAAAAGTTGTGAGGGATCCAGATTAAATTTGGTGGGCAGTTCGGAGTGTCAGCTACGTATATATGCCATATTTAGTTTTATTGGCTGTGAAGCTGTGATCCGCATCGTGGCCAATCTGAGTATGGCCCGGTATGATTGTGTTTTGGTCAAAATTGACGAATAATTTTTTCGTCTGATAGCTTCCACCATGGAAGAGACGATTGGGGGCAACAAATAAGACCCGTTTAGGACTCAGAAATAATAGAGCAACGAAATTTATTGTCACCAATATTGTTGGGACAGTATTCTACCGGTCCAGTGGATCGAGGCTATAAGCTGGCACACGATATAGGCGCTCCGAAGGAGAATTAGACCTACCATGACTTAATGCGAGCTGAAAAAGATACCCCAAATCGCGTGATAAACTGAGGAGTAGTGAGTTTTATAGTACTATATAATTCTGTAAAAATATCTTATATTCTGTTACCTCTTCACGCAGTTAGTTTGAGGACCATGGGATTCGAAAAAACAATGATAAACATACTCGGAGCTCATAATTGTTCTAAATAAGCATCTATTGGGCGATGCCATTGGCGCCACATTAATGTTACTCTGCATGGAAATATCAGGCAGATTGAGCGCTCCTCCAGAGGTTCTCGACAAACGCCCCTCGAGATGCAAAATGGAAATGCGGTCATACCGCTCTCAAAAACACAAGTTCCAGAGTGATTCTTGTAGCCCTATTGCTTTTTCTGTGACTTGTTGTCCGTTTTGATGCCTGATCTGTCCACAAACGAGAGACGAAAAATTGAAATAATCTGAGGCATTCTTGTTCCAGCAGTGTTTGGCATCATCCTGTCGGGCTAGCCAGATACTCACCCTGAACACACTGCCCTAGTGACCATGACTTCATTTACTACCCCTTCCTCCCGTAAGGAAAACAATAGTTGGAGGGCGACAAATTGTCCAAAATTCGGACCGTCTTTCCTGGAGTATCTTGGGCAGATTGATGGGTCTCTCATTCCTCGTTGCTTGCCAGCTCCTCTTCCTTTGGCAGAGTAGTCGCAAAGACTTTTCAAGCACCTGGGATTCTGACCAACCAATTTTTCATTTGGTCTTACCCTCACAGACTTCCATCACTGCACAAGCCAGGACAGGTAAAGATTTACAACAGGATCAAAGTCGTGGCTCGGACACGAAAAAGATGTTCGAGCTTTCAGGTGTGAAGGCCGAGATGAAAAAGACCAAGGAAAGAGACCATTCCCACCAGTTTCAATGAGATCCAGCCCAATCACAACCCAAGGGTGGAGGAGAGGTCATGATCTGGAACCCCAGGCACCTTTTTTCAGTGGAACTTCTCAATGATTCTCTTCCTACACTTCACTTGCTCAAACCTATCACTGACACATTGTTGACATTTGACATCTATCCCTGCTCACTCCTTGCTCACTTCCCTGCTGATTTTTGTTTGTTTGAGCATATTGCCGGATTTCGATTTCTCCACTGCACCACCCTCTTTTTATGCCACAGTGTTGGCTTAATGGTTAGGTGGTGGGCTTTGGGATCCTCGGGTCTCTTTGAGTTCAATATTCCCCTTCACGTTGAATTAATTCCCAGGTGGGTTGGACTCTGTCTGTCATTCCTTCCCAAGGTCGGCAAAATCGAGTGCCAGCTTGCTGGCAGCACCAACGCTCTGCCTGCTTCGGTTTAGCACCAACGCTCTGAACTGAGTGTGGTCACGATGGATGGATGAGGCACCCTCTCTGTTGCCGGTCATGGTTTGTGGGATCCCAACTGTTGAACTTTATTATCGGTGATCTCTCTCGCTGAGGTTCCCAAGCTCTTCACAGTGTGTTAATGCCACGTTAGCGCCTCCTTGAGCAAGGGTTATTACGAGGTGGTTTTGCATTGCTTTCCCAGAATGGAGGCCAAAAAAAATGTTGAGTTTCCGGTAACCTGACCGACCCCAATAATTCCTGCTGCCCAATTTTTATTTTATTTAAATTTTTGTGAGGCGGACTTGTGGGTGCCATTTTTAAGTCTGCTACGAGCATTCAGGATGGTATTGCTCTGTGCCATTGTTGACCGCTGTGGTTCTTCAACAGAGATCAGTGGTGTTTATTTCACTGAAAGGGGTCAGAAAGTTTTCATCAACACTTCAAAAACATGGCAACCAACCCACCGTTTGCCTAACACATCGACTTGTGGTCTTGTTCATCGTTGGAAAATGGACCCTGATAGCATTTCTCACCTGATGACAGGAGGGTCACGGCTGCCAAGCTGAATTGTAGTTCATTTTAGTTCATTTAAAGTGGCGATGTTGTCGACCGTAAGATCCATATGGGTCTGCATTTGGACATTATTATGTCTGTTGTGAAAAAACGCGACCACCAAAAAAGAACACTGAATGTTATGTTGTGAAGAGGAAGAAGAAATAAAAAAGCTTGTTGTGAGGCATCGTCTAAAAATGGAAAACCGAAGTGTAAATATTAGTGGAATATTTTAAATACAAGAACTGAATTTCTGGAAATTAGATTCAGCCAGTTTGTTACAAAGTAAGAAAAATTGTTCGATCTTATTATTTAGTTTTGTGTGTGCCTTTAATAGATGGCCTTTACTCTGTTTGGGGGAGTGGGTGTGTATTTCAGGCCTTGGATAGGCCTGTTTATACCGTGAAAACAGGATACACATTTTATTTACACCCAGAAAAATACACGTGTCACTTCACTGACAGGAATACGGAGGGGAGGGCAGAGGAAGTGGAAAGGTGAGGGAAAGGGAGGAGGGAATACGAGAGAGGGAAGGGGAAGGAAAGAATGGGGGAGAGGAGAGGAGAGGTGCAATTGAGGGTTTATCACCAAGTGCCATGTTGCTGTATTGTGCAGATTTACATTAAAAGAGTGCATTGGTTGGGGGAGGGGTGGCAGGTAAAGTTTCTTATTTTGAGGCAGTATATACTTTATTTTGATGCTGAAGGTCGGCCTTTGGCCTGCTGTCAGGTCCATGGCCGAGTGCAATTGGGATGATACCATGGGAAACTACAATGAATTGTATAAGTACGTCAGCCATAGCATGTTTTTGCATTCACGATGTACATTCAGGCTCTTTTAATATGAAAACAGGCAAAGCTGAGAAATGAACTAAGACGGTGAGTTAGAAAGGTTTCTTCTTCTTCATTTGGTTCTGTTGGCTCAAGTGGCTCAAAGCAAATTAATTTTTCTCTATTTTCTTATTCTTGTTGTTCTTTATTGGTTTCTCGTTCTCCAAAGAGATCGTAAATGAAAATTGTTTTTCCTTTTGTTATTTCCGAATCGACTGAAAACACTGTTGTTATATTTGATGTTCAAAAATTTTCGCATGTCCTGGGATTCTTCTTCTACTCATTTTGCCTTGACCTGGTGAGGCACCGGGAATAGGAATGAAAAATTCGAGCTCTGTGGTATGTGCAAAGCATTATGCATAGCGTGTGCCATTGACTCGTTGCTCTCTATTTTGCTCTGCACATGGTTCCAAATTACCGATACCCCGTTGCGCACAATCGACGACTAACGCAATGCTTTCTGCACAGCAATTACAGTGATTTCGCATGTCATATAATCGCATCATTAGCTCTCTCTAAAACGTATTCTGACCTTTGGGACGAAAATTGAAAACGAGCTCCGTGGCTAGCAGTGTCATTGGCTAACCCGATTTTACTCGCAAAAACGCCAGTAGGTAACAGTCAGATTTGCTCTAGCTATTCTCCTCTATGTGTATATCATTGACCAAACAGTAAATGTTAATTTTGTGCAGCTAGACCCCTAATAGTAATACAGCATCTAGACTTGTTTAGTTGGGTGTTTCTGTTGGTGCTGTCTCTCGTCCATAATGTTAGATTCCGCAACCCATACTCAAATAATTTTCATACAGGAAGAGCAACCACAGTTACTCATTAGTGCAATAGATTATACTCTCTTCCTCGTCCAATAAAACTTCTGTCTAGAGTACATTACGGATTCCCTCTAAGAAGAGACCACCTCACTTCAGGAGTCGGCAACTGGGACAACAGTTATGTTGAATGAGGATCCAAGCCTTTCAGTTAAGAAGGGTACCATAGAGGAGTAGATCTTGTAGTCGCAATATCCTCAAACATAACGCTGAGCTCTGACGACACCGTACGCCTATTTATGTGGGTGTTGAGTGGACCGGAGTAATTGTAAGTGCGGCAACTCAGATACATTATAAACTTCAATTGATGTCGGCAGTTAGTCACTTATATCTGAGCGCTTTAGCATGTGTGACTCTCAAAGTTTTTTTTGTTTGTCCTTATTAGACCTATTGCCCCACTAGTTTGTTTTTATGTATGTTGTTTGTTTCGTTTTGTGTCCTTGATCTTGTTATAGTCATAGCATAATCAGAGAAAGATCTACCATCTGAACCGCAAGCACACAGGTTCTATTCTTCTGAATATTTTCACATGATACCTAGACATACTCCTCTCTGGCAATATCTAGAGATACCCTCTGTACTAAGTGTGAATATCGGGACTCAGTCTCTGAGGAGTCTCCATTATCACGAGACTTACACAAACAGTTTGTTATTGTTGAATTATCAACAGAGGTGTTCACACTTTGCTCGCTATAATCTCGTTCTCCGGGGACGTTGACTTGTATAACCCCTCTATTTATTAGTGCGTGCGTGGAATTTAATTTCGACAATGTGCTGAATTACGTGGATTTCGTCTCTACATCTCGACATCCTATGGCCATGATTTGTAAATTTTCGATATAAATTAACTATTTTAAGGAGGTTTCTGTCAAAAGCACAGCTCATGTCTTAGATTTACCCTTTTTTAGGGTGCGAACGGCTAGTTTGCTCCATAGCTAGACTTCATTGCGTATTTCTGCCATCCACAACTATACGATCAAAGGATCTATGAACCCCATAGCAGTCAAAGATCATCTTACAAAATCGCCATTGTATTTAACGACACTGGACCGAAACAAGATCATACTGATAAAGCAGAGCACGGAATATCTTGTAGTGTCCCTACCAAATTACCTTCAATGCCTCTCGGTCGAACCTCGAAATTGTGACAGCTGCTTTCTAGATTAATGTACGAAGCGACTTGAGACAATTGAATATGACTCATTTAATTCATGATTCTAGCTTCAAGAAATGCGTGGCTGAGTACGTGTTTTTCGTAATGAATACCCCCGACATTTGAAAGAGTCGTCTCGGCCGATTCTAGGCAACGCGCTCCATAAGTATACAGTCTTTTTTCTACACAATCTTAGCGTGAGGCCAAATACCATGAACCTGACCATACCATTCATGTATAGTCTGATCATAGTCTCTGAAATATAACGAACCTTCGTTTTTTTATTGTTTTCGACCAGTGTTCATCAAAGTCTATCTCTCCGACAGTTTTTCATAGGATTCGACTGAGAATTTGACATATGGCTGAGGTAGTACTACTTACTTCTGCTCGAAGGCCCGATTTTTATTAGTTATTCAAAAAAATAATTTTTTATAGTGGATTCTTCTTAGAGAGATTATGTGTCTATATTCTCGGTTTTCAGTGCATTTTAGATTTCGCTTTTACGGTATCTTCTTTTGCACACAACTTGTTTGATATTTGTATTTCTTTGTTATTTTTTAAGTTTTTTCAGTTTGTTCAAATCGGCTCATTGTATTAACGGTACACTGAAATCACATATAAAAAATTCTGCAGCGCGCACAGACATACAATACAGGACAATGACATGAGAAGAAATACATCTCGCGGAAAAAATGAGTGAATAATAATATCATAGATAAAAAAACAATTTCTTTTTCCACTTTAATTTGCAGACTACCAACAGCGAAAATAATGGGCGTTCATACAAAGCTTAGTCCATATATACAGCGCAGTGAAATATGTCCTTGTCGGTTGACAATGTAATAACAAGCTATTTATATAACTATGAACTTTTCCGTTTCATGCTATGACCCATTTTTTTGGCTCTCCAAGTCTCCGAGCAGTCTCGAGATAATCTTTAAAGCCACACAATGTCATAGTGTCACATTGCTGTAAAAATGTTGTCTGACTAAATTCGTTTGCTTGGTGTACGATTTCCTTTGAAATCCTGAATTAATGAAGGTTAACGTCTTCGTGAAGAACCATTCATGACCTCACCCATCCCTCCAAGTACCTATGCATTTGTCGGATCCACGTTGTCTTGATACTGTCTTGCCCTTTACCATGAGTTATTATATTCTGTAGTGAACCTTCTTTCATTATATTTCTCTTATAGTTAAGATTGTTTTTCAACCAGTTGATCAATTTTATACTCACTTATTTGTTGTAGAACCGATATCGTGTGTTCTATGCCGGATGTTAGCTGTGCTATCAATTCGACTTGTTTCGGAGTGCTTTGTAGGGTCAACCAGGGTTACTAGTTTTGTCTCCAAATCGCTGTCTGTCAGCGAGTTGAACGAACTCTAGCCAGTGCCTGATGAGGATTTTTTTAACTCAGCTGGTTATCCTTCGTGAGTCGGACAGAAATGAGTGCCCCGAATTTTGGCTGTTTCCTGTGTGTCGCAGCTTGTGTGCAACCGTCCACTTGCCTAATTACGACTGAAGGAGACTTGCTTTGATATGCATTTTCTATACCTAAGCTTTGTCGCAAGAGTATGTCCAATCTCCTCTATTGTTTCTCCAGGGGTATCACTTCATTTATGTTACCTATCTAGATACTTCTATGATTCTTCCCTGGTTGTTAGCCATGCTATGGGCCGAGCTTATTATTAACTTCGGATGAACCTTTGAAGCACCAAGCATGGAAGTCATGGACAGGGTTTCTTAATCCAGCTTGTCTTACTATAGACATAAACCTCAGTTAAACATCATCGCTTCTATATATAATTGTTCAACACTCGTCTGCGATTGTTCTCCAGGAGTAATATGCTTTCATGATGTCACTACATTACATGATCCACTTCATGTATTTTAGTGTGTGGTTACCATTTGTGCGAGCCAATAACTATGTAATGTTATCTTGACATATATGCATTGTTAGCACGGAAAACATATTGGATTTTATTCTTTGGTACACAAACTTCTCGTAGTGCATATCGATTATTAGAACAGAAGGAGCCATTATCCTCCAGATTTATTGGTACGATTACATAACATTAGACTGTCACGTTGGAAACGCCCGTTCGATTCCTTTTCAAGAGCGCGAGATATCTCAGCTAAAATTTTTCAGGCAAAAAATTTAGTCCCAACTGTGTGGTGACAAAAGGTTAGTATTCCAAAGACCAGAAGTGATCAAAGAAGTGAGATCAATACCCTTAAAAAAATCAAGAATATACACTTTACTCGCCACAATCGAAATGGGGGAGTTAAGAATACCTTTCAAGGTCATCCGGGGACAACCTCTACCATAGTTATTTTTATATTTGACTATTTGTTCTGATTCCACTTCGCTCGATTATATTAGTCTCGAGACATACCCGTCTTCATTCTTCAATACCCTCAGTGCACACAGATATATAATTTGTTGTTGGGCGCTCATAACATCTCTATGTTAGCTAATAACTGTGTGAGTTCCCATATTTTCCTCACTTGTTCTGGACACAAGGCGGAAAGCTCTAGGAATGCCTAGTCGCTTATTAGTGTTTCTTTGTGTTAGTGATTCGAAGTTGGACGACTAGTGCGCCCATCCTGAACTATACCTTCACCGACATCTTTTACACCCCATGGTTAGCGCCCTTTCTTGAATGGAAAATATAATGATTGACGAATGTAAATTATGACTTAGAGTACCATAGATGCAACACAATCTAGCTTTAGATCGGTGAAGATGGGTAACAAAGATGATGCCTTGAGGTGTATGTGATCACCATATCCTCCAATTACTATTGTTTTCCATGAAAACCAGTTTTGCCAAATTCTTAGTATTCTGGTACACCCAACCATCTCTCGGACAGGGAGGCATGGTTGCTGAGTGAGTCACAACCTCCACTTAGCCTTGTCTCACCCCCCTCACCCGGAGAAGTGGCGCATCGAATAGTTTTTTACTATGGAGATATTATGTAGGGCACCTCATTATCATGTGTTTATTCAAGCTAGTCTCTTATACAAACCTTTGGTTAAGATTTGTATAATCTCGCAGGAATCATAAGCAGCACCTGTTTGGTAAAGGTGTCATCCTTTCTAGATATGAAGTTACAAGACATTAATCAGTAAGTGGTCTTATTGTATTGGGAATGTGCAATTGGTGTATGCATGGTATAGAGGCGCCACTATACAGCGCACTTGGGAAAAGATAAAGAGTATTTTTCCAGGGCACATGCCTTGTGTCCATCTTCTTCTATTGCTTTCATAGTCCCAAGACTCCGTATGTCTCATTGTCGGTAAATCTCTCTGTAGGCAGAATACTTTTTCTTCTCAAAGGTGCACGAAACCCAAGGCTTCTTTGCCATGGAGTTGTTATCACCTTGATATGTTTTTTTTTGTATATCTTAGTCTCTGTTTGTCTCTCACTCTCATGAATCACGTATAAAAAATCGCATGTAGCAGCTTTAAAGAATACATGGAAGTAACACAACCTTTTTTGGTGTAGATATCACCTTCGTTATGGCATAAAGATGACGGGCCTCTACTCAGAACCACGTTTCAGTGCGATAAAATGTTTGACATAGTTTCGAAGGTCGAATTAAGTTCTTAAGTCACTCTATGTCGACTATTGTAGTTCAGGGAGTCGACGAAAACCCTTATTTTTTGAGTAATTTTGATTCGGAGCGTTCTTCAAATGCTTTTAGCGGACATTTAGCTTCACTGGTCTGGTATGCCTCTGGTCTAAGATGCACTCATAAATTTTTTGTCTGAGGTCCACTGATTTTATGTCTCTCTCCCCCTTCCTGTGCCATCTCTTTATTCTCCTTCATGGGTCATGAATATTGTTACAATAAAATTATTACCAATGGAGCAATTGTGCTCTCATTAAGAGAATTGGGTTCTGAGAAGTTGAGTTGTTTACTTCAAGTTTAGGACACAAACCAATATTCCGGGTTGAAAAATAGGGACCGTGCTTGCTTATAGTTATTCATAAAAGGTTTGAATTCATCCCCTTGCCCTCAAAATTGCTCGAGTCCTCCAGCCATTATGTTTTCTGTATTCGCCTGGTCTGATTTAACCAAAAAGCTATGATGTGCGAACAATGGAACAATTGTGTCGATTTCGAACCGTGTAGGCATATATTTTTGAGGATTTTGACGATTTTTCAAAGCGCTTAATACCTACTGTGCTCCTCAACATCCATTGCGAATTTTATCTTTGTTTACTTTCGCAGATGCGGTCGTAGTTTCTTAGTGACTCTTAGAACTCTCTTATCATTTGCCGCTCCAGATGGGTGTCACTCTCTTTTGTCGTCCAATGTTCTCTTTGTGCGCGCAGGGATTCCTTATTCTCTGTTTGAGACCTGCAGAGGAAGGCATACAGGACATGGACAACTATGAGCTGCAGAGCCGAGGCGCCCTACCCCCTCTCCTGTTGGTGCCCAGTAGGTTGGTTTTGAGAATATCCATTACACAAAATATGAAGACAGGCCTAATTGTTTCTCTTGCCAATTACGGAAGTTTTTTGCAAGATATTGTTAGTCAGTCTGTATGTTATTTTTTTTTTTTGTTGTTTTTGTCTGTAATCACTGGATAAGAACCAAAAATTTCTTACAGAAGCAACGAGATTTCAATTGGATTACTTATTTGCATCAATCTTGCGCATTTCCAACAGGCCCTATGGAGGTCCTTTTTCAGCGCATGAGGAGAGTGTGCTTGAAGGTACAAAAGGCAAAAGGTCACAGAGGGGATCACCTTTCTCGTCAAATCAAGCCCGCGGGTATCATTTGGGTGAATTCGAACAAATATCTCCTTCTTTTTTTTGTGTATAATTTTGACTGGTTATCGCTTTCATAACGTTCAATGGAATATAGTTCACGGTCTTTGGTTCTTGTGCAGCTTCTCAGCTTGCATTTAATTTTTAATGTGGCGTATTTCGGTCCTTAGACCTTCAGTGTTTTTTTTTTTTATATTTTTTTTTTATTTTTTTGTCTGTAATCATGTATAAACACTCTGCAGAGCACAGTCTCTTCATTGGAAAAAATTTTTTGTAACTCGCACATCAGAGGCCCTATAGGAGGTCCCTTTCAGCGCATTAAAAATTTTGAAGTGTACAAGAGAGGACTTCACAATGTAAATTTCCAACAGGTCAGCTATGATGCTCGTAATTTCGGCAAAAATACTATGGGGAAGATACTTGATTTCGAAACCTTATTTATTGAAAAAGGAATGAGGAGAAACACAGATAAACCTTGCAAGTTAATGAGGAGTTTAATTTTTGGAGCATGGCGGCATCGTCCTTCAAGCTGTCATAGGGAACTATAGATTTCGATGGGTCTAGGCATACAGAACTAGAAATAATTTTTTGAGTGGGGGCCAGGTTGCCGTTGGACCTTCGGATATTTTGGTTATTCGGGCCTTAGGTCAAAACATATTGTTGACCCCCCAGTCAAATTTTCAAGTTTTTAGGAAACTCGCATTGCATTATCGTCTTTAG
>CM068952.1:175780565-175790982 GCA_035128595.1 Eptatretus atami
AAAGAGAGAATACAAGACAGGAGGGACAAGCCGTTCCATGGAAAAAGTCTCCATAGTTTGATTCAGACGAACATGCAGTTAGCTTGGGCAAGCTCAGTTGAATCTTTTGAAGAACGCTGAACTGAATGCAGATGATGAATTTCTTGGTCGCACATCGCAAGCATCACAAGATTCCTGCCCCAGACCACCAGCAATATCTGGACTCATGCCATTATTTCGAGAAAATGTCATTCTCTGGCGATGGTAAAGCATGGTAATGGAATTGTATACGCTCGAAACAGCTACAGAACTTGTACATCCTGGACAAGTCCCAATATTGACCGTTGATCAACCCACTGTTGCAATTGCCAAGAAGATACATGGCCCGGCCAAGAACCTACGGGGAAAGAAAGTTCGGTGTGATGATGGCGGTTTGCATATCGAGATGGCCTTAGTTCAAACTTCCTAGGAGACTGGCTAATGGCAGTGGGATGGGTGAGTGTGATGACGACTGCAAACGTTAAACTGATGGTAGAGGTTGATGCTCTCAAGAAGGGATCGTTCACATGCCCGTTCTCAGTGGGCTCATCAAGTAACAGCTGCTGCCTTTTTGCTTGCGTAACCAAGCATACAATTCCTACGAAAATGGAAGTTGAGGCAGAAGCAAATCCAGCCGATGTCATTCAATGACTGGTGCATACACTCATGGAGACTCACATCCCAGTTTTCGATATCTGGAGCAAAACGTTCAACTTGAAAGTTCTCTTCCTTCAGTCATCAATCACAGCGCGAAGAAACTTTGAGCTAACATTAGCAACCTGGGAGAAATAGTGCTTGATGTTTGCCAGGATCACTTCCACTATGGCGTGGTTTAACCAGTTCATGTGGAGTTTAATTTTGCGCTAGCAACATGAATGCCCAGGTGTTTACAAAGAATTCAGAAGAAGGTCATTTTGTAAACCAAAAGACCACCCATTGCTTCTCCATGATGGCACATATGACCATGTGGCATGAGGCAGCTTAATGCTGTGGCTGAAAAGGAGATGGTGGGGATAATTGGCATCACTGAAAATGAATCGCCCTCAAGCGATGGTTGATTGCTGGTCCGATGGCCAGGAATCAACATGATGTTGAAGTAGCCTATCTCATAAGGAACCCATGACAACCGACATCATGAACAAACATTGCCACAACAAAGAGATTTGCCTCAAATGTACAAAGCGTGGATAGATGTTATGAAATGAGCTTGGTAATCCCTTCACAGAAACGAGCACTGATCTCCCTCACACTGGACACAAAAGGTCATCATGGCTGAATGAAGTCATCAACACATCTCGGAAGCAGAGGAAATTAGGAAGAATCAATTTTACAAAACATTCGTTGATTCGTGCTTGTGAAGATGGAGAAGCCACTCTATGAAATGTTCCAAAGAACAATCTTCATTGTTCAATCTGGAGAAGCGGAAAGTGCCCTCAATTGAAGAAGTCCAAATTGTTCAAACAATGAAGAGTGACCTGCAACTATTTCCTAGAATGTACATCTCTTGCCAAGCACGAAATGGTGATAATGGACATCTTCTTCCAGCAGAAGACACTCTTGCCACCGTCTCTGGCTGAAAATAACATGATGCGACTCGGAGAAAAAGCTGATTGCTGAGTGTTATGGAACCACTAGCCCAACGTCCCACAGAATCACACTGATGTGGATGTGAAGATCTTTGACGGGGCTGCTCTCGTCCACACATTGGATCCGAAGCTGCCACAACAAACGTGAAAACATTCAAAGACTATGCGAGTTGTGTCTTTGTTCATATCTCTCAAGAAGGCAACTTGTACATGTTGCACGAGTAGATGTTGTGTGGGATGCCTATAAGGCCGACAGTCTCAAAGGCACACACCAGAGAGGGCGAGGTACTGGAGAAGCTCTTCGAGTTTTCCGAGAAACACGACTTCCACACAACTGGAAAAGCTTCTTGCGTGTTGAACAGCAAACAAGACTGAGCTTCTTCAGATTTCTAGCCACTGTTATCGAATCTGAATCAACAGTGCCAGGGAAGAATGCTGGTCACAAAAGGTCAGAATGTTGGCCTCCTCTGCAACATTGATGTTTTCTGGGCTTCAACCATGTTCACTACGAAGAAGCAGGACTAACCGAATGATGCTTCACTGCTTCCATGCCTACACCAATGGCATGAAAGAAGGATCATGGTGCACGCTACTGAGCCACGGACGTCTTAGTTCTAGCCATTGTGCTGCAATCTAGCATGGAAGATTGTTGACTTTTGGTTAGCTTTGTTCCCATGGTGCACACTTTCGGTATATTGGAGCACATGTCATTGCCAGTGAGCTGCCAATGATTCTGCAGAGGCCTCCCATTTATTGCACGCATATCAGGATGTGACAGCGGTGTCCTTCATTGAGCTCCGTCGGTAAGAAGATCCGCTTGTTTGAAGTATGGAATCACTTCCAGACATCACTGAAGTATTTCTACGGCTGTCTGCTACTTCGATGAAGTTACAGAAGCTGACCTGAGGAACTCGAAAGATATGTGGTTTCTGCTGTACTCTCGCACGTCACAACTCACTGATGTGATGAAGCCAGGAAGCATCTTCTTCTCCTACTGTAAATTGCGAAGCTGAGAACATACGCCAGCACCGTCACGTTGCAGCACTTCTACAAGCATGTAAAGCTGCTGCTTACCAAGGCAGGATACGTCTGGGGTCAGGCATTGGAGGCCATTCCACACTTCCAAGTCCTTCCGAGTGGGGGTGGCAACTCGACAGTGAGCGGAATCTGGGTGCCCTTATTGGAGTACCCTGCAGAAATGCATCAAAGGGCTGCAGATAAACCTTTATTTTAAAAGTTTTTTGTGCATGTAAAAAAACGGTGCACAGAGAAGATGCCAGTGTGCTAAAGCAAGCCTCCCGTGCCATCACAACTGTGTTTTTGTTGGTGACATGTGCAGTAGCGTGGACAGTTGTCCTAATGAAGTTCCTTTTTTGACATTGTAATAACAACAAAACTCATTCATCTAGTTTGGTATGATATCAGTAAACCGTCTTATTCCCTGGCACATTCCAACTAATGGAAAAAAAATGACAAGTGTAATCTCTATTCTTTGTGATTTATGTAAGTGTGAACAATATTGCTCTCAATGGTTTCCATGCGAAATTTGTTAAACGTGTAACTGGATCTTCCTACTGATACTTTTTATAGTAATAAAAATACTTTATTATTGAATTTCTTGTCCCTAAAAACTCTGATAATTTAGCCATAAGAACATCATGTTTCTATGCCAAACAGAAAAAAAAACACGGAGATTGATATTTGCATTACCTACAGAGGTGACATGCCATCTTTGGATTTTGTTCCATCACATTTTATGGCATTTTAAGGCATCTCATTGAATTCTTTGACCTAAAAAACCTATAAATGGCACAAGGATCATTTTTTTACATGTCAAATAGAACCAAAGTTCTGACGAAATATCAAAATCGGAAATACGCAGGGTGGCCATCTTGGATTTCTTGATTTTGAGTGTGATCCGGCCTTGGTTTGCCAGCGTGGATCCGGTTCGAAATGGATTCAGCATACTCAAAAAACCCTGTATACAAAATTTTCGATGCTTTCTTCGGAAGTGGAACATCTTTTTTGACAAATCTACTGGACCTAAACGTTTGTTTCATTGATAATGTTTGTAACAAACGGACGTTTCTGGAATTACTTTCTTCTTCCAGAAGGGAAATCTGTTATACATGAATTCCATTAATTACATTTTCACTGATTTGTCTTTTACCAGAAGGTGATACACGTGGCAAGGAGTTTACGTTATACTTTTGAGAGGTAATGACCAATCACCGACACTGGTCCATTGGCTCATTGGGAGGGGGCGTGTCACTTGTTCAGTTTAATTTATCTCGTACGTCATTGGAGGGGGCGTGTCCACTTGTTCAGTTAATATTATCTTGTACGTCATTGGGAGGGGGCGTGTCCACTCCTTCAGCCGGTTTATCCTGTACGTTTGTTGAAAGGGAAACTAACATTAATATGTGAGTCGTTGTTCCTGGAAAGCTCCGTTTTTCGAAGAGGGAAAACTGTTTCATGTGTCCCACTGAACCACAACCAAAGCACTTTAGGGGTCATGTTAACATCTACTTGGTAGTCATGACTATTTACAGTGAACTTTAAAATGATGTTCAGAGAGGGATAATTGTTGTTGAGTACCATAAATACTTGTCGACGGAAACCCATCACGTGACTGGCACGTGCATCTTTACAGCCCAAAAGGAGCATTTTGTTGTGGGGCCGGGTCTCGGTGGTGAGCACGACCGCGAGAGGAGCAGTAGAGTCGGCTCCACCAAGAACTCCGGAGCCGACGGGTCACTTCAAGACCGTGGTCGCCAATACTTCGACCGCATGGGTCGGGTTAATTGCCAACTTCAACAAACCGAAATACCCACGCAGTCCAACTACCAGGGGAACCACACCCTCGGCAGGCCTCGAGCGAACGAGCCGTACTGTGCTCGAACGTGCGTAACCCGAGCGGATGGATACCGAGGCCGTCGGTCCAAATGCACAATACGGCAGCAACGCCCTCTAACCCCAATACGCACCGTGGCAAACCAATGGCAGAAAGGACAAGGACGAGCTGGGACATTCAACAAAAGGGGAATTTATTTTACAATAATCGGGGAGGGGAAGCGCAGAGATATCACGACTATCACGAGTTATCACACAAAGAGCAGAGTTATCATGCTCAACAAATGCAAATACAATGAGAAAAGAAAGCACTTACACAGTTGTTACTTTGAGGGGCCCAAGGACACACACCGCACACACAAATGCCCAGAAAGAGATGGACTCGAGGTCTTTATTGCCCCGTCAGCTCGGAGGAAGACGGGCTGAGGGAAGAGAGCTCGCTTGGACCTGTCCACCTTGTGTGGTTCGACGATCTTGGGGTAACGGGACTCAAACCTGCAACACGAGGCCGCTCCAAGCACCAGGTACGGAGGGAGCGTCGGGTGTTGGCACGCTCCTCCGGCTCGCAGGCAGGTGACACGAGATGATCTCCCGAGTTGAATGGTCGACCGCCGCAGCAATGCGCAGATGAGACGCCTCGGAACGCGCGATGCAGTCAGCCGCAGACGCGGACAGAGACGGCACTCGAGTGACTGGACGCAATTCAATCGCCTTTGTCGCTTTTCTTTTGGGGCCGTCTGCACCCGTGGCCTGCCTCCATTGGTCGATGCGGTGTGCCGCTCCGCTTTTGCCAAGGACCGCCCCGACTCTGCTCTGCTCGTCGCGCATTGGGCGGAAAAGAGCATACCCTTATTTGGCGCAGCCAAAGGAAACTTTTGCATATACTGTACGAAATCACACCGAAACGCACACCGCCTGGGGCATGGAATTCCAACACGCCCCATGCGGGGACCAGAAGAGGCTGACAATGCCGGGGCAGAGGGTTGTCGTTGTCGTTGTTGATGTAAAATGTAAAAAATCCTATCTATAAAATAACCCACAGCGCACGTACAAAATTCCCGTTAGACACAGGGGATGGATTCGAACTAGAAACACACTTACCGATATAACTGAGGTGCAAGGACTCTGGCTGTTGTGTGCAGAGCTTCCAAATTCGTAACACTGACCCTCCCCTTTTTACAGACTCGTTCCGAGTCGTCAAATTTGCGTGTGACCGCAGGCATGTGGTAAGTTTTCCCTAGTACGATTTACTGCGGATCCTGAGTGCGACAATTCTGCATGCATGTACCCAAAAATAAATAACCTAGTGCACTGCGTAAGCCTAAACTATCAGACTCATACAGACGACTTCAACTGACATTCGCTGGCGCTAAGACAGACAACAGGTGGGTTAAACTTTTTTACAATTATTTAACCATAATATTTACAGCTTAAACATGGCCGAGGACCTGTCCAATCTGTTGGATAAAGGCAACAACAATGTCAACAGTGTTGTGTGTGGGTGGTGCCAAGCAGCTGTAGGTCAGTCCATCCTCACAGGGCCTGCTCAAAAGGTCCGCCCTTGTGTGTTCCTTTCAGTGACCTTTCTTCTTTGTTCTCACTTCATGACCAGGTGAAACCGTAGCGCGGACAACTCACCTAAACACGGCAGAGCATGCGGCCGTCCCACAGGCATTGAAGTGGCCTTATGCAAGAAAGGTGGGCCAGGCTGCTCAAATTTGCGGAGTTATTCTGGCTCATGGACATGGAAATGGATGGAATTGGATCTGGATTGCAAAATTACAATGAACGCACAGGCATGCTCAAATGCAGTCCCCGTGTGCGGCTGCCTGCAGAGCAGTCTTTGCAAAACACTTGCTGGATGGTCCTGGTCACATGGGATGGTGTGAACACAGGGGCAATGCAAACAGGGTAGCAGGCATGGGGTTAATGGCAAAGGCAGGCAAATCAGGAATGGCAAGGCAATGCGACGCAGGCGATGTAGCACAACACAGGCCGGCATATGAAGCTGGCCGGCCCATCGTATGGTCCATGTGGGTCTGGAGGGAGTGCGGTGGTGCCGCCGCTCTGAAAGGCGGGCTCGGACTACCCCACTGTCTCCCCAACCTATCGCCTTTGCCTGTCTCTGTCCATACCCCACTCCTTAGTTTGCAACAAGAAAACATTAAAATTTAGCCCTTTATATTTTATTTTGCATTTATTTTTTCTCCATAGTTTCGTCTCCCTAACCCCCTTTATCGTCTTTGTCCGGGTAACCTATCCTGTCAACCTAGCCTACTCCACACCCCTAAAATCGTTTTGAGGGAAAGAAGGAAGAGACTTAGTGTCCTGTCTCGAGGCCTAACAAAGCCTCAGAATAGCCTCCTCCATAATTCAGCCATCTTACCAAGGTGGGTCCAGCGGCCCGGAGAGCGAAGGGATGGATGGTGTGAAGGGTACATTTCCTACATACCCAAGCATTTATTAACTTTAAACTATCCCGGCGCTTTTCAAAACGCCTGTCACTTTAAAACTATTGTTCTGGAAACCATGATTCCCGTCACCCGTGTTTGGTGTCCCGTTATAAATTTGGGCCCTGTCTCGCAAATTTTCACTCGTGCCTTTGCACAATTTCGTGGCTGGGCAGCGTGGCTCACTTGGCAGGGATTTCCCTCCTGCCGGACTCTAAACTATGGCACCCCGGGCCCTGAGGCTGTCCTCCGAGCCTACCTTGCCTCCCTATGAACGGCGGGGGGTTGCCCTTCCTGGCATTGCCCCCCTCCGATGCCCATGTGGCATTTTGGCGCTACGGGTCCCTTTCCAAGGATCGCCGTACCCACTACAACTATCCCGGTCCCTATGGACGCTTGGCCTACTCTGGCCGACTTCTCCGGTGCCTGGGGTGCCTCTGCTCGATACTCAACCTTTCACTAGCCACGCTCCCAGCCGGTCGTTGACTTCCTGCACCCCTCTAAATGGTTCGTGCTTCATACACCACCAACACAGAACGACCTCCTTTGGGAAATTTGACTAACCACTAACTAACATTACACTGACCCGGGGCACTTGGGTGTGATTCACTCTCCCCCACTCATTCATTCACACCATGCATTCCACATTCCACTCCATTCACGCACTCGGGCCCGCTGTCCCACATTCATTCATTATGCATTTTTCACTTTTCCAATTCACACTCTACCTATGTTCCCCTAACTATTTCATGCTCCTCGTCGTCCTTCTACACTATGCTCGTTACATTAAATATAGTAGCTAAGCTACAATCCCCACTACACATTCCATGTCTGTCCATGTCTCCCAAAATCCATTTCCCATTCTAAATCTAAATCTTACTTTCCCACTAACAGTCCACGGGTCCCATGGAGGACGGCTTCATGCCCCCATGAGGCCGTATATCTAAGCTAAACCCTTCCCACTAACTAATGCTCCTATGCCCAAGCAGGATGCTTCCACATCTCTGCGGGGCCATGCACTTGGAGAGAGGCTTTTTTTTTTTTTTTTTTTTAAATTATTTTGCATCGCCAAGGCAGTGGTCTACAGCTTGCCCATTCGTCCCTTCCATTGGGCGATACCTGCAGCCTTGTCGTCGCCTGCGCATCCAACAAGCACTCGCCTTTGAGGGATTCGCCCTGCGAGCCGACGTGCGCCACTCGCCGTAACTCGCGCGGCAAGTCCGTGCCGAATGACGTCACTCGCACACCGAACCTGCGCAGTTTCCCGTGCAGGCAGCAGGAGCGCATCGTCCGGGTCGCTCCACGCGGTCGGGAACGGAACACGCGGCGCGCAGCACGTGATGCTCGCACACGCGCTCGCATGGGGACCCTGTTTGCCGAATTCAAACAACACTCGCCGCCATTTTAGCCGTCCACGAGGCCTTGTTGAATCCCACATGGAGCTTTTCCACGCGGGATTCCGCCGCAGAAGACGCGCGCGCGAGGACGCTCGCTAAATGCGAACGGGCCCCGAACACAACGTCCCGTGAAACCGGCGCGATTCCCGAAATACTACTCGCGGCCCATTGGCTCGCTATACCGTCTCCCGTCTGGGTCGGTCCAGGTACCAATTCCATGCACTCACGCACGCCATGTCACTCACATTCTGCACACATTTCAACACTCGCACCATCTCGACACTTTACCACAACTCCGGGAGCATCACATCGGGGATGGGAGTCCGCTCAAGGGTTGCCGGACTCTACCCCCCCCCCCCCAAGCTCTGCATTGACTTTTTTGCATCACTCACCCGCTCAACCTCTTCGCCCCGACCGCCCTACTGGTCCGCAGTCCACTTCGAGGGAGCCTCCCATCTCCCTCTGTTCTGAAGGAGCTATCCTGATGCTCGCACCCAGTCCCGATACATTCCCAGCTCAACTTCATTGTCCTCACTTACTCGATGTGTGTGTGCTCGTCCTTCATTTCATTCAATTCGTCCCCTCTTATTTCTCAATCTCCGTCACCTCCTTTGGTTCTTCGTCGTCCCCCCTCGTGTCTCATTCGACACGTTTCGGTCTCCCCAATTATTGTGGTGGGTCGCTCGTCCCCTCGACCTTACCCGCCTCCATCGCGGGCCGGACACATTCCACACTCGCCCTCGACTCGGTCGTTTCCCCACGTGCAGGCGCCATTATGCCTTTTATGCCCACCTGCAGACTCGACCCATGCTCTGCATTTCCCGTCGCTGCGTTCGCAAATCGCCCCTCAGTGCCAGCATATCGCACGCGTTCGCCGTCCATTTTGTTTCGCAAATCCTGCGTATTCGCATCCATTTTGCTGTTCATTCCTGCAACATTGCCATCAACTGGCCCATGTCAAATGAACTCGGCCGAGCCGATTCATCATGATGGTCTGCGGAACCGGCAGAAATCGGGGTGGGGGGGGGAATTTGACAGAGTGTGGGGGGGGGGGTTGTCATAACACCACCCCTGCACCCATGACGACCCCGAAGTTTGGTTGCAGGGGCACATCTTCTTGCATGGGGTGTCCTGGACCATTGGTTCCTCCAACACTACACTACTACCACCTGCTTCAGCTCATCTTGGTTAGCCATGTTGCATTCTGGGAATAATTTGAACCGCTCTTCATTTAGAGGAAACGGGGGGGGGGGGGGGTTGCCCTCCGCACACCTGGTCCGAATCCTGTGAATTTCTCTACGGAGGCGGAGGGTTTCGAAACCCGCTCCTGACACCATTGTTGTGGGGCCGGGTCTCGGTGGCGAAAACGACCGCCAGATGGAGCAGTAGAGTCGGCTCCACCGAGCACCCAGAATTTATAGTCGTCATCCCGGATAACTCCGGAGCCGACGGGTCACTTAAAGGACCCGTGGTCGCCAATACTTCGACCGCATGGGGTGGGTTAATTGCCAACTTCAATATACCGAAATACCCACGCAGCCAACTACCAGGGAACGACAGCCTCGGCAAGCTCGAGCGGAACAAGCCGTTACCGTGCTCGAACCGTGCGTAACTCGAGCGGATAGTTACCGAGGTCCGTCGGTCAAATGCACAATTACGGCAGCAACACCTTCCTAATCCCAATACGCACCGTGGCAACCAAATGCAAACCAATGGCAGAAAGGACAAGGACGCGCTGGGACATTCAACAAAAGGGGAATTTATTTTACAATAATCGGGGAGGGAAAGCACACAAAGAGCAGAGTTATCATGACTATAAGAAATGCTAAGTACAATGAGAAAAGAAAGCACTTCCACAGTTGTTACTTTTGACGGGGCCCAAGGACACACACGCGCACACACAAATGCCCAGAAAGAAATGGAACTCGAGGTCTTTATTGCGCCGTCAGCTCGGAGGGAAGACGGGCTGAGGGAAGAGAAGCCAGCTTGGACCTGTCCACCTCGCGTGGTTCTCGACGATCTTGGGGTAACGGGAATCGAACCCGCAACACGAGGCCGCTCCAAGCACCAGGTACGGAGGGTAGCGTTGGGTGTTGGCATGCTCCTCCGGCTC
>CM068952.1:175815471-175827580 GCA_035128595.1 Eptatretus atami
CATCTTGCATATAATTGGAATGTGACTTCTTGTGTAATGTTTTTGTGTCTCAAGGTGAGTGTGAATGTTACCGATGGATGTTGATGAATAATTTGGTACCTGTACCATCTCATTACAGAAAATCGAGTCACCCCTCGAAGAGTTGACTCCATACCATCCTCCAGCAATGCTCAGCAAATCATGCACTTCCCTCTTGTTTATCCATGATTTGTGAAAATGCAGCAAAGAGGATCTTGATGCAGGTTGGTGACCACAATGAGATGCAGATTTTGGAGATTTTATTTTGAATCTACAAACGAGTTCAGCAGCATGATCTGGGCCGCCGATCTGTGTTGTGTTCTTGCTGTGGTATTTTTGGGGGGGTTGAGAGTTCTGCGGTGTTTTCTGTGATTCTGAAACTTTATTGTACAACGTTTTGTCTTCAGAAATAATGGACCACCCTTGGTTCTACATTTTCCGGGAACACCATGGAGAAAATGGTCAATATAAGGCGTCATGGTAGTCTGCTTCATTAAGCTTTTTGATGGATGCATATGATGAAATACTAGCAGGACTCCTCCTCCGGGCTGAGTTCCCTTCTTAGCCCGCCTTGGGTGGGGCATTGTGCTACCTCACAGTCTTGGGAAAAGCACTTTGTCATTTTTGAAAGAAATGTTATTGACAACAAATCATAACATAAAGAACATGATTTACACCGGCTACACCGAAGTGCGCTATTTCCCCCACACGTCCATTTTAGAGTTAATTTCTGTGACATCCATGTTTTCTCCATTATAGTCGGAAGAGGTAAATTCACAGTCACAATCGAAAAGTAGTTTTCAGAAGTTGGTGCACGCACAATTTGATCGCCTTTTGATCCTTTCTATTACTCTCTTAAAACATGTACTTTCAAAGGGGGATTTTCTGCAAAGTCGTGGCTGTTCCTCTTCCATTCCAATTGTCATCAAAATATCGTTTTATCGCATTTTGTAAATATTTGAGAGAATTGACTTGCTGGAAGAGGAATCTCTTTGCAATCAATCTTGTTCATGAGGATACACACAACAAAGAAACACAAGGAACTTTGATGCAGGAGGAGGCCATTCAGTCCATTAAGCCTGCGCTTCATCTACACCATATCAATTTATTCAATCTAATTCACTTTATCAACTTAACTTCACTTTTTTAAAGACCCATATTTATCTGGCTATTTTAAGGGAGCAACCTCAACGATACAGGATATGGTTGTTCAAACAGGTCAAAGGTAAGGACTTATTTTTGTCGTTATTTGTCCCGTTTTAACTCTTTATTTTCTCACCGACATGTTACTGTGTGTTTATAGTTCGGTTTTGTTTCAAAAATCGTGCTATTTTGTGAGTTTTTATTGACCTTGTCTTACCGGGTTCCTTGAGGCCTACCCATCCTTCCCCTCTAGGTGACGATCGTTTTTATTTGCATTCTCTCCCTATTACCTTCAATTCCTATTTTCCCCACTTTCCCAACGCCCCTCATCCCTCGCAACAAAACACTGTTTCTTGTCTTAAATTTAAAAGAAAAAAAACTACCTTTCTCCCTGCGTACCCACGAGTCCCGATCCTTCTTCTTATTCTTCTTCTTCACCATCTTCTTCTTCTTCTTCTTCTTCTTCACCACCTTCTTATTCTTCTTCACCATCTTCCTTCTACTTGAGCTGACCCACTCTCACTATTACCTTCACAATTTCTTCCTACAACCTCCCATTCTCGAATCTTACCTAATCTTCAAAAATCCATCAAAAAATAATAATTTTCCTTGTGTCCTTTCCATCGATACACCTCCTGTAACCACGTGTCTCTCTACCCTCTTCCTGATACTTTTCATCGATCCATCAGCTTCACTCTGTGTTTACCGTTCTAAATTCACCACACACCTCCACAATTTCACTTCAACCTTCCCTTTTTTGAACCTTACGAAATCCTTATTTAAAATAAAAAAACACTTTTGACGAAACACTCCCAGAGCCACGTGCTTCTCCCTAACACAGCGATCTGTTTCCACCCTCTGCGTTTACCGATCCAAATTCACCATTCACCTCACAATTTTTTACTACAACCTTCCCATTACCTAATCTGATGAAAACTCTCTCTCAAAAAAATAATAATAAAACGATCTCTTATAATGCTTTATCTTCCTCTTTCACACGTGTGGTTCTCATTATGCATCATAATTCACGACTCTTCTTCTATCAACAGACTGCTCTCAATTCGACCTTCCTTCATACCTGCCAAAAAATCTAACTGTTGCAGGGTTTCTTCTCTCCATTCTCTTAATTCGCCTTTATGGCATCCATCAAGAAATGTCTTTAATCCATTCTTAACTAAAAATTAAAAAAACCCAGTTTGCTATGAATCTTCATTTTCCATCAACCATTCTTTTTTTCCAACTTCAGTGCCAATCACCCTCTCCCTCCCTCTCAAAGCAACCATCACACTCTCTCCCTCCAAGCTTCCCTCTCACCTCTCTCAAAAATCCCCCTCATCTTTCTCCTCAACTCTTCCACTCACCCTTCTCCACCATTCCCCCTCACTCACCTTCTCAAAGTTCCCCCCCTCACATCCACAAAGCTGCCTCCTTCCCTGCCCTCTCACCTCCATCTCATCACTCCACCTCCTCAAATCTTCATCCTCAAATCCTCAACTGCCTTCTCCCCCTCTCTTGCCCCCTCCCTCTCCCCCACCACAGAGCCTTTTCTCTCCTCACCTGCCCCCTCCCCGAGCTAGTCTGTAATCCCCCACACTCTTTCAACAACTCTCCTTACCTCCCCCTCCTCCTCCCTTGCCTTCCCTCCTCCTCCCTTGTCCTTCCCTCCCCCTCACCCTCCATTCTTCCCCGCATCCAAAGCCTCCCCCCTCCCTCTCATGAACAGTGTGACCTCAAATATCGGGCCTTGCTTAAACCTTACAGATCTTTCCATACAGGTTGCCACTTACAAACCAGACATAATCTGCCAAACAGAAACTTTCCTCCCTCAAGACGTCTGACTCCCAAGTATCTCTCCCTGGTTACTCCCTCCTCCGTGTGACAGTGAAGCCTCATCCTGGTGAGGAGTTGCTCTCTTCATCAAAGACTCTATTCCTCACTCTCCATGCACTCCCTCACTCCCCCACACCCCAGGAATACCTCTGGCTACGGCTTCCCTCCACTCCACCTCATTTATGTGCTGCCGTCCACCAAAATGAGTCTCCATTTACACCTCACCATCCAAAACATGGACCAACTTCTATCTTCTCATCCAAACTCTCTCTTCCTCATATGTGGTGACTTCAATTGTCATCATGCCAGTTGGCTAGGTGTGGTACCTCATCACTTGTCATGGCACTTCAGCAAAAGACTTCAACGACTCATTGGGACTGACTCAATCGGTCAATCCCAACCCGAATCTCAACCAATGGTACTCTATCTCTTCTGGATCTGATTTTGACAAATTTCTCTGAAAATATCTGCTCTTCCTCCGCTCCAATCGGTTCTCTGACCACGTGCTTGTCAAAGTAGACATCTCTTTGGCTGTTACTCGAGAACCACCTCAGCACCGTCGAGTCTGGCATTTCACCCAGCGCGACTGGCAGGTCTCTCAAGCAGCCATCAAACTCGTTACTGGTCTCCTATCGCACTTTCTCCAACATCAACTCATCCTGGGAATTCTTTCAAAGAAACTTGCTCTCCCTCATGCACAGATTTATCCCCTCTCGTCTTCAGTTGTCCGACCCTTTCTCACGCCCATTGTTCACTGAAGCTTGTGTGAGAGCAGTTGTCCTGAAACAACTTGCCTTTGCCTCATGGAAAGCAAACCCAACTGAGGGTGATACTCAGTTCCTTCCAAAAGCTCGGAACAAGTGTGATCGACCCTGAGGAGAGCCAGAAAACACATCTTTCAAAGCTCAAGAGTGAACTCTTAAACTCTCTCCCTCCTCTAAATCCTGTGGCATCAATCAAATCTGTTTCTGGTGTATGTTCCCCCTCCATCCCTCCCTTACCTCAAATGGCCGCACTTCTGATACCGCACGTGAAAAGCTGAATGCCTAACTCGGTGTTTGCATCGAAATCTTGTGTCCAAACCATCGCTTTCTGTACCCACCTGACCCAGTCGCCACCAACTGTCCCTGGACTCTGTGTCCTTTTCTTCTGACAAAGTGGAGAGCTTGCTGTCAAACCTTGACTCAGATTCTGCAACGTCCAGAGGCATCAGCCCACTGTCCTAAAAACCTGCTCCTCTGGCTTGCTCACCCTCTCTCTGTTCTATTCACCCTCTCATTTGCTCAAGGTCATCTGCCATCTGCATGGAAATCAGCAAACATTACCGCCCTGCATAAAAAGGCACAAAAACAGATCCCAACTACAGACCAATCAGCCTTCTCCCAATCATCAGCAAGGTTATGGAATCCATCATCGCTTCAGACATTAAATCCTTCCTCTTCTCCAATGGCTTGATTCCATTATCAATTTGTTCAGACCAGGTCACTCTACCCTGGATATGCTGCTTCTGCTCTCCAACAATGGATGGAGGTACTCAATGCCGGACATAAAATCAGAGCCATATCCCTCGACATATCGCGTGCTTTTGACGGTCTGGCACCTGCCCTGCTCACCAAACTATTCCTGCAGTATCCAAGCCATCTCCACTCATGGCTCCAGACTTCCTCTCCTGTCAGCAACGTTTGGCCCAAATGGAGTTCTTTCATCCCCTCTTCCTGTCAGGTGGAGTTCCTCAAGGAACGTTTGGGCCCTGTTTTTCTGGTTTTCATCAGTGATCTCTCCGACTCTCTGGAAAACCCTCTTTTTCTCTTTGTTGATAACTCCACCCCTCTGCTACCATTTGTCATCCCTCAGACCGGCAAGCAGCAGCTTCTTCACCTCTGCAGATCTGGGTAAAATCACAAACTGGTCCAATACGTGAACATTTCTTCAATCCTGACACATCTCACACTCTCACATGTCTCTCCGAAAGGACCGTTTGGAACCCCCCCCATATACTTCCTCAACAACCTCTGGAAGAAGTCCTTTCAATCAAGCTTCTGGTCTCACTATCTGCCATGATCTTTCCTGGGAAAGCCACATTTCCAACCTGGCCTCCAAAGCCAGTCCCGACTGGGAATCCACCGTCGTGCAAAGTCCTTCCTCGCGCACCTGAGCTCCTAACCCATAAAACTTTCGTCCGCTGCCTGATGGAGTCCAGCTCTCCCCTCTGGGCTGGTGCTCCTGCCTCTCACCTTTCTCGGCTCAGCTGTGAAACCAAGCATTTGAATCATTGGTACTCCCGCGATCAGGCTGAGCTTTGGGCCTCTCACTCTCACCGCAGGCAGGTCGGTGGTCTTTCTGTCTTCTACCGTCTCCTCTCCAGTCTCGCCCCCCTGTTGTGTCTGCGATTTGTCCCCACCATATTTCCACAGGGCGCTCAAGGTCCGCAAACAACCCCCTTCTGGTTAAACTACAAAAATCAGAATCACTGCTCACCTGCACTCTTTCAGTCCTCTTTTTTTCCCACCTTTGAATAAAACTCCCTCACTCTGTTCAATCCCATTCTTCCCTCCAGGCCTTCAAAACAGCTGTGCACCACCACCTCTTATCGTCCAAAAATCCAAATCCTCGATCTTTTCTACCCCCGTTAATCCACCCCAAAACCACCTCCTTCAAATTCCCTGCTTTCCTTCCTGAAAGTCCCTGTAATGTCCATCTGTATACCCCGTGTTCCCCAATCCCTCTCCCTTCCACAGATCTCCTTATGTCTCTGTTCCCACTGTTTTGTCCTCCCACTCCCGCCCCTCTTGTCTCATCCCCCCTTGCTGTGCGTTGTGTGTTAGCTCTCATACGAGCCTCGACAAGGTACACAAAAACAAAAACAAAAAATCTCAAGGCTGAACTCTCATGCTTGTCTCCTTCCTCCAAGTCAGTGGTGCTTTTTCAAGTCTTCTCTGGTGTTTGCTCTCCTTTTATTTAGAGTTTATTAGTCTCCTTTGGCACCCTCCCCTCTGCTTCAAGGTCAGCAAACATCACTCCCATCCACAAGAAAGGGATAACAACAGACCCTACCAACTATAGGCTCATTCGTGAGCTTGTTTACAATTGCAAGTGATTCATGGAATCCATCATTACTGCTTTTGTCCAGATTATCCTGCTTTCAAACAACTTATCTCCAACCATCAGTTTGGATTCCGTCCTGGTCCCTCAACTCCCGATATGCTTCTTCTCCCCTCTGAGCAATATTGGGAGCGCCAATCTCAAATTTGGACCATCTCTCTGACATAATGGGCATTTGATACAGCCTGTCATCCTGCATTGTTTGCACAGCTTCTCTTTGGTATAGGAGCTGCCTTCCTTCCGTACTCTTGACTTTCATGCAGTCAGTGGTTGACATCAATGGAACCCTCTTCTCTTGCAATGGAGGCTGGAGTTCCCCACAGTGTTTTGGCCCGTCTTGTTCCGACATAAATGACTAATCTGATCCCCAACCATCTTTTCTTGCTCGTTTCAGTGTTTCCTCCCATCCTCCCTTTCCTCTTATCCTATTTGTTTTCTGCCTTGATTTTTGTCCCACTCTTAGACAAACCTTGCTCTTGTCTGAGACCCACTCCTGTCAGAAAAAAAAGAAAAATCTCCATAGAGTCCCTTTGTGACTCCTTTCTAATGTCTCAAGTCCTGTCTCCTACATTCCTGTTCATAGCTTCGTTTATCTTCTCAGAATAATATTGTCATTGTACACCGACCCTCTCTGAGGCAGCCAAGTCTTCCTCCGATGGTGACCAAAAGTGCACATAATATTGTAGATGAGACCTCACTAAACTCCGATACAATGTTAAAACCACCTCTTTTGATTAATAATTTAACCCCCTGTAAATACAAACAAAAACCGATTTGCTTTCCTGTGGCTACCTGGCATGCCCAGTCTGCTTACCCCCCCCCCCCACCCCACCCACGTACCATTTCCACCCCAGATCCGTCTCCTGTGACACGCTCCAAGATTGCCCCTAGCATGTATCCACACTTTATGATTCTTACCCACCCCAGCACTCGCATTTGTTTATGTTCACCTTTGAACCTGAGTGGCCATTTTACCAGCCGCTATTCAAACCTCCCCATGCCCGAACGCAGGATTTTTCTTCAGGGAGCCCAGGGTGGGGAAGCGAAGCCAAGGAGCTCAGCTCTCAAAGGGTTAACCCCTTTTACCCAATAGAAACTGCTTCATGAAACCCTATAAAAATTAACATGACCTCCCTTTAATCCATATGAATGACTGCATGTAATTAGTTAAAATTACCAAAATGTTCTCCACTGATCCATAATTAACATCTCCAACATCTTTCTGGAGTTAAACAAACAGGTCTTTGTTCCTGATTCGATGGTGTGTTTGTAAACAGTCAGAGGCTGCAGTTATATCTCAATCTCTTACCGCCAACCCAATCAATCTATTTCAATTTTGGTGTCATCAAAGGTGTTGATAAACAGTGTGGACACAATGTCCCTGAGTCGTCGCAAGACCTTAAAGGCACCTGGGATTCTGACCAACCAAGATCTTTCATTGGTCTGACCCTCACAGACTTTCATAACTACAAAGCCAATAGTCAAAAAAAAAACAGGATCAAAGTGTGGCTCGAGATGAGTAAGGCATTTGAAAGCCTCAGGTGTAAGGCGACAAGGAAAGAGCCATTCCCACCAGTTGTAATGAGCATCCAGCCCAATGACACAGTCCAAGGGGGAGAAGTCATGATCTGGAACCACAGACCCCTTCTTTTCAGTGTTAACCTCAATGACTCGTCCTTACATTCACAGCTCAACCCCATCACTGACACATTGTTGACATTTGACATCTTTCTCATGCTACCTCCTTCCCACTTCCTGCCTGATTTTTGTTTTGTGGAAGCAAATATTTGTATCAGGATTCCTTTCTCACTGACACCCTCTCTGTTGCCTTGAATGTTATGGATGCCACTTGTGAACTTCATTGTCTGATCTCTCTGTCTCTCTTCTCCCTCTTTCACTGATGGTCCAGACTTATCACAAAGCGTCGGTGTCATCGAAGCAGCTTCCTGAGTAAGGGTTATACTTGGTGGTTTTCCGTCGCCTTCCTGCAGTAGTTTTGGCAGGAATTTGGAACTTGGCCATGGTGCCGCATAGCTTGCCTTCTCTTCATGAAGGAGTGAACATCATCACTCATCATTTGTTTAATTTGCCATTGAGGATCCCAATTTACCCCTGATTAATTTTTCTTCCATAATTCACGTATTCAGCAAAATTTAAGAAAAATCTTTTTATGCCTCCGCACCAAGGGTGCCGGAGGCATTATGTTTCCGGTTGTCGTCCGTCCGCCCGTCCGTATTTCGTTTACCGATAACTCAAGAAGCAAATTGTAGAATCATCAAACTGGTAAAAGGTAAAGTAAGACAGGCAATTAAGTGATTAGATTTTGAGCCAGATGTGATAAAGGTCAAGGGTCAAAGGTCAAACTCTGAAATTTTACTTTATCCCTAACTCAAAAATATTGGACAGAATTTCATCAAACTTGGTACAAAGGTAAAGTTAGAAGTGCAATTAACTTTAATTTTGGGCCAGATATAGATAAAAGATCAAGGTCAAATATGTCAATAATCAAGTGTTTGTGCCGAGAGAGGCATACCCGTCAACTCGCACAGTCGAATTACTCTAGTTTTTTTGAAAGAATTGAAACCGACTTGCTTTGTTGAGTGCACCTACAATGGCTACACTTAACAGGGCTCTCAATATAAGAATTGATCAACTTGTAGAGATATGTGTAAAAAGCCAGGATGGTATTGATATCTTATAATACATCTATCAGGTCATAGATGCAGGAGTTATGATGACCGGGTGGTCGTTGATGATTCATGAGAACAAGTTCTTTGGTGAACCTTGTCCTCACATCAGAGATTTGTCATGATGCTGTTTCTTCATCTGTGTAATGAGAGTGTTCGCTGTAAATGTCCACTTTATGGAGATATTGAGTGTTTGAAGTGAAATCTTATTTTGAAATTCATGTAATCATGATGTGATCACATCACCTGAGTGTGTGCAATCATCACGATGAGAATTTATGAAATAAAAAACCCCATGCTCGTTTACGCAGGGGACGACACGTTTCTGGTCTGTCTGTCGTCCACCTGTTGTTTCTCATCCTTTTCTCCCCATACCCTTTAACATATTCACCTGAAACTTTGTGCATGGCTTTATTATGATAAGTTGCAAAAAAGTTCGAGTTTCACAGCGTTTCATCAATTTTTCACAGAGTTTTGCCATTTTTAAGGGCCCTGTCACACCTTGACGATTTAGCCAGCGTATGTCCTGACGGATGCAAAAATTGGCTAAAACGCTGGCACACGTCGAATACGTTATGGGTAAGTTTTGTACACGTTAAGAGCACGCTGGCATATCGTCGTAGTACGCTGGCAACGTCTATTTACGCTGCATACGTCGTAGTACGCTGGCATACGTCGTAGTACGTGCTGGCATACGTCGTAGTACGCTCATACGTCGTAACCTGGCATACGTCGTAGTACGACTGCCATACGTCGTGAGTCTGCTGCATACGTCTTTGTATTCTGGCATATCGTAGTATGGCGAGGTGTTAGACAAATGTTCCATGCTTGAAATTTTCTTGACGATGCCAGCGTATGACTCACACGTTCCGCTAACCTGGCCATAAGTTGTAGCACTTACGCGATCGTTGACACACGTCGACACACGTTACTTGTAAGTTACTCATAAGTCGAAACACGTCGAGGTAATGTTTAGCGTACCCGAAACTTCATTTCTAACCATGAGTAACGTGTTGTAGGCACGTTACGCGATCGTGACACACGTCCACACACGTTACTTGTAAGTACTCATAAGTCGAAACACATCAAGGTAATGGTTAGGTCAGTGTTCCAGACTCCCTGGTTTTTATTTTTTATTTTTCTTCGTATGTATGGTGATGTGACACTTCGATTTCTAGTGCGGTTATAAATAATATAATTAATAGGCTGCCGCTCAACGATGTAAATCATAACCGCACTATAAATCGAAGTGTCAACATCACCGTCATACCGAAGAAAAAAAAATAATAATAATAACCAGGGAGTCTGGAACACTGACCCTACACTTACTTCACCTCGACGTGTTTCGACTTATGAGTAACGTACAAGTAACGTGTGTCGACGATGTGTCAAGATCGCGTAGCGTGCCAACACTTATGCCAGCGTATGCGAACGTGTGTCATACGTCGAGTACGTCGGAAATTTCAACATGCTGAAAATTTCTCGACTACTCGGCTATGACGACGTATGCCAGAAAATACGACGTAATGCAGCAGTGTTCAGCGTGCCTCTTAACGTATACAAAACTACCATAAGTATTCGACGTGCCAGCTTGGTCGGCAAATTTTTCTATACTCGCATACGCTGGCTAAAACGTCAAGGTGTGACAGCGCTTCACACTCGATGTCTAGTGCGGTTATGATTTGAATCGTCGAGCCGCAGCCATGAATAGCCTACCCACTGTATCGTCGCGTACGCTGCGCGCGTATGCATAAGTTAGACTATCGTTGGGCATAGGTTGTGAACGCCACAACACGCTCAGCATTCGTTGTATAATTATACTATATGTGATTAAAACTTCTGTGTACGTTACTAATACTTTATGCATACATCCAACACGTATTAATACGCCCAAAATTTAAATAAAACATCAATAGTCAGCGTACGCCAGCGTTTTACAACATTTTGAGACCTTGCCATGCTGGCTAAACGTCAAGGTGTGCACAGCCCTTTAAGATTTAGAAAATATCACATTGAATGAATTCTCACTCTGTAATTTTGTTGTTTGTTCTCATTCGACCTCCTCCAGAATCCCTCCCTCCCAAGGTTGTGTTGAAGAGAAAAGAGCCCTGAAGGAGTTGCTGGAATGGAAATGAATTATGAAACATTGAATCAATACATATTTTCAGGAGTCATGTGTACATGGCAATCCAGAATCAGAATCAGTGTCATTACCTGTCAGGAAGAGGAAACACCTTGTTACCTCAAGATGGTAATTAATTGTGTTGTGATGTGAAGCTGTGAAGCATTTTCGATTTTTCTGCTGAAGCTTTCAAAGTGAATTGATCAAAAACAACAGAACATTTTCATCTCTTCTTCGTGATAGTTTTGATGTTTTTTTGTTGTTGTGCATTTCTACAATGGAACTAAAAAGAGCAATCAGAGATTGCAGGCTCTCACCAAGACTTGTTTTGTGTGGTGTTTGTGTGTTGGTGTGTTTGTGTTTGAGTGGTTTATAGATGGTGTATTCACGACCGACGTATGATTATGTGAATACAGCGGCCAAACAGACCTTTTCTGGTTCGTTGTGTGGATTCACGTTTCAATCACGTGTATTTTGTTGACATACACACAATCTTAATAGTACATCCTTTATAGACAGACTTGCATTCCCATAGTACGTACTTCCAGGACGTGCTCACATTGTAATTGTAATACTTGATAGAGGCACCACACTTTATAGAGAAAAATGATAACATGTATGTGACACTGACTATCACCAGGTGGTGTTTGTGGCCTACAAGAGCACATTCTGTGCTGACAGACAGACAAACTAACAAATGGACCCAAATACAATGCCCTCTCGAGGGTAATATGTGAATGCCGGAGCAGTGTGATTGTATTGTTCTTGCTGAGTGCAGTGTTCGTTTTTTCAAGATAATTCATGTGATTTTTGTTTCCACTAACAGGAGACAACCCAAACCCTCACAGGAGATTCAGGTGACGCGCAGAGGAACTTGGCAACGCCTGCGCAGATTCTTTAAGAGACTCAAGCCTCGATGTTTAAGACGTCAAGGTGGGAGGATTGAATAATCAGGGGAATTTGAAGAGTCCTTATTTGGACTCGAGTTTCTCTGGAGGAGTAAATGAAAAGGTTCTTGTTATTCACAAAATAAAACCATGATTTTCCACAATACGTGATCACACTTATTTACTTATTGTCTCCACACAGGCCGAGCCAGATGAATAGCAGCCTTAACTCTTCTGACACTTTTAACACGACATCGAAATGGTTCGTTCAGTGTTTTTAATATTAATTGTTGTTGACAAGTTTCCTTTCCTGAATTCCA
>CM068952.1:175832916-175848143 GCA_035128595.1 Eptatretus atami
TCCCAACAATGGATAGAGGTCCTCAATGCCGGACATGAAATCAGAGCCATATCCCTAGACATATCACGTGATTTTGACACGGTCTGGCACCCTACTCTGCTCACCAAACTCTTCATATGGTATCCAAAGCCATCTCCTCTCATGGCTGGCAGACTTCCTCTCCTGTCGCAGTCAACGTGTGGCCCTAAATGGAGTTGTTTCATTCCCTCTTCCTGTCCAGGCTGGAGTTCCTAGGCAGTGTTCTGGGCCCTGTTCTTTTTCTGGTTTTCATCAATGATCTCCTCGACTCTCTGGAAAATCCTCCTTTGTCTCTTTGCTGATGACTTCACCCTCTGCCTTGTTAACATTTCACCCTCTCTGCCTCTCATCCCTCAGACCAGCAAGCAGCAGCTTCTTCACTCACTGCAGATCTGGGTAAAATCACAAACTGGTCCAACACGTGGAACATGTCTTTCAATCCAGACAAATCTCTCACTCTCACTATGTCTCTCAAAAGGACATTTGGAACCCCCCCCCCCACCCCATCCACTTTCTCTACAATCCCTGGAAGAGTACTTTCTTTTCAAGCTTCTGGGTCTCACTATCTGCCATGATCTTTCCTGGGAAAGCCACATTTCCAAGCTGGCCTCCAAGCCACTCGCGACTGGGAATCCTCCGTCGTGCAAAGTCCTTCCTCAGCCCACCTGAGCTCCTGACCACATATAAGTTTTCATCCACAGCCTGATGGAGTACTGCTCTCCCTTCGGCTGGTGCTCCTGCCTCCCACCTTTCTCTGCTTCACGCTGTGGAAACCAAGGCATTTCGGATCATTGGCATCTCCCTCGTTGAGGCGAGTCTTTGGGCCTCTCACTCTCTCACCGCAGGCAGGTCGGTGGTCTTTTGTCTTCTACGTCTCCTCTCCGGTCCCCCCCCTGCTCTGTCTGCGATTTGTCCCCACCATATTTCCGCAGGGTGCTCAGTCCGCAAACAACCCCCTTCTGGTAAAATACCAAAATCACGAATCACTGCTCCTTCACTCTTTCATTCCTCTTTTTCCCCACCTTTGGAATAAACTCCCTCACTCTGTTCAATCCCATTATTCCCTCAAGCCTTCAAAAGGCTGTTCACCACCACCTCTTATCGTCCCCATCCAAATCCTCGATCTTTTCTACCCCCATTAATCCACCCCAAACCCACTTCTTTCAAATCCTGCTTTCCTTCCTGAAAGTCCCTGTAATGTTCATCTTGTATACCCGTGTTCCATGCCCATCCCTCTCCCTTCCACAGATCTCCTAATGTCTCTGTTCCCACTGTTTGTCCTTCCACTCCCGCCCCTCTTGTAGGATAGGTAGGATCAGGGGGAATGTGGAGGGGGTTGGTGAGGGAAGGGGAGGACGTGGGGGAGGGGACGTGGGGATGGGAAGTGTAATCCCTTTTATCGCATTCACAAATGCAACAGGATTCTAACCTGTTTCCTATGGCCTTATAAATGATTCAAGTTTGAACACGCAGATAAAACTTTCGGATCCCGTTACCCAGTAAGCTGGAGACCTGTGATGACAGCAAACACAGAAGAATTAAGGATGTTCAAAGGCTCCCTTTACCTTGTTTCAGCCAGCTTTCAGTGTTTGCTGCCATCTCGAGGTTGCTGTGCGACCTCCTCCGGGGTTTGCTGTCCTGTCCATGATGCCAAAACTGTTGAAGAAAACTCACTCACAAACTCCGTTAAAATAAATTGTTGAAAGAACCTGTGAGTGAGTTTTCTTCAACACCAACCAGTGCAGTGTGTGCATTGGGGAGGAAGACAGCTAAGGCTCCCCCCCCCCAGGTATCAGTGAGAGGAGCAGGTAAGCTCAGAGGCAGCCTCAGTGTCCTGGGGGTGCCATTGGGTGAGGATGCAGGTGGGCAGACCTGCCAGTGGAGCCACACTGCCAGCCACAAAATTGTGTGAGGGCACAAGTAAAAATTTGAGGGCCAGGCCCAAACCTGTATGAGCACCAATGAGTGGGACAACAGAGAATTTGGGTTATTAGAACAGCATAGTTTAAAGAGACGTGTTGGTAAGTCCCAGGGAAGTTTAAATGTCATAATGGATAGGATAAATTGAGATGTTATATGTGCCCCTTCCGGCACTCCACCCCATCCACCGCTTGGATGATTGCCGGCTGCTGGGCTTGCCCGCTCCTGGAAACTGTGGGACCTGCAGATGTATTTTGAACTTGCATTGAGATTCCCGTGAATCTCCCTTTTCTTTCGAGGGAATCCTTCGGGGATTGGGTCGGAATTTGGCAATGGACTTAGTGGGACTTCATAGATGTTATAGTTAGAAGACAGACACAAATTGGACAGGGGAGGCTCGGGTTAGTACAACTGCAGAGAGAGACTGGGGGGCACGGACCATGACAAAATAGGCATAGGATTTTTTTATATTTTCTTTTAAGGGGAGGGGACGGTTAATTTAAGGCCGAGCCCATATTCAAATCTACTGGCTCCGCCACCCCAGCGATGCCTGCCGGACCTGGTATGCCTACGCATTACCTCGTTTGCCTTTACCCATGCCTGTTGTCCCGCCAATTGCCTGTCGCCTGTCACGCCTCCCTAAGTTCCTACCTGCTGCAAAAGACCACTGTGCTGTGGCCTCAAGTTCATATCAGCTGAAACGACCACTTTTGTTGTGGCCCCATTATTCGGCGTTGCGCCAAGGACCAGTTTTGTTGTGGCCCCGTTATTCAACATTTGCACCAAGGCGTTTACTTTTCTTTTTGGTGCAGGTCCTGGACCAGGATGGAGTGTAGACGGTGTAAAGTATTTGAGCCCACTTTGGATATGTGTTTAGATTTTGTGATTTAATATGGAATGTTAAATACATGTGTCTGTATGGTTCTGATAGAGTTACAAAATGCATTTGGTTTTATTATCTTTGGGAACATGCATGCAATGTCACACTTAGGGATCCGTAGGTAAACTGTACTAACAGCTCAGGATGAGTCTGGTACGGGGAGGGGGGTAGTGTGATGGTTATGAAACTGGCCCCCAGGTGAATGAACATCCATGACACGTAGAGTTCTCTCGTCAGTTATATCGTTAATATGTGTGCAGAGACAGGCAAATGCGTTGTGTGGGCTATAGTAGGTCTTCTTCTTCTTCCTCCTCTTATAACCCTCCTGTCGTTTATTCCATATCCTTTAAATCCTCTTTTATTCATGGCTCATATATGGTGGTTGCCATTTCATGCACCACACAGTACAATTCAGCTCTCTCTCTTTCTCTCAAAATTACCATTTTAACAGTCTTCACGTATATAATCGGGTGCAACCCACTATTCTTAAATTACCTTTCTTTTATTAACTCTCGAGTACAGCAACAAGGACAACCACATTCTGAGCAACTATTGGGGATGCCTCTTCACGATAGTTTCACCCCCCCCCCTAATGCAAGATGGGGCCAAATCTTCCCCACTTTTCCCTGCTGTCTGGATTTGTTGGAGCAGTGCGGTCATGGTCAGAGCGCTGATCGGTCCCCATGGACTAGCCCACTCCCTCTCATCTTCCACATGAGCACCTCACACTCATTCAAACACCACACATCACAGTCACACATGCATCACATATCCACAAAACGTTTCTTTCTTTCTTTCTTTCTTTTTCTTCTTTGGGGAGTGACCTCCCTCCAGCACCATAAACTGTACAAAACCATTAACAGCATCACTAACTCCAACAGCAGTATAACACCCTCATAACTACCACAGACAACATACCATCATATAAAAAGTTAACATCCTCATCGACCACAACGCAAACACAAGTCATATCAGACCCAGAAAAGAGGAAACGTGTATTGCAAGACGCAAACTAAGCTGCTAACTCGACACCACCATCACGCCATTCACTCCCGCACAAACAACAAAAATCATCAAAAACTCGCAGGCTACCGGCCCTGGCAACATCTCCAATTTACATTTAAAACACCTAAGACCACACAGCATACCAGTCCTCACAAATATAAGCAATTTCTCCACCAACACTTAATAATTCCCCAAATTTGGAAACTCGGCAAAATCATGACCATTCTCAAATCAAACAAAGATCCCACCAAAGCAGCTTCCTACAGACCTTTTACATGACTTTGCACCCCCCCCCCAAAGTTATAGAACGCCAAATACTCACACTCACAAACCCTCACATCCCTCTCTCACACACCCAACAGGGATTCAGAGCAAGCCACTCCATGACCACTCTCCTCACAAACCTCACACAAAACACCTTTGATGGCTTCAACAAAAGAAAACCATCAAAATGTACTATTCTCACCACAGGGGATATCAGCAAAGCATTTGACACACAACAAAAACTCTTGCTCACAAGCAAAATAATCAACACAAACATGCACAACACCAAATGCTGGCTGGCCAACTACCTATCGTGTAGGCAGTCATTCGTAGTTTTTAACAGCAAGTCATCATGCACACGATACTTTCATAATGGAGTCCCTCAAGGCTCAGTCCTCTCCCCCACACTCTTTAATCTGTTCATGCATGACATTCGACAACTACCCAAGAACATACATATAGCCCCATATGCAGACAATATAACCATTACTTCTACTCATAACAACATCAACACCGCCACAACTTCAACCCTTCCTCAGCGCCCTTCAAACCTGGCTCACCATCAACAGACTGAAAGTAGCCCCCTCAAAATGAACAGTCACTCTTTTAACAAATCACACCAAGGAACATAGTGCTGCACCACACATCACACTGAACAACATCCCTATCCCACACACACCAAAGAAAAATACTCGGCGTGACTTTTAACACATCCATGTCATTCTCAGATCGCATCACAAACATTAAAAAAAAACATGCACACACAGGCTTAACACATTTAGGGCACTCACAGTCACAGACTTTGGTTACCACAAAGAAACAACATCAATAATATACAAACAGTACATTAGATCAGTAATTAACTACGCCAGCTCATCTTGGGCCTCTAGCTTATCAAACATTCATCTCAACACCCCACAGACCAAACAAAACAAAGCCCTTCACATCATCACAGGTTGCACATGACCAACATCCAACGAGCACCTACACAGAGCTAAAAATAGGACCGTGCATCCTGAAGCTCACCTGTGTGGAAACTGAATTGTTAATTGAATTTATAATGAGGTAAAATGCCAATTAGCTTTAGTTCTTTGAGAAAGAATTTAATAAATATATGCTCGGAAAGCTAGTAGGAGGCAGAATACCCACATTCCTCGTGGTAAAAACCTTGCAAAACCTCATCGCTTTCCAGATGGCCAGCAAGGAATCACATACTCTTTCCCTCCCCTCACCGGCGCAATAAGCAAGCTCCGATAACAGACCATTTTTCATCCTGTGTTTGTAATTTTAAACCTTACAAAGTTCCATCTGTTGTTTCTCCAAGAGGCCTCTCTTGGTTGAATTAATTTCCTTTGAAGTGTTAAATGCCCTGGTGAGATCATATATATTCGTAATACGCTATGTATAGTTAAATTCTTGCCTGAGACACTGCTCCAGAATAGGCTTCCTCGTGAGAGTTTGTCTGATATTTACTGAATAAACAGCTTAGATTGAACTAAAGGTTTTTCTGTCTTGGTGTGGCCAAAATTACCACTACAGAATTGGCGACTGGGATGGGATCAACAGCCTCCATCCGGGGAGAGGAGGGGACCTCTGTCCGGCGTTCAGCAAACACTGGCGGAGCCAAAGGTGAGAGACCTCTGCTGGAGGGTGACCTGTTCCCACCAGGCAGATTGCCCACCTCTGCGGACACTGCGCAGTCCCGAATCAAAATTTAAAAGGTAAGGATATATACATAGCTGTTTATTGAGTGAAATTAAAGACTTTTGGGGTTTTCGTCGGGTAAAAAGGCCGGCGTAAACCCATAAAGGGATAAGGGATTTATTATTCCTTTAGTCGGGTAACATCTTGTTATGTTTTGATAAAAGCACCTCGTCACATGTTGGAGGGCCAGAGGCGTTGCACAGAGAGTTGTTGAACTGAAAGTCGGGAAACGGCGGTGGCACTGTGCAGGAAATGTAAGACACCGAGTCATGGGTTGGTGCGTCGGTGCAAGAATAGCCACAAGGGCGAGTAACGAGGATATTTTTTTGTTACTGAAGTTGCAAGAGCCGGGAGCCAAGGGGTTTGAAGAATTCGCTGTAAAGAAAAAAAAAAAAAGAGTGCCGACAAGTGCTTAGAGCGATTTAGAAGTATGGTTATGGGGAACCAGCATTGAAAAGCAGGGGATGGCGATGTGCCCACTCCTAGCGGGTAAAATGCCGAGTATATGAATGAGACCTTTGGGTCGAGTATTTCAAAAGATGTGAAGTTGTGGGCAGAGTGAACTGAAAAACAGAAATTCCACCGAGACAGAGTTGAAAACTTGATAAGGGAATTAAAATCATTGAGGACAATAAACCAGCCCAGATGGAACTTGAAAAAGCATGCCCGATGATTGAACAAAGGATGCTGAACCAGGTAACGAATCAACATCAGAATTGTTTTAATTCATCGCGAATGGAACCAAAGTGATTTAATGTGAGGTGTTTATATTGAGTCAATGTTCTGAAAGTTTCTGAAATAGTTTGTGTACAATGCTTCAGTGCATGTGGGTACGTGTGTGTCGAACATATACGCAGTTGTGTTGTGGTTACAAGCGTGAGAGAATTATAATGAAATCTACACGAGGCTTGAGTGCGGAGCGAGGGGCGTCTGGAAGGGTGCACGATCTCTGCCTGGCTGTGTATATGCAAAGTAGGTTGCTGGGACAATTGACAGTCAGATCAGGCATGAAAGGGTGGGGTCGTCATGCTGGATGCAGTGGAGGAATGGTTGGATTGTTGGATTGTAAGATCCAATTGAAAGAGAATATATAGTTTTAGTTTGGTTTCGAGAATTTATTTGTTCCCCTTTGTTATGTTAAAAAAATGAATTTACATCTCAATGGAGAAGTTGTGTTAAAATTAAGCAAAAGTTATTTATGTTCACTGCGAGCAGAACCATAATGAAAAAGTGGGTTGGGGTGGGGGGGGGGTGTGAGGGATGCCTGCTGTGAAGTGAGGGAATTTGCCTTGTTTGCCAGGCTGTGTGTGATTTGCCTGATAAGGGAAAAAGGTGGAGGCAGCTTGTCTTTGAAATGCTCGAGAAACTGGTTGCAGGAAAAATAATCATTGTAAAATTGATTAATAAGGAAATTAACTTTTGCTGGTGAAAATGTCCAAGCCAAAGAATTGCTCGATTTTTTCTCTTGAGAGTGGGTGCACACACACTGAAGATATAAAAACGATAATTATTGAGCATAACGAAGCTATTATGGCATCAATGTGAATGGTTGGTTGCATCATTGGCTAGTTTGGTTGCTGGTTTGGTTGCGGCAGTTTGTAGTTGGATGATGTCTGAAATTGATTGGAACTTGTTGGACATTGTGGTACCTCGTGTGCTGGTTGGCACCAGAGTAGAAAGATTTAAAGTTGATGGTAAGTGTTATGGATACGAAATGTGGCACTGAGTGAGCCAACCATGCAGATGTGGCAGAGGGCGCTGCACATTGTCGCACACAGGTACAGGTCACTCATTATGTGAATGGCTGCACACAGATACACGGAAGTAACCGTGTGCATGTAAGCAAATGCCGGCAGGTAAAAATGGCATGCAAAAACCATGGCAACTGGTGACAGCACTGGAGTTTATACCTCAGTGCAAGGATTACACAAGGTGGTTTGCCATTCCATTCCCGATGGTGATCACAAAAAGATAAAATGGTATGTGTCGGTTCGTGCTGACTACTTTCAAAATTTGGAGTTGCATTAACAGTGTATATGGACGACTCAAAAAGGGTCAGCCAATTTAATTAATCCGAGGAACAGATTGTTTCATCTCAGTCTGTGGAATATAAATCCAATGATTTGATTACACTGTGCTTGTTATACAGGGTGAGTTAAAATGGCCAACTTTTAACTCTTTCTCCCATGTTTTGTTTATTGGGCATCCATGGTTGGCATTTGGGTGGAGAAAGGTTGTAGGATGTATTGTTGTGGTGCCGGGTACGGTAGTGAGGACGAATGCCAGACGGAGCAGTTGGGCCGTCTCCCGAACACCGGAATTGAAAGGTCGTCATCCCGGATAACTCCGGAGTCGACGGGCCACTTAAAGGACCATGGTCGCCAATATTTTGACGGCGTGAGGTGGGGTCCACTTGTCTATTCCAATTTACCTAAGTACTTATGCAGTCTAGCTACCGGGGAAACCACACCCTCAGCCGACTCTGTCCGAACCGAGTCGCGTGTACCGACTCGGGTCCGGCGTACCGAGCTGGGAGTTACCAGAGCCGCGCCGGTCCCAATGACAACTTACCGGCCCAAACGGCCTCTCTAATTCTCAATACGCACAGTGCTGGGTCATTGAAAGAAAGTGACAGACAACGAGCTGGTATATTGAACAATTGGGGTTTATTTATCAGGGGGCGGGGGGGGGGGGGCGCAAAGAGCAGAATTATCCAAATATGCAGGAAAATGTACAATGAACAAAAACACTTAACAGTTTCTACTTGTTCTACTTAACAGATGGGCGCCACACACACACACACACACACACACACACACGCACACACACACACACACACACACACACACACACACACACACACACACACACAAAGAAATGGTGGCCGCGGCCTTTATTTGCCCTTCAGCCGGGAGGGAAGCGAGCTGAGGGCAGGAGCCTACGCTAGCACCTGTCCGCCTTGTGCGGTCTGGTCGAGACGAGCTGGTTCGGGGGGGGGACTCGAACCCACACCCCCGTCACCGCAACAAGCACCAGGGGCAAGGAAGGACACAACGGACACCAGCCAGCACGAGAACGGACCAGACAAGACGAGCACCCGCGGTAGACGAGAACGCCAGCAGGCAAGACGAGAATGCCAGCAGGCAAGACGAGAATGCTAGCAGGCGACGAGGCTGCTTCTCCTTTCAGCAAAGGCGAGCCAAATGAGAACAACACACTTATTAATAATTCCACTGGTGGTGCTCCAGGCAAGCTTCATGTAACGATTAATATGCACCTGCTTCTTCTCTCTCTTGACGACGCTCGCCACCTTCCTTATCCTTCCCCTCCCCGCGGGTCAAGGAACCGCTCTGAGGAACTCGCCCCGGATTGGACGAGGGGTTGACGGGCAACTAGTGGCCGCCCTCATTAGTCGGGCTGAACACTCCATCTGGCTAAGCGGAGCCAGCCCTGAGGTGATGAGCGAAAAAGATTTGTTGGCGTTGTGTGGCTTCAAGATGTAAAAAAAAAAACTAACGATAAAGAAACTTTGCAGCGCACACTTGTAATTCCCATTAGACAGAAGGAGCGGACCCTGCCTATAAACACATACTTATCGAAATAACTGAACTGCGGGGGCTGCTGGCTGTTGTGTGCAAATGGCTTCCAGATTCGTAACAGTATGTCCTCCATGTGAGAGATTAGAAGGAATTAGAATCACGTGTGCGTGGTCAGGAGGGGAGTTTATGCAGATGGTTGGCATGGGTGGCGACATTGGGAAATATAAATTGCTGGGGGTGTGGAGCCGTGTCATTCCAGCCGCGTGCATGACAACTTTATGAACCACGAGTCAAGGTATCTGGTCACCTTAGTTATCATGACATGTTTGAATGAGGAATGAGTTGATGTGAATGAGCTTTAACGATTTGAACCACTCACGATGGTGAAAAGCATTTTTCTGTGTGCGACAGCTGTGGGCTGTGGACATAATACATGTGCAACTGAGCCGGGTGTGGAGACTGCAAGGATGTTTGAGGGGAGGGGTCGCCTGGTGTTGGAGACATTCGGGCGGCCGTGCCGAGAGTGCCGTGTAGTTTGTGAAGTTGTTCATCCTTGCCTCTCAGATTTGCATGCATGGTTTGTGAATGGAGGGTTGCGCAGTGAGGGGCATGTTGCAGAGGTATTTTAAAATACAGCTCTTTTGAAGAGGTGTTTTAAAATTACACGTTAGAATGTGGAATGGTCTTGCTTGGGCCGCCATGTTGGTTGGCGAGCTGGGTGGGTGATGATTGTGGAGCTCCTGGTGTTATCGTTGTAGGGGGGGTTTGTGGTCAGACCAGTGTATTTTAAAACTTCCACACTTTGTAGTTAATTGGTCAAGAAAGGAGGTCCTATATGTTGCGGCCAGAGAGAGGTGTGCAAAAATATGTATTTGCTTCGCTTGATAAAAGCTGAAATGGCAAAGGGCATTTCAGGAACGGGTGTGAAAGTGGAGTGTGGTCGGGGATTTGGCAGCAGACCACATGTGTCTCATAAGTTTTTGGTGCAGGGCTTCGATGGGACACGAGTCATGAGTTAAAATTGGTTCCTTTCACGTTTGGGGCAAGCCTTGTTCAGGTGAGCTTCGGTGGATGCATGTGAGCGCATGCATGTGGTGAAGGTGATGGTATGATGTGAAAACACAAAAATTGCATACATAATATATAAATGGACATCATTGCTCATGCTTGCAAAATTCACAAACAGGCGATGCATCAACGTACGTTCCGCCTCTCGGATGGATGTTTGATGCATTTCATGTCAGAGTTCCTTCGGCCTTGTGGAGGTGCTGTAAAGTCAGGTCTATTGATCAACATTCAACTTTATCGTAACAACGGGCCCATGTCCACCGATCATACAGCTCTTTTGAAAGGGAGCAAACGTACTCTCAAAAGGGGAAAAATTAGGAAAGGGCGCTGACTACTGACGACATTGCAGCACTACAGGAGGAAACTGAGGCAAGTGAAAGAGCCAAGTGGGAGAATACAGGTTGCTGCTATAGCGCGGAAACAAAACTTTGGGTCTCAAAGGAGGTAAGTGGTTGCCGCAAAGGCATTTTTGCCATGGTCTGCTCGTTTGGCTTACGGAAGTGGCCACACGAGCAAACGGGGGATACAGAAGGAGGTGCTACGAACATGGCATACTCCAGGATTTACAGCTGTGGCAGAAAATTTTTGTAGAAGCTGTGTATATTGTCAACACCATAATGTTGGTTCCCATCGTGTGCTGCCTTTTTGGCTGCTGGTTGCATCATTGGTTGGGGGCGCGGCTATGCTGCTGATACAGTGCTCCTATTACCAGTATACTGGTACTCATTTTGCCAGCCATGGAAGAATGACAGTCAACCCCCTGGTGTTAATTCAGTGGCAAACGGGGCTCAAACTCAGGACTCTTGGATCCCAAGCCACCACCCTAACCGCTAAGCCAACACCAGGCTATAATGTTGGTAAAGTGTTTAAACAACCAGAAGAAGCTCATCACATAGGATATTACTAAGGAACTTTGCAGAGCTTTGCAAATAACACAACACTTCCACTGTCTATAAAATATGTGATGAAACGGGTTTGAAATGGCCAGAGGCTATTCCTCTGAAACTGATGTCAGTTGGGTCAACGGTAAACAGGCAGGCGCAGCGGATTGTCCCCACATGAAATACTAACAAAGGTTGTCAAATAATTTGACTTGCAAGTCAAACAAGTGCCACCAGACCAGCTGCAGAGGAACACCACGACATCCAGCCTGGTGACTGGGTGTACATCAAGGTGTTCAAGCGGAAGAACGCACTGAAGGCACATTCGACCGGACCCCACCAGGTATTATTGGTTACCCACACAGCTGTCAAGTGAGAAGGTAAGCCAATCATGGACTCGCGCATCTCACTGCAAAACAGCATACAGGAAGTCATAAAGAAAATAAAGGAAACCCGCAAGTGGGAAGAATGTTACTGGGGGTTCATGACATATGTAGCAGTGCTTCTGATTAGCATGTGCATAATTGTGATTTGGACGATAACAGACAGTGAAGGCATTATGGGAATGCCATAGAGAGCAGAATGTTTGGTATGTCAAGAGCAAGGGAAACAAGGAATGGGTGGTGACAGGGTGCGCAGGGCAGAAGAAGGTAAACATCGGGACCAATTGCATGAGAAAGGCATGTGTGGGATAAACACCTTTATGACCCTGTCGCACAATTACACAGTGAAGGAAAATATGGCGAAGTGTTGGGTATGTGCCTACATACCATGCTCTTCACAAACAGGACTGCCGTTAGCGGTGATCCCATTTGAGGAAATCGATTATTGTGGAGCCGGATGGTACCATAATTACATGGCAGATAACCGGAAGGGCATAAATGGGACATATGCAAAAGGAGCGCCAAACGGTACATATCCATGACGTGGTACAACACGTAAGGAAGGTAGCTGCAAAGTACCATGACTATTTTAAGAACGGAGGGTTCGGATCTTGGTGAAAGGGAGTGTTTGGTGGATTGGGAACCTGGATACTCCACATATTGCTCATTGGACTCATGATATTCGTCGCTATTGTTGTCATCATAGCATGTATAAGAGCAATAATCGGTGTGTGTGTGTGTGTGTGTGTGTGTGTGTGTGTGTGTCTGTGTGTGAAAAATTGCCACAATGACAATGATGTCACTTGAAGGTTGTGGTGCATGAAATTTCCCTGGACCGACCATCTCTGGGCAACTATGGCAATGAGAAGATCCAGAAAACCCAGAAAATGAAGAACCTAGTATAAAATCGAGTCGAGACACCGTGTCGGTGGGATTTTATGGAAAATGTGAAGTGCAGACAGACACTCATGCCCTTGGGACTGACGAAAGCCCTTTTGAAACAATTCAACAATTGTTGCTAAAGAACCAAAAACAGATGGATGATTGTAATGAAGAGATGTGGGACAATAAATATATCTTAAAAACTGAAGAGGAAAAATAATTTGAGCGGCTCGCTCAAATAAAAGCTGATTAGTATAATATAATTGAAAAAGGCAATTGCCTCTTGGATGTATATGTTCGGTGTGCACAGGGTTCGTTTCTTTCAGATCGCCTGGGCGCCCAAACTCTGTGGAACTAGACAGCACGGGGAGGTGGTGGCCCCCCGAGGGTTGCATCCACTCTCTAGGGTGTCGACCCACCACAGAGCGCAAGTCTGGGTGACACGGTGGAAATGGGCCTGCCACTAGCTGATGACAAATTTAAATTTCTGTAGGTTTGTCCTTACAGAACAAACCCTAGGGTTGTTCTGCATGAACAAAAGGGGGGAATTGTGGAAACTGAATTGTTAATTGAATTTATAATGAGGTAAAATGCCAATTAGCTTCAGTTCGTGCTTTGAGAAAGAATTTAATAAATATGTGCTGGGAAAGCTATTAGGAGGGAGAACACACATTCCTCTGTAGTCGTAAAAACCTTGTAAAACCTTATCACTTTCCAGATGGCCAGCACGGAAACACATGCTCTTTCCCTTCCCTCACCGGGGCAATAAGCAAGCTCCGATAACAGACCATTTTTCATCCTGTGTTTGTAATGTCATTTTAAACCTTCCAAAGTTCCATCTGTTGTTTCTCCAACAGGCCTCTCTTTCTTTGTTCAGTTAATTTCCTTTGAAGTGTTAAACATGCCCTGGTGAGATCATATATATTTGTAATACGCCATGTATACTAAAGTTCTTGCCTGAGACGCTGTTCCAAGCTTGGCTTCCTCACGTGAGTCTGTCTGATATTTACTGAATAAACAGCTTAAATTGAACTAAAGGTTTTTCTGTCTTGATGTGGCCAAAACTGCCCCGACACCTGGATCAGGAGCAAGTCACTCAAACCACCTTAGACCCTCTGTTTTTTTTTTATGCTGTGAAAAAATCTTTGGTCCATCACGGGTGTTGAAGGTTGTGGTCAGGTTTCATCAAAATTGTGTGTGTAGTTTCGGAGAAGAGAGCAAATACTGTACCTATATTTCCGGGAGCTTATGGAATGGCACGTCGTCAGTCCATCAGTCCGTCCACAAATACTTTCAAGTTCTTCTCTGAAACTACACATACCATTTCGATGAAACTTTATCACAACGTTCTTCACTGTGTATGTACCAAAGTTTGTTCATGGCATTAAAAATTTAAAAAAATTAGGCCCTGAGGGGGTCTAACAGAGGTGCCTCCCAAAATAGGTTTATGTTTTCTTCTCAGAAACTACACATACAATTCTGATTAAACTTGACCATAGCCTTCATCACCCGTGACATAAAGTTTGTTCACAGCATTAACTAGAGGGGGAGCACTCGGTAGAGTGCAAAACCTCCGCCGCCAATACTGCTAGGTCACTCAAGTGAACCTGATATCCTATTCATTCAATTTGACGTCAACAGTGCTCACAGAGTTATAGTTTGCAACTTTCCCTTTTACTTTTAACTTTTACATACTCAATTCATTCGTCATAACTAGATTCCTTGAGACAGAAATTGATTTTACGTGGTATATCCACCTGAAGTTCCAAAATCAGCCGCAATTATAATTTTGGCATGTTTTTTGTTGGAAATCACTTATAACATGTAGAAATGCAAAAAAAAAAATCGAAATTTTGTTGAAAAAAAGTTGCAAAAATTTTTTTTTTCTCTAACAATTTTTTTTTGGGGGGGGGGGGTTGGAAATCACTTAAAACATGTAGAAATGCAAAAAAAAAAATTCAAATATTTTTTCAAAATGGCCGCCATAGCGGCCATATTGGATTTTGGACCAAGTCCAAAAATCTAATGCATGATCCTTGGACCATACCTAATCCCCCACCAAGTTTCGTCGAAATCCGTCGAGGACTTTTTCCGTAATACTGTTCACAAACAAACAAACAAACAGACAGACAGGGGTGAAAGCAGTAACCTCCGATCTTCGATGGCGGAGGTTAAAAAACAAACAAACAACAAAGATCAGGGTCTGAGGGGGGGGTCTATGGAGGAAGTTTACAGGGGGGTTGCCCCCCCAAAGAGATATTTGCTTTCTTCTCAAATGACACACACAATTCTAATGAAACTTGACTACAACCTTCATCACGCATGGTGTACCAAAGTTTGTTCGTGACATTAGAAAAATCAGGCTCGAAGGGAGTATAAGGTGGGTTGCCCTCCCCCACCCAAAGAGATATTTGCTTTCTTCTCAAACGACACACATGATTCCGATGAAACTTCACTATAACCTTCATCACCCATGGTGTACCAAATTCTATCAACACCATTAAAAATATTAAAGGTCGAAGGGGGTCTACGTGGGGGTTGCCCCCAAAATAGGTATTTGCTTTCTTCTGCAAAACTACACAGACAATTCTGATGAAACTTGACCACAACCTTCATCACCCGTGATGTATCAAAGTTTGTTCATGACGTTAGAAAAATCGGGCTCTGTAGTGATGTAAAGGGG
>CM068952.1:175862639-175874448 GCA_035128595.1 Eptatretus atami
GTTTTGGGATTATGGCAGATAAGGTGTGCTTTTGCTCATGAAATCACTAAGTGTGTGTTTTTCCCCAATTAATGGCAATAAGGTGTGTATTTTGCCCAAATTTAGCAGTAGTGTTTTTTGCCGAATTAAATGCAGATTAAGGTGTTTTTTTCTTAATGAGATAAGGTGTTTTTTTCACCAATATAATGGAGATTAGTTTGTTTAATGGCACGTAAGTGTGTTTTTTTGCCCAATTAGATGCAGAGTAAGGTTTGTTTTTTGGCCATTAAATGCATAAGGTGTGTGTTTGCCCAATTAATGCATAAGGTGTTTTTGCCAAGTAAAACCACTTATCTCCTTTAATTTAATTTTGTCAAAAAACCTTATTGCATAATTGGGCAAAAAACAACCCCCTGCCATTTAGTTGTTGTTTTTCCCATTAAATGGCAGATAAGTGGTGTTTTGCCTAATTAAATGGCAAATAAAGGTCTTTGTTCACATGAATGAGAATGGAATAAGGTGTGTCTTTTTTGCAAAATTAAAGCAGATGATGGTGTGTTTTTTGTTCCAATTGAATGGCAGCTAAGGTGTGTTTTTTCATATAATTAAATTCGATAAGGTGTGTTTTTTGCCCAATTAATATAAAATCAATAAGGGGGTGTTTTTTGCCCAATTAAATGGAGATAGTTTGTTTTTTGCAGAATTAAGTGACCAATAGTGTTTTTTGCTCAATTAAATAGCAATGAGTTGTGGTTTTTGCTGTTTGAACAAATGCCATAAAAAGTACAATAACCAAAAAAGGTGTGTTTTGCACCAATTTAAGGCGAAAGGTGTGTTTGCCAAGTGATGGCGATAGGTGTTGTTTTGCCATAATTAAATTAGCAGATAAGGTGTGTTTTTTGCCCAATTAAATGGCAGATAGTTTTTTAAAATGGCAGATTAGTGGTTTTTTGCCCAATTAAATCAGCAATTAGGGTGTTTTTTTCCATTAAATGGAGTAAAGTGGTCTTACAATGCAGATAGTGTGTTCATTTGCCCAATTAAATGTCAGTTGATGGTGTGTTTGTCGCGAATTAATGGAGATAAGGTGTGTTTTAGCTCATTAAATGCAGATAAGGTGTGTTTTCCCAATTAAATGGCAGATAATGTGTTTTTTTGCCACTTAAATAGGCATAAGTGTGTGTGTTGCGCAATTAAATGGCAGATGATGGTTGTTTTTTTGCCATTTAAATGAAGATAAGCTGTGTTTTTGCCAAATAAATGCAGATAAGCTGTGTTTTTGCCAACGACTGGCAGTAGGTGTGTTTTTGCGAATTAATATATAATAGGTGTGTTTCTTGCCCAATTAATACATGGAAAGGTGTGTTTTTTTTGCGCATTAAAAAAACACCTTATCTGCATTTATTATGTTGGCAAAACAATTTTTCCATTTTTGGCAAGAAAATTGCCTTTTAATTGGCAAATAACACCTATTCCTGATTTAGAGTGGTTATTTGCCCAATTAAATTAGCAAATCGTGTGTTTTTTGCCAATTTGTAGATGGTGTGTTTTTTTGCCGAATTAAATGGATATAAGCTGTGTTTGTTTGATTTATTAATATCAGATAAGGTTTGTTTATGCATGATAGGTGTGATTTGCCCATGAAATTAGCGATAAGGTGTGTTTTTCGGTTAAATGGTAGATAATCGTGTTTTTTGCTCCATTAATATCGATAAGTTGTGTTTTTTTGCTGCACTTAAATGGCAGTAGGTGTTTTTGCCGAATTAAATGAGATGAGATGTTTTTTTCCGAATCAAATGCGATAAGGTTTGTTTAAATGGCAGATAAGTTTTTATATTGCCCATTAAATGCTAAGTGTGCTGTTTGGCCCATTTGAAAACCACCTTACTCGCCATTTAATTGGACTTGGGCAAAGAACACCTTACTTGCATGTAATTGGGCAAAAAACTGTTGCATTTATTGGGGCAAAAAGCACACCTATCTGCCAATTTAGGTATGTGTTTTTTGCCAATTTAATATGCGATAACGGTGTGTTTTGCTAATTAAATGGCAAAGAAGGTGTTTTTGCCAAATCATTAATGGCAGAAGTGTGTTTTTTTGGCCGAATTAAATGGCAGATAAGGTGTGTTTTTGCAATTTTAATGGCGTAAGTGTTTTTTTCAATTAAATTAATGCAGATAGTTTTGCCGTAATAGAATAAGGTGTTTTTTTGCCAATTAAAATGGTAGGTGTTTAATTGAGATAGGTGTGTTACTTGCCAATAATAGCGAGATCGGTTGTTTAAATGGCGAGAAGGTGTGTTAATTTGGCCCCCCCCAATTAATTACGAATAGGTGTGTTTTGCGATTAAATGAGAAGGTTTTCGATATATGCACATTAAGTAACAGGGTAAAGCTGTCTGTATTTCAAAATGCACTTAAATGGAGATAGGGTTTTTCGAATGGGCAGGTTTATTAAATGCAGTTTAGGTTGTTTTAAAATGGCCAGGATTAGGTGTGTTTTTTGCCCTATTAAATGGCAGATAAGGTTTTTTTTTTGCCATTTAACATGGCGTAGGTGTGTTGTTTGGCCCAATTATAGGGCATGGTGTTTTTTGCCCAATTAAAAAAACACCTCTATCCATTAATTATTTTTGTCAAAAGAAAACCTTATTGTGCCATTATTGGCAAAAATGACACCACCACTGCCATTTAAGTTTGCTGTTTTTTTGCCCAATTTATGCGATAAGGTGTGTTTTGCCAATTAAATGCAAATAAGGTTTTTTCAAATGAATTAATGCAGACTAAGGTGTTTTTTGCCATCAAATGGCAGATTGAGGTGTGGTTTTTTTGTCCAATGAATGGGCAGATAAGGTTGTTTTTTTTCATATTAAATTCATGAGCATAGGTGTGTTTTTTGCCCATAAATATAATTCAAATAATGGGTGTTTTTTTCCAATTAGGGAGTAGGTGTGTTTTTTGCAGCAATTTAATGACATGAGGTGTGTTTTTGCTCATTATATAGCAGATAGGTGTGTTTTTTGCCTATAAATAGCAAAAGGTGTGTTTTTGCCCAAGTTTAAATGGAGATAAGGTGGTTTTTGCAAGTAAAATGGAGATAAGGGTGTGTTTTGCCCAATTTAATTTAAATGGCAGAAAGTGTTTTTTGCCAATTAAACATGATAAGGTTTGTTTTAATGGCGTAGTTGATTTATGTTGCCCAATTAATAGCAGTATGGGTGTTTTCCAATTAATGGGAGATAAGGTCGGTTTTATAATGCGCAGATAAGGTGTGTTATTTTGCCACATTCAATGTCAATATGTGTGTGTTTTGCCGAATTTAATGGCATAAGTGTGTTTTAGCTCAATTAAAATAGCAGTAAGGTGTGTTTTCCATAATGGCAGATAAGGTGTGTTATTTGCCCAATTAAATTAGCAAGATAAGTGTGTTTCGACGTAATTAATGGCAGATAAGGTGTGTTTTTTGCGCAATTAATGCGAGTAATGTGTGTGTTTTGCCAATTAGAATGCGATAAGCTGATTTTTTGCAAACTAAATGCAGTAAAGTGTTGGTTTTTTGCCGAATTAATTGTTAGGATAAGGTGTGTGTTTGCCATTAATTGAGATAAGGTGTGTTTTTTTGCCCAAGGAAAACCCTCTTCCCATTTTAATTGATCTTGGGCAAAAAACACTTATTTGCCATTAAATTTCGCAACAAAATCTGCCTTTAATTGGGGCAATAACACCTTACTCTGCCATTTAAGGTGGTATTTGCCCAATAATAGCAAATAAACGTGTGTTTTGCCGAAATAAATGTAGATATAGTGTGTTTTTGCCGAATTAATGGCGTAAGCTGTGGTTTTTTGCTCTATTAAATATCAGATAAGGTTGTTTTATGCAGATAAGGGGTTATTTGGCCAATTAATAGCAGATAGTGGTGTTTTTCGAATTAATGTATAAGCTGTGTTTTTTGGCCTCCATTAAGATAATCAGATAATGGTGTTTTTGCGATTAAATGGCAGATGAGTGTTTTTTGCCGGAATAAATGGCAGATACGTGTGCTTTTGCCCAATTAAAAACAAACCTTATTCTGCCCATTTAATAATTCGGCAAAACCTTACTTGCCTCTTATTTGGGCAAAAATCTGCCTTTATTCTGGCAAAAAACACCCAACTGCCTTTTAAGGTGTGTTTTTGCCAATTACAATGGCAAGATAGGTGTGTTTTTGCCGAATTTAAATGGCATTAAGTGTTTTTTGCGAATTAAATTAAAATGGCGATAAGAGTGTGTATTTGTCAAATCTATATGCCAATAGGTGTGGTTTTTTTGCCTCTCTTAATGAGATAAGGGTTTTTTTCCAAATTATTAATCACGATAAAGGGTGTTTTTTGCCGAATTAAATTAAATAGCAGATTAGGGTTGTTTTTGCCAATTAATGAGTAGGCTTGTATAGGTTAATTTGGCGAATAAGGTGTGTTACTTGCTTTTTTTTGCCCAATTAAATGGAGATAGGTTGTTTTTAAATGGCATATAAAGTGGTTATTTGCCCAATAAATAGCATATGGGGTGTTTTTCCAATTATGGGAGTACAGGTGTTTTAAATGGCAGTAGGTGTGTTTATTTGCCCAATTATTATGCGATAGGTGTGTTTTGTCCAAATTGAATGCAGTATAGTGTGTTTTTCTTAATAAACTAAATAGCAGGATAAGGGTGTTTTTTGGCCCATTAAATAATATTCATAAGGGTGTTTTTTGCCTATAAATGGGAGATAGGTGTGTTTTTTTGCGATTAAATGACAGATAGGTGTGTTCTTGCTCAATTAAATAGCAGATAAGGTGTGTTTTTTGCATATTAATAGCAAAAGGTGTGTTTTGCCACATTAAATGCAGACTAGGTTTGTGTTTTGCCCATGTTAAATGGCAGATTAAGGTGTTTTTTTCCAATAATTAATAGCAGATCAGGTGTGTTTTTTGCCCAATTAAATGCGATAAGTTTGTTTTAATTGGCAGATAGTGTGTACTTGCCCATAAATAGCAAATAGGTTTGTTTTAAATGGCAATAAAGTGTGTGATGTTGACAATTAAATCGTAGATACGTTTTTTTTGCATACAATGGCAGGACAAGTTGTGTTTTGGCCATGAATTGGAAAAAGGTTCGTTTTTAATGGCAGATAGGTGTGTTATTTGCCCAATTAATAGCAGATCTACAGGTGATTTTTGCCAAATTAAATGAGATGGGGAGGGGGGGTAGTTTTTATCTTTCCAATTAATAGCAAGATAAGGTGTTTTTTTGCCCAAATTATATGGCAGATAGCTGTTTTTTCCGCAATAAAATTATGGCAGATAAGTGTCGTTTTTTTGCGCAATATTAAATGGCGATAAGCGTTGTTTTTTGCAATTAAATGTGCAGATAAGGTGTGTTTTTGCGATTAAATGACGATAGGTGGCTGTTTTGCCATTAAATAAGCAGACTAATAGTGTGTTTTTCCCAATAAAAAAACCTTATCTGCCATTTAATTTATTTGGCAAAACACTTATGCATTTAATTTTGGGCAAAAAATCTGCCATTAATTGGCAAAACACTATCTGCCATTTTAAGTGTGTTATTTACCAATATGCAAATAAAAGTGTGTTTTTGCCGAATTAAATTGTGATAAGCTGTGTTTTTGCTCTATAAATATCAATAAGGTGTGTTTTTGTCCAATTCAATGCAGAATAGGTGTTTTGCCTAATTATGCAAAAGGTGTATGTTTTCCCATTAAATGGGCGATAGTGTGTTTTGCCTAATTAAATGGAATAAGTGTTTTTTGACCGAGTTAAATTTCAATGCAGAGTAAGGGTGTTTTTTGCCAAATTAAATGACGATTAGTGGACTGTGTTTTGCATTTAAAATGGCATGATAGTGTTTTTTCCAAATTAACAAACAAATAATGTGTGTTTTTGCCCAATTAAATGGCAGATAGTTGTTTAATTTGCAGATAAGGGTGTTTACTTGCCCAATTAAATAGCAAATAGGTTATGTTTATAAATGGCGATAAGAGTGTGTTATTGCCAATTAAATCGCGATAGAGTTTGTATTTTTTGCCAAATTAAATGCAGCAAGTGTGTTTTGCTAATGAAATGGAGATAAGTGCTTTTAATCAGATGGTAGTGTTTTTCAATTGATTAATGGCACATGAGAGTTTATTTGCCCATTAAATAGCGGATAAAGGTATGCTTTTTTGCAATAAATGGAGCAGATAAGTGGGTTTTTGCCGAATAAATGGCAATAAGGTGGTTATTTTGCGCAAATAAATGGCAGATAAGGTTGTTTTTTGGCCCATTTTAAATGGCAGATAAGTGGGGGTCGTTTTTGCCAAATAAATGACAGATAATGTGTTGTTTGCCCATTAAAGAAGATAAGTTGGTTTTTGCCACTTAAAAACACCCTTTATCTGCCATTAATTTATTGGGCCAAAAAACACCTATCGCCATTTAGAGGTGTGTTATTGCCAATTAAATAGCAATAACGTGTGTTTTTTTTGCGATTAATTGTAGATAGCTGTGTTTTTTGCCTATTTAAATAGCGATAATGTGGTTTTGTGGCCAAATTAAATGCAGATAAGTGTATTTTTTGCCGAATAAAATGGCAGTTGGTCTGTGTTTTTTGCGCAATTAAATGCAGATAAGGTGTGTTTTTGCCATTTATGGCAATAAGGTGTGTGTTTTGCCGATTAATGACAGTAAGGTGTGTGTTTGCCATTAAAGCAGATAGGTGTGTGTTTTGGCCAATAATAAAACCTTATACTGCCATTTTATTTATTTGGGCCAAAAAACACCTTATTTGCTTTAATGGGCACAAAAATCTGCCTTAATTCGGCAAAAAACACCTATCTGCCATTTAAGGTGTTATTTGCCCAATTATATAGCAATAACGGTGTTTTTTTCCGCGAATTAATTGTTAGATGAGCTGTGTTTTTGCTCTTTAAAGTATCAGTTAAGCATGTTTTTGCCCAATAATGGCAGTAAGGTTGTTTTTTTTGCCTAATTTAAATAGCAAAGGTGTTTCCCCAATTTAAGGCAGATAAGGTCTTGTTTTTGCCTTAATTAAATGCGCAAATTAAGGTGTTTTTTTGCCGAATTAAATTAAATGGCAGATAAGTGTGTTTTTGCCATTTAATATGGCAGATAGAGTGTTTTTCAATTAATTAAACAGCAGATAAGATGTGTTGTTGCCCATAAATTGGCAGTAAGGTTTGTTTAATTGAGATAAGTGTGTTACCTTTGCCCTAATTAAAATGCAAATGGTTTGTTTTAATGGCAGTAAGTTTTGTGTTATTTGCCCAATTAATCGCCATAGGTTTGTTTTTTGCAATTAACTGAGACAGGTAGTGTTTTGCCCTACTGAGAATGTTTATGCAGATAAAAGGGTGTTTTGCATTTAAATAGAGTAAGGTGTGTTCTTGCCTTAAGATAAGTTTGGCCATTATGGCAGTGAGGATATGTTATTTGCGCCTATAATTAGCAGTAAGGTGTGTTTTTTTGCAAATTAAATGCAGATAGTTGTTTTTTTGACGAAATAAATGGCAGATTAAGGTGTGTTTTTCGCAATTAAATGAGATAAGGTTGTGTTTTTGGCATTTATAATGGCCGTAAGTTGTTTTTTGCTGAATTAATGAGATAAGTGTGTTGTTTCGCCCATTAAAGCAGATAAGGTTGTGTTTTTGCCATTAAACAACACACTTTATCGCCATTTAATTTATTTGGGCAAACATTATTTTGAATTTTAATTTGGGCAAAAATCTGCCATTTGATTTGGCAAAAAACACTATCTGCCATTTAAGTGTGTTTAATTTGCCCAATTAAAGTAGACAAATAACGTGTGGTTTTTGTTTTGCCGATTTAATTGTAGATAGCTTGTTTTTTGTCTATTTAAATATCAGAACTATAGGTGTGTGTTCCCATTAACTGGCAGGATAAGGTGTTTTTTGGCCCGAATCGAAATGGCAGGACACAGTGTTTTTTGCGAATAAATGGCATAAGTTTGTTTAAAGGCTAACAGTGTTTATTTTGCAATGAATGGTGTATAGGTGTAGTTGCCACAAGTTAATAGCAAATAAAGGTGTGTTGTTTTACATTGGGCAAAAACACACTTATTCTGCTAATTATTTATTGGCATTTAATTGCGCAAAAATCTGCCTATTAACACACTATCTGCAACATCACAGCTTTTTTGCCATTTGAATAGGTGTTTGTTTCCTTAATAAATAGTGTTCGCCAGACAAGGTGTGTTTCCCAATTAATGGCGATGAGGTGTGATTGCCCAATTACATACAATAAGGTGTGTTTTTTGCACGAATTAATCGGCAGATACGAGTGTTTTTTGCGAATAAATGGCAGATAAGTTGTGTTTTTTGCCAATAACTGGACGATTATGTTTGTTCTTATGGCGTAAGATGTGTTTTTGCGCAATTAAATGCTAGATAAGTGTGTTTTTGCCCTTTTAAAGACGATAGGATTGTTTTTGCCGAATTAATGCAGTAGTGGTTGTTTGCCCAATAAAAAACACACTTATCTCCATTTATTATTTATTTGGGCAGAAACACTTATTGCATTTAATTGGACAAAAATGCCATTAATTGGGCAACAAAACACCTAATCTGCCATTAAGTTGTTTATTTGCAATTAAATAGCAAATACGTGTGTTTTTGTCTGCATTTAATGTAGATATAGCTGTGTTTTTGCTCGATTAAATATCGTAGGTGTTTTTGCCATTAATGGCAGAAAGGTGTTTTTTTGCGATTGAATGGCAGACAGGGTTCTTGACGACTAACATGGAGAAAGGTTGTTTAATGGCATTAGGGTGTTATTTCCAGGTAATTGTTGATATGTGTGTTTTTGCCAATTAATTGCACGATAAGGTGTGTTTTTTAATGGGCAAAACAAAACTTATTGCTCATTTAGTAATTGGGCAACCAAACTTTTTGCATTTAATTGGCAAAAAAATCTGCCATTTAATTGGCAAAAACACACTAGTCTGCATTTAAGGTGTTTTTTTGCCGAATAAATGGCACGATAAGTTTGTGTTTTTGCCAATGCAAGGTTTCAATTAAAATGGCAGATAAGGTGTTTATTCCATAATAAATAGCAGTCAAGGTGGTTTTTTTCGAATAAATGAAAGAAGATAAGTGTTTTTGAATATGCATAAGTTTGTTTTCGATATGGCAGTATAAGGTGTGTTTTGCCCAATTAATAGCAATATAGGCTTTGTTTTAATGGCAGAAGGTGTGTTTTGGCCATAATGAGATATGGGGTGTTTTTGCCCATTTAAATGGAGATAAGGTTGTTGTTTGCCCAATTAAATAGCAATTAAGGTTGTTTTTTTGCCAATTAAAAACACACCTTACTCATTTTAATTTATTGTGTCAAAAAAACTCTATATTGCATAATTGAATTGCATTGTGGCAAAAACACCCATCGCCATTAATAGTTGTTGTTTTTGGCCATTAAAGCAGATAAGGGTGTGTTTTTTGCCTAATAATGCAAAGTCTTGAGATGAATAAACTATAAGTGTTTTTTTGCCAAATTCAATGGAAGATGATGTGTTTTTGTCCAATTAATGGATAAGGGTAGTTTTTTCTAATTAAAATAATATAGGCAGATAAGTGTGTTCTTTTGCCCAATGGATTAATATCCAATAAGGATTGTTTTTTGCCCAATTTAAATGGGAGATAAGGGTTTTTTTTGCGTAAAGCAATAGGTGTGTTTTGCTCAATTATATAGAAGGAAGGCTGTGTTTATTGCCTAAATAGGTACAAAGGTGTTTGCCAATTAAATGGCAGATAAGGCTGTGTCTTTTTGCGCAAGATAAATGGCAGAAAGTGTGTTTTGCCAGTTAATTAAATAGCGGATTAAGTTGTGTTTTTTGGCCCAATTAAATCGCAGAATAAGAGTTGTTTAAATGCGATACGTGTGTTATTTGCCATATAATAGCGTATATGGGTTTTCCAATTATGGGAAATAAGGTGTGTTTTATAATGGCAGATAAGTTGTGTTTTATTGCCCAATAAAGTAGACGTATGGTGTGTTTGTTTGCCGAATTAATGGCATGAATAAGTGTGTTTTAGCTCAATAAATAAGATATAGGTGTGTTTTCCCCAAATAACTAAAGTGTTGTGCCAGATATAAAGGTGTGTTTATTGCAATTAAATACAAGTGTGTTTTGCGAATTATGCAGAAATTTCTATAAAATGGCAGATAGGTTATGTTTTGCGCAATTAATGCAGATATGGTGTGTTTTTGCATTGAATGGCAGATAAGCTGTGTTTTTGACCATTAATAGCAGTAGTGTGCTTTTGCCCATTAATGGCAATAGGTTCTGTTTATTGCAGTAGGTGTGTTACTTGCCCAATTATATGCAATAGGTGTTTTAATGCAGAGAAGGTGGTATTTGCCATTAATTGCATATGGGGTTTTTTACCATTTAAATGCGATAGTTTGTGTACTTGCCTTAATAGAAATAGGTGTGTTTTTTGCCAATCATTAAAACACATTTAATCTGATTATTTAATTGGCAAATACTTATGCATTTAATTGGGCAAAATCTTGCATTTAATTGGCAACACACTATTGCCATTTAGGTGGTTTTTGGGGATTTATGCGATTAGGGTGCTTATTGCTCATGAATGCACATAGGTTGTTGTTGTCCCAACTTTAATGGCAGATAAAGGTGTGTTATTTGCCCATTAATACAGTAAGTGGTTTTTTGCGTTAATGGCAGAAAGTGTTTTTTTCCGAATAAATGCAGTAAGGTGTTGTTTTTGCCCCATTAAATGCAGATTAGGTGTTTTAAATGGAGATAGGTGTGTTTTTGCCCAATTAACATGGCAGATAGGTTTGTTTTTATTGACCATTTAAATGGCAATAGCATGTGTTGTTGCTCATTAAATGCAATAAGTTGTTGTTTCCCCATTAATGGCGAGGTGTTCATTTGCATTAATAGCAGATAGGGTGTTTTGCCGATTAAATGGCAGATAATGTGTTTTTTTGCGATATAGCCGATGTGTGTTTTTTTGCGCAATTAAATGCAGATATGTGTGTTTTTTGCATTTACAATGCGATAAGCTGTGTTTTTTGCATTAATAGCAGATAGGTTGTGTCTTTTGCCCATTAATGTTAAGATAAGGTTCGTGTTTTATGGCCGTAGTGTTTACCATGGCCAATTAAAATAGCCATAGGTTTGTTTTAAATGGCAGGAGGAAATGGTTGTTATTTGACAAGTTAATAGCGATATGGGGTTTTCCCATTAAATGGCGTAAGTTTTGTTTGCCAATTATGCATTAGGTGTGTTTTTGCCCTTAAAACCACCTATCTGCATTTAAATTATTGGAGCAAAATCAACCCTTATCTTGCCATTTACTTGGGCAAACACCTTATCTGCCATTTAATTGGGCACAACCACCTAGCTAGCCACATATCTTAAGGTTGTGTTTTGGGAAAATTTGTGGCATAGGGGTGCTTTTTGCTCAATGAATGCATAGGGGTGTTTCCCATTAAATGCGATAGGTGTTTGCCCAATTATAGATAAGGTGTTTTGCGAATTAGGCGATAACGGTGTTTTTTTGCCAAATAAAATGGCAGATAAGGTGTGTTTTTTGCCCAATTAAATGGCAGATTAGGTTTCTTTTAAATGGCAGATAAGGTGTGTTTTTTGCCCATTTAAATGGCAGATAAGGTGTGTTTTTTGCCCAATTAAAAACACACCTTATCTACCATTTAATTTAATTTGTCAAAAAACACCTTACTTGCCAATTAATTGGGCAAAAAACACACCACCTGCCATTTAAGTTGTGTTTTTTTGCCCAATTAAATGGC
>CM068952.1:175891940-175902166 GCA_035128595.1 Eptatretus atami
CAGATCACTCAAATACAAGTGGAGAATCTCAGTCTTTATATAGTTTTCAGCAAGACACAGTTTTTATCATTTTCTGGCACTGGTGCCAGTTCGCCTGATCTTGACATTTTCCAAGTGAACCTTGTCTTCAATCTTCTTAGACAGCTGCTGCTTAACTGGTTGGAACACAAATTCAAATCTGGACAAATTAATCGCACAGAATGCTGGAATGATGTCAAACGCCAACTCTATTGGCCATTAAAACAAGTTTCCATCCTATGTAGGTTAAAAGGTCAGTCTACTTCTTGGAAACTGGGAAGATATATTATCTTGAAGGACTAAAGCTTAGCAAAAATATCTGGACATCTTCTTAAATCCACATTCCAACATGTCTTTTATAGAAAATCACTTCAGATAGCTTTAAAATGACAGGCAATTCTTCTTTATATTCAACTTACTGGCAAAATTCAAACTGTTTACACTTTTAATATACCGATGATCTTTCCGTACAAAGGAGAAATATAATTATATTAATTCCAAAATGGATACATACTTAAAATAATCATATCATATTTGAGTACATTTCTATTTCAGATTTAATATTTTATTTTAATATCAAGTTTTAATTTTCATCAATTTATATATTGTATCACCCCCAAACCCATCATGATAAAAATGTATCTACATCAGTTTGTCTATCAAATAAATAGACTGTTGAGGAGGAACAAAATTCAATATGCTTGGGGACCTGCAGTGTACTAGGTGGAAGAAATGCAGGGTACAACCCATGCCGTTGAACCTGTGGGTGGAGGACAGTTCGAAGAGTGCATCGGGTGAACTTGAGGGCCTGTGCAGGACCTATCCCAGAACCAAGAAGGGGTACTGTTCATCAGGAGAATCTCGGGAATAAACATCCTGCCGTTCATCAGGAGGACATATCTGAGTCGGAATCTTCTGATGCTGAGTTTGTTGTTGTGGAAGAGGTAATGTTTCCAGGGTTGAGTCAACCAAGTGGGGGGTGTTGTTGGCCTTGAATCTCAGGAGCCTGTGAGCACAGAGTGTGGGTAAGGGTCAGGGGAAGCAAATCGACACACAAATTGGGCATTCAGATACAGAAAGATCTATCCACAGTGTGCCTGTCCCTGGCCCTCGCAGAAGCCAGAGGTGAACACCCGGTGTTCATCGAAATCTCTATTTTAAACCACGCTCAAGTTGTAACGCTGTTGCTTTAAGTTTGGAGGTTGTGTCTCAGTTACTGATGAGTTTGGGCACTGGATTTTTCAGGAAGGCTGTGAAGGAAGTCAAAGATAGGTGTTAATCACCATGGATGGTGAGTCTTAGCAGGGGAGAATGCAACCGGGTGGTAAAAGCGTAAATACATGCCGAAAGGTAACATGGTCCCACGAGAGTTAGTTTTGACCACGCCCATTGGGAGCGGAAATTACGGTAGGCTGTGTGGACATGACGTTTGAGACCGGTGAAGACGTGCGGCCATATTTTTGTGAGGCACTTGCACGTGAGGCTCGTGTGGTGCCATCCCAGGGGGAGATATCCAGAGGGGTGATTAGCGCTGGTTTGTGACGAGGTACAGCATGGTTTTTGTGAGTAAATCAGGGTTTTCTCCACCCATGATGATTGGTGTGCCGGAAGCTGTTTGATGTGTGTCCCAGGAGGTAGGACCAAGGACCTAAAAAAGTTGTCTCAAAAGTTCCAAAGGACCAAAAGTCCAAAAAAGTTCCTGAGGACCCAAAATTCCTAAAAGTTCCTGAGAACCCAAAAGTCCCAAAAAGTTCCCGAGGACCTAAAAGTCTCAAAAAGTTCCTGAGGACCCAAAAGTCCCCGAGGACCCAAAAGTCCCAAAAAGTCCCCAAGGATCCAAAAGTTCACAAGCACACAGAAATCCAAAAGTCTCAGAGGACCGAAAAGACTGTTGTGGAATTATATTCCCTTATGTTCTATTAACCGACTCGGTGTAAATCCTATTACTCAATTTGCAGTTCACAAATCATTCACTGTCCACAACGAAAAGTACATTTGATCAGAGAACATTTATTCGTGGTACCACGGAGTCCAAAACACTGAGATGTAAACATCCACAGTAATTTGCACGAAGCTAAGTTTGCATTTTCTGACATTTATATGCTTTCGTGGGGGTGCAGAGGGCTGGGAGAACAAAGGGAGAGAGAACATGGTGACTTTCAGCTGGCCTTGGTGAGAATCAGACAAAATACTAAAAAGCAGACCAAAAGTACAAAATACTAAAAATACAAAATACCAAAAGGAGTACAGGATAAGACCGTTGGTTATAGGTCTTACAAAGAAATGAATACAAGGAATTGTGTATATAAAAGACAGTGAGTACATGGGTCTGATAAGCATTAGGAAAAAGAACTCAAACTGCAATAAGTGTCCACTGGGTGAAAGAGAATGACATAATCATGGCAAAAGTTGCAGTGCCATCAACTAGTTACTAGACCACCCTGTCTCATAGTAAGACATTCCTTTTATCAATATTTAGGTCAAAAGACTCTTGGGCAAAGGGAAACATAACTGACAGCCAATTTGACTAGAGCATATAAAGCACCAGCAACAATTATAATTGAGAGTACATGAATATAATAATTTTTTTCTCTTCCACAAGACCCAAAGACTCCTAAGACTGTAGATTCTTGAGATCCTTTAAGACTCGACTATACTACAAAACATCCGTTAGAATTCTCAAGTTTTAAACGCACGCCATGTTAAGGTACATAAAGCAGCTTAATGCATCCTTCTACCACGGCATGGCATTCCCATCTATTAAATAAGATTCTCATCTATTAAATAAGATTTTTTGCAAAGACCACTGGGCTGACAACCTCCAAATTTGTCACACAGACCAAGTCCGACCAAAACATTTTTTTATTTTATAAAAATTATTCCCACCAATAAAAACATTTTCATACATGCAAAAGGATGTAGGGATGTTATCCAAAAAGTATGTAAACAAGGTAGGGATTGTCACTAAAAATGATCATATGAAACCATCCCGCCATATTTCTTTGAATAATTGCTGTTCCGAGAATAGACTGTGTGTGTGTGTGTGTCTGTGTCGGTGTGTGTTGGTGTGTGTGTGTGTGTGTGTGTGTGTGTGTTTGTGTTTGTTCCATATAACTTTGTCTTTTTCAGTTTCCACATGCTCCTTAATCTTATTCGTCCCTTCAGGTTTTAAAGACAGCTGTTCATCACAATCTCAGATCATGCTCCATCTAAAACCATGATCTTTTCTACCCATGCCACCCCCGAGGCCTCCTCCTTCCAAATTTCCAGTTTTTCTCGACTCAGTTTCCTTCTGTATATACATCCTGTCCACCCCATGCTCTCTCCCCTTCCCCTCATTACTCCCCACACCGATAATTTTTCCAAGTCTCCATTTTGTCCTTCCACCCTGCAGTGGTGTTCCCCCTTCTCTCCACTCTTCTTTTTGTTCTGTCACGTCCTGATCCGTTCTCTATTCAACCTCTCCCACAAGCCTTGCTTGATCTTGTACACAAAGAAAAAACATTTGGAGAGTGTATCTTTTCTTTATAAAGGATCAACAACTGGAATTCTCTCTCCAGTTATGTAACAGAGTCAATCACTCTTTAGTCAGTTTGAGTCTGCATTTGAGAAACACTGGTCAGACCATCCTCTGAGAAGTGCAACCATTCTGTACCATTCCGTTCCATTCTGTTACCGTTCCATGACCGTTCCGTTACCGTTCCATACCATTACCGTTCCGTTCCATTACCGTTCCGTTACCGTTCCGTTACCGTTCCATTACCATTCCATTCTGTTACCGTTCGGTTACCATTCCATTCCGTTCCATTACCGTTCCATTACCGTTCCGTTACCGTTCCATACAATTACCGTTCCGTTCCATTACCGTTCCGTTCCATTACCGTTCCGTTACCGTTCCGTTACCGTTCCATTCTGTTACCGTTCCGTTACCATTCCGTTCCCTTCCTTTACCGTTCCGTTCCATTACCGTTCCATTACCGTTCCATTACCGTTCCGTTACCGTTCCATACAATTACCGTTCCATACCATTACCGTTCCATTCCATTACCGTTCCGTTACCGTTCCGTTACCGTTCCATTCTGTTACCGTTCCGTTACCATTCCGTTCCCTTCCTTTACCGTTCCGTTCCATTACCATTTAATTCCCTTCCTTTACCGTTCCGTTCCGTTCCATTTCCATTCTGTTCAATTACCATTCCGTTACCGTTCCATACCTTACCGTTCCGTACCATTACCGTTCCGTTACCGTTCCATTCTGTTACCGTTCCGTTACCATTCCGTTCCCTTCCTTTCCGTTACCGTTCCGTTCCATTACTGTTCCATTACCGTTCCATTCTGTTACCGTTCCGTTACCATTCCGTTCCCTTCCTTTACCGTTCCGTTCCATTACCGTTCCGTTACCGTTCCGTTCCATTACCGTTCCGTTACCGTTCCATTACCGTTCCATTTTGTTACCGTTCCATTCTGTTACCGTTCCGTTACCATTCCGTTCCCTTCCTTTACCGTTCCGTTCCATTACCATTTAATTCCCTTCCTTTATCGTTCCGTTCCGTTCCATTTCCATTCTGTTTAATTACCGTTCCGTTACCGTTCCATTCCTTCACCGTTCCGTTCCATTACCATTCCATACCATTACTGTTCCGTTCCATTACCATTCCATTCCGTACCGTTCCGTTCCATTACCGTTCCGTTCCATTACCGTTCCGTTCCATTACCGTTCCGTACCGTTCCGTTCCATTACCATTCCATTCCGTACCGTTCCGTTCCATTCCGTACCGTTCCATTACCGTTCCATTACCATTCCGTACCGTTCCGTTCCAGTACCGTTCCGTTCCATTCCGTACCGTTCCATTACCGTACCGTTCCGTTCTGTTACCATTCCGTACCGTTCTGTTCCATACCATTCCATTCCGTACCGTTCCGTTCCATTCCGTACCGTTCCATTACCGTTCCGTTCCATTACCATTCCGTACCATTCCGTTCCATTCCGTACCGTTCCATTACCGTTCCGTACCGTTCCATTACCGTTCCGTTCCATTACCATTCCGTACCGTTCCATTCCCATTCCATTTACCATTCCATTCCATACCGTTCCGTTCCATTACCATTCCATTACCGTTCCGTTCCATTACCATTCCGTACCGTTCCGTTCCATTACCATTCCGTTCCGTTCCATTACCGTTCCGTTCATTACCATTCCGTTACCGTTCCTCCATTACCATTCCGTTCCGTTCCATTACCGTTCCGTTCCATTACCATTCCGTACCGTTCCATTTCATTACCATTCCGTACCGTTCCGTTCCATTACCATTCCGTTCCGTTCCATTACCGTTCCGTTCCATTACCATTACCATCCGTACCGTTCCGTTCCATTACCATTCCGTTCCGTTCCATTACCGTTCCGTTCCATTACCATTCTGTACCGTTCCATTCCATTACCATTCCATTCCGTACCGTTCCGTTCCATCCCGTACCGTTCCATTACCGTTCCGTTCCATTACCATTCCGTACCGTTCCATTCCGTACCGTTCCATTACCGTTCCGTTCCATTACCGTTTCATACCATTACCGTTCTGTTCCATTACCATTCCCTTCCTTTACCGTTCCGTTCCATTACCGTTCCATACCATTACCGTTCTGTTCCATTACCGTTCCCTTCCTTTACCGTTCCGTCCATTACCGTTCCATACCATTACCGTTCTGTTCCATTACCGTTCCCTTCCTTTACCGTTCCGTTCCATACCGTTCCATACCATCACCGTTCCGTTCCGTTACTGTTCCGTTCCGTTACCGTTCCATACCATCACCGTTCCGTTCCGTTACTGTTCCGTTCCGTTACCGTTCCATACCATCACCGTTCCGTTCCGTTACTGTTCCGTTCCGTTCCGTTACTGTTCCGTTCCATTACCGTTCCATACCATCCACTGTTCCGTTTCCGTTACCGTTCCCTTTCCTTTCCATTCCCTTTCCATTACCGTTCCATTCCGTACCGTTCCGTTGCATTACCGTTCTGTTCCATTACCGTTCGTACTGTTCCATTACCGTTACGTTACCGTACTCTGGTGAGGGGCAAAATTGCATTAATACGTCTCTGCATCCAGTAAATCCTGTTAGTAATCTGTTGTCTTGTCTGCTTCAACAGGGGTGTGCTGCATTACCAATCAGCTTGCTATCCCTTGCCAAGCCAGCTGTTCCTTATTAACCATTTCGTTGGAACAATTGAGTGCTTAAGCCACTTGGTAAGCGCTCAACAAGCTGATCGGTGATGGAACACACCACAGCTCCTTAATTGTTGCTTCGTCAAGCAATCGTGGCCGATAACGACATAATATTTATCCCGAGTAATTTTGTGGGTTACTTAAGATTGCTTCTGCTTGACCTTCATGTTTATTAAAAATACTAGTACGTGCCCGTACGTGCGTGGCCGTATGTGCAGCAAAAAACAAACAAACAAAAAACTTTCAAACCGCGAGCCAGAAACAACCACACAGGCCGTTCCTTCGCTCTCGTAGAAATGCTGTGCCATCAGTGCATAGCCCGGAAGTTCGCATATCGCAGTTACGATTATTCGCAATTTAGTTTTAATGGCTAATTATTCAATTAGCGCCGACATATTTTGCCTATTCGCAATGTCATCGCAAGGAAAAACACAAAAGAAGAAGAAAGAGAGAGAGAGAGAGAAAAAAACCTACGTGCAAAAAAATATTTCAAATAAAAATTTTAACTTTCAAACAACCACACAGGCCGTTCCTTCGCTCTCGTAAACGACGACTGGATTGGGGGCATTGTGTTTATCTATAAATCTCTTCTTCTTCTTTCGGCTGCTGCCGTTAGGGGTCGCCACAGCGGATCATCCGTATGATCCGCATAGCGATTTGGCACATGTTTTACCGCCGGATGCCCTTCTGACGCAACCTGGTCGCCTCTTACGACACAGGGATATGGTACACCCTATTTTAAACCGGGGTATACACCGCCAGTATACTGGTACTCATTTTCGCCCGACCTCGGGAAGGATGACAGGCTGAGTCACCCCAGTGTTTATCTATAAATGCGCATAATAAATCGAGAAATTATTAGAATACACAAGCATCATTATCAGGAAGTCCGTACGTTGTAACCCGTAATGGGGATGCGGCTGAGGATCTCCTCCCCATCGGCCACGCCCACGCAGCAACGTGTCCTGTCATTGGTTGGTAAATAAATGGCCACAGCAACGTGTCCTGTCATTGGTTGGTAAATAAATGGCCATAACTTGGGAAGCACTTGTCTGATTATATATCAAACCTTGAAAAGGCACATCCTCAGGTCTTTTCCCCAGCAATATAGCTGGCAAATTTCAATTAGATCCGACCAGTGGTTTGTCGAGAAACAGCGGTCACAGACACACAGACACACAGACACACACACACCACACACACACACACACACACACACACACACACACACAACACACACACAACACACACACACACACACACACACTGCTGGAATTTATATATATATATATATATATTATATATATATATATATATATATATATATATATATATATATATATATATATATATATGTCTTGTGCCAATCATTTGTTTTCTGTTTCACGTCACGTGGTATTTTGAACTTGGCATGTTGGAATAGGGGTGTATCGTTTAGCTCGTGTGTGACCGAGGACCTAAAAGTCCCAAAAACCTCCGAGGAAAAAGACTTGAAAGAACCCCCCCCCCCCCAACACCAAACAGGCTTTGTTTTGCCCAGCATTTTTCTAAAACATATATTTCGTGTCCAGCACTGGCTTGTAAGATGGTGGGAAGAAAGAATACATGTGTGGACATTGGTGTCTGGGAGAGAAAGATCTATCCATTGATATTAACGAAGAAGAAGAGGGCGCGTACCCTCCGCACCGGGGCCCAGATTGCGCCTCTTCCACAGCTCTTGCCGAGAGATCGGGATCATCCGGTCATGTGTACCGGATACAGTGCCGAATGAGCCAAAAGCACCCTCAACTCTGCAAATCGTTAATATTTATAAAAGAAACGGGTCAAACAATATAAAGTCCCCTGTGGCCGGACTTGTCTGCTCTAGCCGAAGTGTTTATATCCGTGGCGTATATAGAGCCTCACGGCTCTGAAAACGCCATGAAAACCAAAAGAAGAAGAAGAAGAAGTAGAACTAAAAGAAGAAGAAGAGGAGGGTGTGTGGTCGGCGAAGTGTTTTCCTGTGAGACGAAGAGAATATTTTTCAAAGTAAAATTGTAACTTGAAGGGTTTTGCTCTCTTCTGATTTTTTTTATTTTTTTAAACATGTAGTTGTGAATATGCATCGTTTTGATTTTTTTTTTTCCTTTCTTTCTGACAGACGATGTTTTAACGGCGGTGATCGGAACGCGTCGTCGTCTCTCGGGGTGTTCGCCGCTCCCGGTGCGCACACGCAGAAATTCATGAGGTAATCTTTCCTCGGTGGAGATATTTGGATTGTGTTGACGAGATGGACGCTGGTTCGGTAAGCAACGACTTGATGTGTCTAATCATCCTGAATTTTGGAAGTTAAACTCCTTTTTTAAAGAAGGGTTACTCTACTCGAGTCTCGAAGAACGTGGGTGGAGGATTTCCAGAGTTATCCCATAATGCCGTGCGCGCCGCCATGTTGGTTGTAGTCACTTCCCTGGCAACGAGAGTGACGTGCGAGTTCAACGAACATGGCTGGGTGTGCTCAATGAAAAACCGGGCAGGCTCTTTTACTATTGAACGGCAATCACTTTATTCATTAGCTCAGGTCGCGGCGACGTCTCCAGCCTTCGGCACCTGGACCCCCCCCTCACCCTCCTCTATTGGTCGAAACCCAGCTCCAATGTGATTGGCTAACTTCGACGTTCAGTGCCACAGAACACCACAGTCCTCCTCACATCGGTAGTAAACTTCACATTTGTTGGGAGATGATTGAAACCAATAACGAATAACGAACACCGCATTACCAATCCTCAATAATACTCCTCTGGATGATATTTCAACAGTTTTGGAGATTATTATTATTTTTTTTGGCCATACCATGACGCAGCAAAATACAAAACGAAACTGACCTGTGGTAATATTGTTACAGATTTGGAAACCTTGTGCACACAAGCAGCCAGAGTCCCCGTAATTCAGTTATTTCGATAAGTATGTGTTTATAGTTATAATCCATCCCCTTTGTCTAATGGGAATTACATGTGTGTGCTATGAGTTATTTTATAGTCAGGTTTATTACATCCTCATCAACAACGACACCACCCTCACTCGACCCGGTCGCCATTACGCACGTGTTCGGGACCACGGACATGAGCGGAGGTTTCGTCACCTCAGGGCTGGCTCCGCCTTAACCAGATGGAGTGTTCGGCCCGACCGATGAAGGGCCGCCACGAGTCGCCAGACAACCGACTGTCCAATCAGGAGGCGAGTGGCGAGGAAAAGAACCCCTCCCACCTCAAGAAGAGTAGAGTGGTTGTTAGGACCAGAGTTCGGCAGAGAGGAGATCGTGGCGATTGCCGAGCGGTCCCTGTCGTCGTGGCTCAGTGGTTGTCGACGAGGCTCTGCAGACGGTCGTGGTCGTGGTGGAGCGGTGTGCGGTCCTTTGGAGGGCAAGTCTGGTGACCGAGCAGCCAGGGTCGTGGCCGTGGACTTCAGGTCGTGGGTTCGAGTCCTACCGTGGGTGGTTCGGGTCGGTGTGACCGCACGAGGCAGGACAGGTACCCCGGCCCCGGCTCTACACTGACTAAAGACCCACGGTCCATTTCTTTTGTGTGTTTGTGCGTGTCCGTGGGCCGTCTTTAAGTAGGATTGTTAAGTGCTTTTGCTCATTGTACATTGCTGCCTTTATTCGTGATAACTCTGCTCTGTGTGCTCCCGCTCACCGATTATTGTTATAAATGGTTCTCTTTCAGCAATGGTTCTGGGTTTGGAGCGTTGGCAGGTCTCCTTGGGGCTCCCTGCTGACGATCTCAAAGTTAAGTTTCCGGTCGTTATCTGTCCTTTTTACCTGTTTATTTTCTCACCTACATGTTACTGTGTGTTCCTAGTTCGGTTTTGTTTCAAAATCGTGCTATTTTGTGGAGTTTCGTCGAACTTGTCTTACTGGGTGCTTGAGGCCTACCCTTTGTTCCCCTCTGTGTACGATCGTGTTTGTTTTTTCTCCCCATTATCTTCAATTTCTATCTTTCCCACTTTCTTAACG
>CM068952.1:175909127-175932424 GCA_035128595.1 Eptatretus atami
GAAAGAGAGAGATAGAAACCAAGCAATCCTCAATAATCTTCAAGATGCCAGCGGAAGAGACTATCAAATAGACCTTACTGATGGCCGTCATGTGTGTGCTAGCAAGTATAGCTCAGACGCCTGATCCGAGAATGAAGAGACTGTAATAGCCTGCAGACACAGTGAAGAGGGAAAATGCCTTTCACAGAGGAAGACCCATTCTTTGGCATACAGTAACTACACCAATGAATAGTGATCAACTCAGATTTCAATAAGATGTAATTCCATGACTTCTAGGAACCAAATTCGAAATGCTCGAGACAAACAAGGGGCCGGCAATCAGGAGGACAATAGTCGCTCAAGTTCAAGGTCTTTTCTTCATCTTTCAGTACGCCGGGCCGGTAGTGGCTCATAGCCCTACCACCACTGCCCACAAATGCGGCCACGAAGAGATTGTCGGCAAAGGGGCACGAAGGCGAGCTGTAGCAGACGCGAAGGAGAGCCAGGCAAACAAGGAAGAGCCGAGGCCGAGTTGAAGGGGACGCAAGAGCCAAGGCAGAAAAATGAAGAGCCGAGGTCAAGTAGCGTATGGGAGGCAATGCGTGCCACTTGCGTCCACTTTCCGCCAGTTAACTCCAGGGAACTCCCATCTGGCCATTCCCCCAGGCAGATTACCTGGACCATCCCCATCCTCCTTGAGATGGCCGATCACTGCTACAACCTGAGGCACATGTTAGCGCGTTTGGTCTCCTCCATTCATGAAGATCCTTTGCTAAAGGGCTGTCACAGCCTTGACGATTTGAGCCGCAGCGTATGCCGATTTTATGAAAAATTTTGTCTAAAACGTCTGGCACACGTCGAATACGTTATTGGGTACGTTTTGTGTACGTTAGGGTTGCCGCTGAAAAACACTACCATAGGGTCGCTATTAGCTGGTTTTAAAACGTTGTACTTTTTTGGTTGTCAACAAATTTGCATGCTTGAAATTTTTACGACGTCACTCGCGCGTTTTGCTCATACGTTCGCCGCTTCCGGCTACGCTGGCCATAAGTTGTAGGCACGTTATGCTGCCGATCGTTGACACACGTTAATTGTATGTTAACTCATAAGTCAGAAACACGTAGAGGTAACATTCGCGTACCCGAAACTTATTTCTAACCTATGAGTAAACGTTTTTGTAAGCACGCTACACGAACGTTGTTCACAACTTCGCAACACGGCTACTTGAAAGTTGCTCCTACGTCGAAACACAGATCAAAGTAATGTTTAGGGTAACCCGTGACTTATTTATAACCTTGAATAACGTTTGCTTGGGAATTATTACGGCTATGGCATACGCTAGACTATCGTTGGGCATAGGTTGTGGATGCCCAAAACACGATAAACAATCGTTGGTATAACTTATGTATAAGGTTATTCGAAGCGTTCTGTGTTCATTACTAGTAACATTATAGCATTTGTCAAAGTCGTTTTTAAATACTTTAAAAAAGTAAAACAAAGAATATTTTCATCGGGGAATGAGGAAAAAAAATTATGAAAAGACCATCGACATGGTGCAAAGTAGTCCTCCTATTCGTGGACGATAAGAGGATCCATCATCACACCCACACCCTCCCGAAAAAAAATTTTCAAAGCTACCTACTACTACTGACATGGACCTACTACTACTACCAATACTACTACTCACTGCTGCTACTACTACTGAACATAGACATACTACTGCTACTACTACTACTACTACTACTACTGTACAGACATACTACTACTGCCAATGCCTATACTACACTACTACTACTGATTACTATTCACGCACAACAACTATGCTAATAGTATTACTACACTGATACTACTTGGCATTGACTTACTCAACATGGAGTTCTGGAACAATGATGGTTCCTCTTGGAAGCCCATTTGTATATACCAATTCCCCCTTAACGCTTGCCAATACACCATTAATACGGTAGATGTAAGTTAGAAAGCACGTTGCCAGTAAGTGCTGTGGTCGTCCGAAGACGTCGATCTAATTTGTCTACAATACGACAATGTGCGTTTGAGATACGTTACAACATAGGTTCATAGCATGTACTCGAAAGGTTAGATGCACGTTATACTTAGGTTCAGAGCACGCTTCATAGGTTAAAAGGACGTATAAACATAGGTTCAGAGCACGCTACTCATAGGTTAAAAGGACGTTAGCCTGCATTGGTTGAAAATTTAGGTTGGCGGGTATGTTAAATATTACCTTGCGTGGTTTCGACTTGATAATTGGTAACCTACAAGTAACGTGTGTCCGTCGTGTGTAAACGATCGCGGATGGTGCCAGGAACTTAATGACGCAACGCATGCGGGAACGTGTAGCCTAGCCGAGTAAACGTCGTTAAAATTTTCAGCATGCTTGAAATTTCACGACGTATTAGCACGTACCACGTAATAGTGAACAGCGGATTCATTGTTTTCGCAGCTACTCTTAACATAATGCACAACTTACCGATAGCCGTATTTGAGTGTGCCTAACGTTTTCGACACATTTTTCAGAGGTCGGAATACGCTGGCAAAATCGTCAAGGTTGTGACTGCGATGTTGACACTTCAAATTCTCAGCGGTTAAAATTGAAAATTTAAAGATTCGGGCCCCCCGTGGGCCGGCAAAAAAAAAGGGGTTGTTTCTTTTTAACCCAAAGGCCCTCCCCCCCCTAAGCCACGAGTTCCCGGCGATACGTTTAGCGTCGCTATGCGTAAAGTAAACATCGTTGGGCGATAGGTTGTGAACGCCGACAACAAGCTAAAGCATTCGTTGGTAAAAGTTATCAAATACACAACGAAACGTTCTGTGTAACGTTAGCTAATCTGTTATGCGCTACGACGCAACACGTTATGAATAGCCCAAAACTTAAAAAAACATCAGAAATGTCAGCCGTACGCCAAACGTTTTGACTCCATTACATTATTTATAGCGTTGCCATTGCTGGTTAAAACGGTCCAAGGTGTGACAGGGCTAAGATACATCTGGTAAGCAACGTCAATGCAGGAAAACGAGCCACTATGCCTACACACGCAGCTGATTGCTCGGACTATCCAGGTAACAAATCTAATCTCAGTCGCTTTCGGCAATACGCAAGTTGGAAATAAAGTCTGACCAGCGATAGCCAAGGATCTCTGAAGCGACCTGGTAGCGAAAGAGTTAGTTCTCCATTTCAGATCCTTGGTCAGAGTCCATGTCTTCACATCTATAGAGCAAGACTGGAAGGACCAAGGAACTGAAACGCACGAAAAGTGGAACTCAAGGGAAGGGGGTGAAATGCAGTTTCCTGGCTTCGATAAAATAGCAGACGGAGGTGGCGCAGGTAAGCCAGAAAAATAAACACATGCACAATTGAAATAAACTTGAAAAATTACACAACGTATTTAACATTGAAATAAACAGCAGTATAAAACTGAAGGTCAGTCAGTAGCTCATACGCCTTCCGCCATGCAATGCCAATCCCACAATGAACATTCCGGGCCCAATACATTTTTGAAATATCATGCTATAACAGAGACATAACAGAAGTAAATCGACATCATCAGATTTTTAAAGAAATTTATTTATTTAATCATTTGAAGAACATTTTGACTATTTAATGCCATACACTAGTTTTTGTGAACTTTGCCATTTGCAGATTTCAATGCTTTTATCTTTAGGCATTAGAACTATAACGAGTTCTGAATTTTCTCTGTGGGGATTTCTGCCCAGTGCTTTCACGCAATCGGGTTTGCAATTCTGCCCATGATGTTGGGTTTTTCTGGACTTTTTCGCACTAACTCGATCCATATGAGCCAGTGGTGTTCATGGGATTCATGCAGGAGACTGACTTGCCATTAGGAAGTGCTTGATGCCCATTTTCTGTCCTGCATTCTTTGGTCTTTTCGCAGTGTGGCATGAAACTCCATCTCCAGTGAACAGAATGTTGTTTTTTGACCATCTGACCAGTGGAGAAAACTGGAGAAGTCATGCCTCAATGGATAGAGATGTATATGGTGTAGAGTTTGATGTTGGCCACACACTCCACAGCTCTGACCGACCAGCACTGCAGATTGCTCCCACACCATTACTGAAAAACAACTGTGTTTGACAGTTTGGCTGGCATCGGTTCAAAGAGAACTCTTGACTGGGAAGTCTCCAGACCATACAATACACCACTGTCAGAAGGAATTGAGCAAATTAGACTATCTGAAAAAATTACAGTTTTCAAACGTTAAGGGTTCTGGTGGCCAACTCATAGTCCCACTTCTTTCTCCTTTGAATGGTTGGCTTGCTCTCCCATAGTCGCCCAGTTGATGAGGTACGCACGGCAGTTCTTTGAGCCAACTTGGACGCGCCTCTACACATCTGCTGCCTGCAACGGGGAGTTTTCTCAATGGACCGCTTGAAGATCGAAGACCACCTTTCTGAAGGCCGCACCATCAACTAAACGGGAAGCTGTGGATTCATTGCTTCTGGTGAATTGCACAATCACCCTGATTGACTTAGAAAAGCAGAATGCTAAGGCTCTGAAGTTATCTGATGGCTGGGCTGACTCCACCTTCCAAATGGTCAACAATTCCGTCTCTTTGAAAATCGGAAAGTTTTTGTGCTCCCTGGGTTTTGAGGCTATAAGTTAATTGTCATACAAGACCCAGGAACTCGTTTCTGCAAATAAATAATGCGAATATTAGTTCAAATCCTGAGTAAACAGTGTTATACAGATGGAAATGAAGAAATTTAAGGTGGTCTATTTACTTGTGTACGTTTTATAATCGTTTTTGGCCCTAATGTCTGCAACGGTGAATGAATCACTTCGAAAATTAAATAATTCTCTCCGTATGCAGATCCGATTGTGGATCTTCACAAAATTGAATCAATTTGGACTTGCCACGCCCCCATGTGTCCACCAAGGTTTCGTACCGAATCCGTCCACACTTTTTGAGATACTTCTGACACAGACAAACCAACAGACAAAAAGGGGTGAAAACATAACCTCCTTCTCACCTTCAGGTAGCCAAGGTAACTGGAAGAGCACTTTTGGTTGGTGCATAGCATCACACACAGGTTGTCCCGTTTGAGAGTCAGAAATGGGCCTGGCCAACACTAGTGTAGGGCCCCTTCAAGTTTTTTTGTTTTGTTTTAATAACCTCTACGGGGGTTTCGTATTGTTCGTCGTCAGAACACACACATGCCATATTTAAGGCAAAATTGCGGTGTTATTCACTTATTCTTGCATGCAATATTCATTAACACACTTCATCTGAATGGGGTGTTTAGCCAACATCCTGGTATTCATTACATCATTACTGGCAATTGTGATGATGTAATGTTCCCGAACAGTCGTTTATTTTACAACGTGGATGGTGGTTCATTGTTCATGTCAATGGCATGCCGGGGAAAGTGCACCCAAGTGGCTTTTGAGGGAGACACAAAATCCAAGTTGCCCCGCAGTGTTTTTACTCATCACAACAATCATTAATGAACCAAAAAAAAATTTGAGAATAATTAGGGCCTCCTATTTGGTTACTGGCCCTTGGGGTAGTTAACCGCCTGCTCCCCCCAACACTCTCTCAGCCCCCTACCGCGAGCAATGCCTGCAGTACCAGTACGGTATGGGGCCAAATAAATTTGGTTGAAATTGCTATAATATCGTTTTGGCCCCGGTTCTCGTCATTGATGGATGAATCACTTTTAAATTAAAGAATCCTCGTATCCAGAATTCTGGATTCGGGATCTTCCACCAAATCAAATGCAATTCGTCAGCGTCACACACGCCAACACTGTCCACCAAATTTCATTAGAATCTGTCCTACAACTTTTTGAGATTATGCTGCAAACAAACAGCGACAGGGATGAGAAGGCAATAACATGCCTTCCACTTGCGGTGGCCGAGGTAATACACAAACACAGACTTTCACACCTTTTTAAATTTATATCCAAAACCTGAGAGGTTGGTGAGGGTAAGAATATTACATACTCGTACTGTACTCATGGGCTAAATATAAAACACAAGGATTGTAGCTCAAGAATGATGCGTTAGAGTGGAGAGTGGCGGGTAGGAGGGAAGGGGATAATGGGGGAGAGGGAGCGCGGAAAGAGGGAGAGGTGGGAGGTCGGACAGTGGGGATTCAGAATTTGAAGAGCAGCAATTGTTTTACGGACGAAGTCGTCTGCAGCATTGCCAAGATAGGAGCAAGGGTAGATGATCCTTAACCACCTTACCTTGAACCCCCAGAGCAAATATTTTACTGCTTAGAAAGGAGGTATAGATGGCAGTCATCTTCCAGAATAATCATCTCGTCGGGCAATTAAAACTGCTCCAGCAGTAAACGCGCTTTGCCTCAATTAGTTCCATGAGCAGCGGTGGGTAGTTTTTTCATCATTCAGCATCGATGGTCTGATGATGCTGTTTCTCATGACTAATTTTTTGTGATGAAGGCCAAATCCCTCTTGAATATCTCAAGCCATCCTTGCTGAAACGGAGACTTGTTGGTAGCCGTGGTTGAACTGGAGCCTTTGACTGCCTTGTCGAAAACGTTGGTAAATCTCCAATGGTTTTTGCCTGTACCACACTCCACCCAAAGGCACCTTTTTCTGTGTTTGGTCTCGATTCAACAGTAAGCACTTTTTCCATCTTTCAAAAATGGGATCACTGGACTGGAAAGCACTTTTGCGGTTTGCGGAGCCATTGACGGCAACACTTGAACAGATATTTGAACTCATTTTTTTATGGATAAGTAATCACCCGATTTCAATGCTTTTGGTGGCTACAGATGAACCCACAAGATCTCGAATTCATTGATCCCGTAATGGCAGCCAACAGATGCGCACTTTCATTTCACCTCGAGCCAACCGATCTACAACTCTAGCTTTTCGGCTCTTCAAACTAAAATAATACCTTTGTCTGCCTGGCGCATTGGCACAACTATTTATATATCGCTTTACGTTGGACGCTGTTAAAAGCAGTGCAAGAGAAACAAAATGCTCATAATGGGAGATAATGTACATGGCATGGGAACACAAACGATGACTCATCTGCTCAAACCATGGATTGGTTGAAATGAATCCCGTAATAACGAAATAGAAACACAATAAGTTGCTCGCGATAGGTCCAAAAACCCACACACGAGAACCCATGAAGATTTGAGGGTTTTACTGTTTTGCTCAAAACCCCACACAACAAGGCTATGAAAGGGCGGTTCTTGCTCTACAAGATTGAGTCGCATTCCTCGCAAAGGATGAGATTATCTGAGTTGGAGTTGAACTTTGATCTTCGAGATCGTCACCCGATACTCCTTCAAAAGACAGTCATGTTTCAAGCTGATCACTGAATACTTGCATTGGGAAGCACAACACCCAGGATGACACACGATCTTGCCAACTGTAACAGGCTGGATTACTCTTGGATACTTAGAATCGCATGACTCGTAGACCGTCATCACCAATGCATTGTTTTGTGGAAAACGAGAGGTAAGTTTCTCACTCAACCTCATGGCCGATCTAGTACCGGAGGACAGTTCGAAGCTACACCACCCTTGTACAATGTGGACGTGGATGTTTTCGGCCGTGGATGTACACGGGGCAGTGAAATAGACTCCAAAAGAATGGGTCGTGATCTTCTCTTCGGCCTGCGCACAGGAGATGCGTGCATATTGAGGTTTTATGATGTTGTGGACACCTACAGCTTTCCATCTCAGCAACTATGGAAACTTTGTTTCACTTCATGGGCGCAGTTATACGACTGAGGTGTGACGCGAGGAACAAATTTTGCAAAGCAAAAAGGGCCCCCCCCAAAAGCCCTTGACAGCAATAACATCGCAAGATACTAGTTCAACGAAGGTTTGTACATGGGTTTTTAAACGCTACCCAAAGCATCTCACTTTGGAGTGTGGGTGACACGAATTTGAACCATTCTGCGGCCTTCTCAATTCTAATGTTCGCATGTGCTGGGAAAACATCAGCTGACTCCACGACATATTTCCACCTTTATAGCTGAAGCAAGTGGTGTCGTAAATCTCTCGACCCATCACGACCGATCTCTTTAGATATCATGATCTCAGCTCTCACTCCTACCATCGCTGGTTGACCCTGAAAACCTCAGCTTTTCTTGAAGCACGTCCTGACACTTCAAGGAAGACTTGTATGGATGCTACTCTGTGACATGCTCAGTTAACCTTGCTGTATCAGTTCTGGCTAGGGTGGTGAGGATACCTCCAGAGCCTACAATTTTGCCAGGGTGGAATGACACAATGCGCGACATCTCAGAGGAAAGACATAATTCTCCGCTTCGGCAGCAAGGAGACCTTCCCCGTAACACTGGCCGCTTGCTTGAATTACGACGATCTAAACCTGGGTGACGATGAAGAGTCTGGCAATGTGATATTTGGCTTGCATTGATGGTATAGGGTCAAGATCTACAGCGAATTGAATTCATGAACTCATGCTTTGTAAAGGCAGACTCCAGAGCCAATCTCTCTATTTGTAGTAATTGGTCTTGCGTGAAGTTTGTTGTTTGTTAATTTGAATAAAAAAAATTTCTGAGTCAATCTTTAGGCGGGGAGTTGTTAAGATTGATCCTTTGAAGTGATTTTTTAACATGACTGAAGAAAACCTACCTTGAAGATTGGCTGTTTTTGCAGACAATGCCTTTTATGGATTAAAGTGTGGAAGATGGGCGGAGCTGAGGTTGGAAATCACGCCAGCCCGGTGGAGGTTTTGGCTGGAGCTTGGTCTTACCTGATCTTGGCCTTCATGGAGCCTTGGCTCCTGTTTCGGGAAAGCAAATGGCGAGATTTGACGTGTGGAAAATTTTCATGAGGCGGAGCGTTTTTTTATACGAGCCACTGGTGTTAAAATCGTCCTGTTGAAAGTGCACCGGAGGAATTGCAGTGGTTGTAACACTTTAAAGCAGATGAAGAGATTGTAAATTTTGTGTGAAATTTCCTAATGTCAAGCAAGGCTCAGATGGGAGACGTTTCCCAAAAAGGCACACGATGAAAATAGCTATGCACTTCCCATGGGACATATACAAACTGGTTTGACACTGGAAGACTGTAAGCTATGGTGGTAAAGTTCAGGCTGCGGAGCCTTTGGAGAGGCAGCAAGCCAATGACAGAGCATGTGTCACCACCACCAAGGCCAGGCCATTGAAGCCCTCATGTACTGAGGGTGGGCAGAGGACCCACCATGCAGAAGAGAGGGGCCCTCTGTGGAAACGCACCAGGCAGTTGGACTTGACGGAAAAATCGTCTCTCCTCTCTCTCTCCTTTACTTGGTCCATTGCCTGACGGAGGTATGTGTTACAAAAGACAGCACGCCATCATCCTCATCCTTCATCACACCCCGAACTGCACTTGGCCAGTGAGAGCCAACTTGCATGACACACCATTGGTGGTGGAGCTACAACCAGCACGTGCCAGCTGGAGACGCTCACCAGTTCCCTTTGTTTGAATGAAACCGGCATTGTCAACACTCTTTAGCTGAGTTAAGTTAAACTTATTTTCATTGTATACTGTACAAGATTGTGTTCCTTCTTACTCCTTTTTCTTGTGTACTTTGACTGCAGATTCGGTATCATTAATGATCGTCCAGTCTTCCGTATTCTCACATTTCTTTTGTAAATAAAATACCCTTTCAAGTACAAGAATCGCATTATCCTTATTTCTGCTTCCGTGCATGATCACCGCCATGTCCGGTTATTAACTGGGTATCGTTGGGGTATTGGTCGACCTTTGTAAATTAAGAATCAGCAATTTCAACAATGTTTCAGCCACCACGGGGGTTGTTATACCCCAGCACAGAAACCCTGTGTTAACGTAACGCATCTGAATGACAATTACATATGCATGCATCATCAACTCGACAAAGCAAACTATAATAGCATTGTCAACAAACCTTCAATGGTGATGGCACTGAAGTATGGAAACGTAGACTTTTTGGTTACCATACAGCTTGATGTTCATCAATCTGGCTCAGTTTTTTACTTCAACCTTCACCAATAAATCTGGGAAAAAGAAAATCACTTTTATAATATTGAGGGACACACCAGGAACATTACATAAGAACATGTAAAATGACATACTTCAGGTTGTTTTTAGGTTCTTCAAGGAAATGTCATGTGTTAATCAGTAAATATGAGAAATGCAAATAAATAAATGCAAAACAAAAACAATGTGTGCGTGAAGGGTTGAAAAATAATAATTTTTTTTTAAACTGTCCAAAAATAATATAAATGTGGCGGAGAAGAAAAAGATACAAGCAAAGAGAGGTTGAGAAGAGCAATTTTGCTGACTATAGCGTACGAAAAGGATACTATTCATTGGGCCCTTTGCTTAATGGCAAGATACAAAATGATAAACTGCATCAGACTCCATGTTTAACAAGTCATCTACAATGAAGGATGCAAAATGGGCCCTCTTATGGAATGCAAGTTTGCTGGACGTGGGCAGCAAAGTAGAAGTAAGAGCTGTTTGCTAAGGAACACAAGATCAATACTGGAAGCCTAGAAATACTGGTGAGCAAAGATCTGAAGAGAGTGCTTACAGTATAGTCATATGAGAGGGAAACTGTGGGAAATGCCACTTTTTTGTATACAAAGTTGAGGCTCATGAAGGAGGCAGCGAACAGTTGAACAACAAGAGGTAACAGAACAAAAAGACAGCAGAAAGAGAGGGGAAAGAGAGGAAACCCAACAGCAGGTTGAGGAACAAAATTTGAACAACAGGGGGGGGAATTTTTTTGGGGGGGGGGGGGGAAAAGGAAAAGAGTGGTTGGGGAAGCACACACAGGGTGGACAAGATGGACACAGAGAGCAAAGGTGAACTTTGCATCCGCAATTTCAGCTTCTTGCAGATGGCAGAGGTTTTCCTCTGGGATTTTTCTGTATTTGCTCGCATCCATTTTCCTCTAATCCTGACAAGTGCCCCAGTTTCCCTGGCTGATGAGAACCTTCCCCATAACATGAAGCCTTGCCACAACCATGCTTTACAGTAGGAATTGGTGTTTTCCTTCTAGGTGAATGTGTTGTGTTGGGTTTGCACCAACATAACGTTTTGCCATTAGGCCAAGAATGTTCCATCTTGGTTTCATCCGACAACAAAACGTTTTGCACAATGCCTTCAGCATTTCCGGAGCGTTTTTCTGCATACTCAAGCAAAGGACTCAAGGTGGGCTTTTGAGTAACTGGCTTATCATTCTTGCAACCCTTACCATACACCAAACTTGTGGAGTGGCTTGGGGATATTGTTTGCATATTGCACACAGTGACCAGTCTTTGCATAAAGGCATGTAGTTCTTTTCAAAGTTGCCATTCGGCCTCTTGTGGACTCTCTGATCAGTCTCCTTGTTTGGTCATCCAGTTTGGAGGGACGGCCTGATATAGGCAGTGTCTTGGTGGTACCCATAACACGCCTTCTACTTCTTAATGATACGTCTGACTGTGCATTCCAGCAAGAGATATCCAAGGCCTTTGAAATATTTTTATAGCCGCATCCCTGATTTGTTGCCTTTCCACAACTTTATCCCAGAGGTCTTTTTGAAGGCTCCTTGGTGCTCATTGGTTGAGTCTTTTGCTGTGAAAGGCACTACCCAGCAGAGAGGAAAACTACAGAAACAGCTGTTTTTTCTGAAATAAATCAGAAATCACTCCGATTTAACACAGGTGGAGGCCAATTAACTTGGTGTGTGGTTTGGAAAGTGATTTTTAACAACAGAGATAATTTTAATTTGCAACGATAAGGGGGTGGACACTTTTTCGCAACGCAAATATTCCTTAGTTTTGTATTTTAAATTTTCGGTGAAATTTGTTGAAATTTCTTTTGACTTGGAAGTTGTGGGTTACGAAGTGCAAATATAGGTGGAAAAGTCTGATTTAATGCAATTTATTCCAGGCTATAAGGTACCAAAAGATGAAAATTTTTGAAAAGTGTGTGTAGACTTTTCTGGTGGCACTGTATATATATATCTTACCGGTCCCAAGCATTCACTACTCTCCGCCATAAGCCTAAATTCAAAACTGCAATTATTTCTGAAGATGAAATAGAAAGATAAAAAACAGGAAATTTGTAAAAAGAAAGATTAATATTTCCATTGATGGTTTCCATTTAGGATGGTAGAACATCTGAGCACTAAAAGAGGAAAAATAATCATTTGCGATTGCTTGCAAGAACAATAACTTAATGAGAACACCAAGAGAACCAATTAGGTTATCGTCACATATTTTACGAGAAACATTCCTCTGCAATAAACTTTAAAAGAATGTTTTGACTATTTATGAGTGAGGTCTTAAAATCAACATGTATCAGAGAATTGCAACAAACTTGGGAATGGCTTCAGCTGTGCATAACTGACATTCTTTTTGTTCTGTGTGCATCCATCATTTAGACGCTATATACGTGTCAGGCTCAAGACATCACATTTTCCAATAGCGCTGAAAAAACAAGAATGCAAAATCTTGGTCTCATAGCATCATGAACAAGTTGAGGAATCTCATACTTCTTGAATCATATGTAAGAAATTTATGCGGGCAGGCAGGAAACAGATGAATCAACCAGACATTGGTAAAATTGAAGTAATTGAACTGTACTTCAGTTTCCCCAGAGCAACAGAGAAACAAGAATTGATGCTGCAGTAATATTGTAAAAGTTCACGCAAATACTTTGGCAAGTCGACGTACGCTAGGAAGAGCATCTTGTTTTTTTACCAGTTTTTATCCAATTCGCCAATCTGGAGCTATACTATCCACCCTCCTTCGGACAATGGTACACTGTTTTAAATCCTGTGAGGCAGTAGCAAGTCAAAGAAGCAGCATGCTTCTCATAAGGAAGGCTAACCTCACCTAAGAAAAATGCCACTGGGAAGAGCCGCTCTTCCTTTTTTGGCAGATGTCTCACACCTGGTGCCATAACAGTACCGCCCTCAATGCCACTGACAGGCTGAAATCAACCTGTACATAAGAAAGGATATCTGCATCACCCAAACCTTCATAGTGAATGACCTTCAAGCAATGAAGGCTTTGGAGTATTTTGGTTGTGGAACACCCAGTATTCATCTCTGTCCACCTGAGTTTTCACTTTCCCCTCGTCAATGAATCTGGACAAGTAAATTCTATAAATGGCAGGCAGTTTGTAGGTCACACAACAGGAACACTATGAAAACAATACATTTCCTGAACACACCCTTTTTTGTTAATGAATCAAAAGTAGCAGCAACAAGTTTTTTCTCTTGCACAAAGGCGAGGCAGAAGTTTGACATTTCAACAAAAACAGAACTTACGTGTTACAGTCCTTGTAGCGTTATCTTCATGGAGTGGGGGGATGAGTGGGAGGGAAGGGGGGGGGGAGAAATGGAAAATGAAGCACCACATCGTGCGACAGGGTAGCTTGAGAGGCCAAAAAGTACCAATATCATCATAGTCTGCCTGTACGGGATTGTGGTGTGAATGGGTTTGTTAACTCTCGTTGTACAGTTATATTCTTAAGTATTGGAAAAGACGGAAAGTGGGCAATTCCTCAATTTGAATTTTTTGGCAATGACATGGTTGGAGAAGGGGGGGGGGGAGGATGAAATAATCATTTATTTTTTTACATACACAAGCATGTATACCAGGTAGCACCGGCTGAAGAAGCAGGACACACCTTTCCCCTTACCAAGGGGCAAGAGCGGTTGTGAAGGCTACCAGGGGTTATTGGGGAAGGCAGGACATTGTAGGAGGCGCAGTCTCCATGCTTTCCCATCAGCACTGGGAGGACATCACGAGTGACAAATTTGATTTATCGATTGTTCTGTCCCAAAGTCGAATTGGAGTCAACCCTGCCACAGGTTCCTACAACACGACAAGCTATGGCCAAGTAACATTCAGGCCCTTCTTGGAAAAAAGCACAATAAAGGAGGTAGTAAAAGGATGAACCACGGTCCATGCCTGTGAACTATATTTTCCCAAAAATTCTGGTTTTTTGGGGATTCTTCAGCGAGTTCGTGAAAATTAAAGAGGCTCCGTTTTCACCTCATTAAAGCCTAGTTTATCCGAACCAGATTCATCGTGTTTTATTGTGTATTTCACACAGTTGTTGCTTTCATATCCTGTGCAAATATTTCATGCAATCATACGGTCGTTTGTGCTATGGTCTAATTTGTTTCATATTTTCCCAGGCCTACCAAGAACAGTCCTTACTCACGGGTGATAATTATTTGTCTCTGTGTTCCCAAATGTTTGCTTTCTTCTTTCCCACTCTAACTTTACCTCCTCCAACATATTTCCTATTTCCCTTACTGTCTTTAAAAAATCAAATAACAACAAAATAAAACTTTATCTTCCACACGATCTCAAGATGCAACTCTCATTTGTAGCTTCAATATATTTTTGCCTGTTTCTCTACCATTCTCCACTGACTTAACTCAACTCTGCGTACGCGCAATGTGTGGCCTCAAAGGAATCTTTCATCTCCTGTCCCTGTCCAAGGCTGGAGGGTCCCAAGGCGTGTTCTGCACCCATCGTATTCCTGATCTTCAATGATCTCCCTGACTTTCTGGAAAATCCACTTTAATCTACTTTGCTGATGAAAAAAAACCCCTCACCTCTCTGCCTGTGACACCTCATCCTTCAATTACAGGCAGGCTGCAGCCTCTTCCTCTCTTCAGAAGACTTTTTTTAAATCACAGTTGGTCAAGCACCTACAATATGTTTTTCATCCTGAACTTTCTTTTTTTTATATCTGGCTCTTGGCTTGTGGAGAGCTATGACACAGAACCAATGGCACGGACACAACACACAAAGGGAACAGCAAGAGAAAGGGGATACACCAACAGCAGGTCGAAGGGAGAAGTAGACGGCGAAGGGACAAACGAGGGATGTAGGTATGACGAGGGGTTAAGGGAGAATGCAAAGGTAGAACAATATGATACATAAGCAAGTTTTGGGGAGTGGTGGGGGCGGGGATGGTTTAACGGGTGTAGAAATTATGATTTTGGATGGGGGTTGCATAAAATTGTGATGAAGCCTGTCTTGAAGACTGGAGGGAAGAATGAGATTGCAGAGAGCATGGAAGGTGGTTCCACAGGAGGAAAAAAAAAAGAGTAATACATGAGTGTAGGTGGAGTAGGCAGTTTACGCAGAAAGAGGTCGCGGGTGCACTGCATGCGTCCTGCAGATACTTGGGGGGGGGGGGGGGGGGGGGTGAAACAACAGAAGGGCAGAGGGTGCAAGCCATAACATGAGGCAAGAAAACAGACCACAGACCCTGTTTGTGATGCCGTAGTGATAACGCCATAGACTCAGCTTTCTTCAAGAGAGATATCCATGAATATTGAAGCCTTTGGTTTCAACTGGCATCAAGCTGTGAAGGTGTGTTGCAGGGCAACCAGGGGAAAAGGAGCAATACTCCAGGGTGAATAGTTGTTCAGGTTGTGCTAAGGATTACAGGTATGCTCCACAAAAAAAAATTGAGACGTTTAAGTAACTCTGCATTTATCTTTGTGATAGCTTGAGAGATTCTGCCAAGAATCACAGGATACACAAACACCACTCACAATTGATCATTATTTTTATTTATATGCAGCCTGTGGACTGCTTGGTTGCGCATCAGCATTCTGAGGGCACGCTGTGCCGCTGAGCAAGTGCTCGCCTGTCAAGAGTAAAGCTGGTAACTTCATTTTGGCTGACCTCAAAAGGATGACCAGGCTGGTCAACCCCACCTCGGTGCTGATTCACGCGGTGGACAGGGGGCTTGACGCAGAGGACGCCGAGGACCTTAAGCCGCTGCTTTAAACATTTAAGCAAACCAACGGCTTACTCACAATTGATGAAACACTGGGATTCCTGACAAAAGATGGTGGTTTACATGATGGTTTTTCAGATGTTGTGAACATTGTAATTTCTGATCAGCTTTCCAAAAGCAGCAAGGATGTAGATTGAGCAGCATTTTACAAAATTGAGTTGAAACAATCCACCTTGCAGACACTTATAGAAGCATTTAATATTTATGTTCTATTTGTATCGGACATTTGTACAACTTGGTGGAAAACAATAAATGAGAAAACTATAATGTTACAAGAACTTTCACAACTTACCATCTTTCTTGTCACCGTTTCTTCAGGACGAAAGGAGTTTCAAAATCCTCGAATCTTGATCTGACACGCATTTCAAATCCTTCCATGTCCTCTCCATGTGGTCAGCATCCAGACTACATTAGGTTCTTCTGACTCTGCGTCACAACAAAAATCCTTCGCAAATCGAATTCACCATGCATGTTTAGTGAACCTTTTTGGAATACTTTATATACAATGCGCTTCAAAAGTATTCCACTCCTCGACTTTTTTCACACATTTTGTTTGGTTCGCAGCTCTGATTTAAAATGGATTTTAAATTTTTTTTTTTAAATTGTCACGAATCTATACAAAATGCCCACATAATGTCAAAGTGAAAACATGTTTTTAGAAGTATTTTTACAATTCAATAAATGAAAATCAGAAATGTCTTGCGTCAATAAGTATTGCAAACACCGTTGGCTATGACACCGACAAATTGAGGCTCAGGTGCATCCAATTTCCTTTGATCATCCTTATCTCGACAACTTGGTTAGAGTCCACCTGGGCCAATTCAATTGACTGGACATGATTTAGAAAGCCTACACACCTTTTTGTTACAAGGACCACTGTTGGAAAAGTTATGTCAGAGCAAAAACTCCATCATGAAGTCAAGGAGCTGTCAGTAGAACTCGAGATAGAATTGTGAGGAGGCCTCGATCGGGTGAGGAGTAAAACAATTTCTAGAGTGTTGAAAGTTCCGCAAGAGCACAGTGAGCCCATCATGGAGGAAATGAGAAAGAAATGGAACTACCAGACTCTTTCCATAGAGCTAGTCATCTGACGCAAACTAAACAATTGGCAAGAAGGACGCATGGTCCCAGTAGCGGTGACGCCATATCCGAAATGACGATTCTGACCTAGCACGAGTTCCTTGGCTAAGAAGGGAGAACCTGGCCAGAAGGACAACAGTCTCTGCAAGCATTACAAATTAGGCTTCATGTGAGAGTGCCAGACTGAAGCCACTCCTGAGAAAAAGGCACATGACAGCATGCCTGAGTTTGCGAAAAGGCACGTGAAAGTCGCTTGAGAGCATAAGGCAAAATTATTCTGTGGTTTGATGAAATGAATATTGAACTTTTGTCCCTGAATGCAAAAGTGCTACATCTGGTGAAACAGAGCACAGCTCATTAAATCATTTAAACACCATGCCCGACCTGTGAACATGGTCGTGGCAGCATTACGCCATGGGGATACTTTTTCAGCCAGCAGGGATTGAGAGACTTGTAAGCATAGAGGAACAATGATTGGAGCCAAAACAGGTAGTCGTCGACTTATGACTATGCGACTTACGGACTGTTTCGACTTTTACGCCACGTTTTTTTTTTTGTATGTAAGAATATACGTTGTTTCGACTTACGACCAAGTCGACTTACACCGATTGTCAGGAACCAAATTGCCGGTCGTAAGTGCGACGACTACCCTGTACACGGCAAATCCCTGTTTAAAGGAGAACCTGCTTGAGCATAGAAAAGACTCAGACTGCGATGAAGATTTAATTCAAAGGACTGCCAATCTGCAGCCAATGCAACACTGGAATTGCTTCAGAAGCAGAACATGAAGTCATTGAGTGGCCCAGCCAAAGCCAGACTTGAATCCCACTGAGAATCTGTGGAAAAGACTTGAAGATTGCTGTTGCACCGACGTTCCCCATTCCACTCGACAGAGGCTTGAGCAAATCTGCAAGGAACAATGGGAGAAATCCCCAAATCCCCCAGATGTGCAAAGCTGATATATAGACATACCAAAGAAGACTTGAAGCTGTATTCATTGCCAAGGTGCTTCAAAAAGTATTGATCGGCGGGGTTTGAATACTTATTGACACAAGCTAATTTTCAGATTTTTATTTTTCATTAATTTTCGAAAATTTTCTGAAAAACATGCATTCACTTTGTCAGATGAGCGGTATTTTTGTGTAGAATTGGGGGAATTTTTTTTTAGTTAATCCATTTTAAATTCAGGCTGTAACACAACGAAATGTGAAAAAATCAGGGTTGTGAAATGAAATAACATAAACAACCTGTAAAACAAAAATTCACAACTTCAACCCTGTTGAAACTTGAACAACCCGTACTGCATTCATTTGTGTAAGCTTGGCGATTCCCAAGTGGAAACGATCCGGCAAGATTCAACAGGCTTCGGCGAACGAGCAATGGGCCCCCACAGATAAAAGAGTGGTACAACCGCTTTTCAAGATAGTCGCACATCATGGACAAAGTGAAGCATGTTCTGGTAGGCCCTCAACATCTGAAATGAAGAATTGTCATTACAAGTGAGGGACCTCTGCTGATCGCAGGATCGTGCGAATCACGATCAGAGAACTTGCAGCGAGGCGGGCGTCAGCATTGGATCCGTTATTCCATTGTGACTGAGGATTTGGGCTTAAGGGATCTCAGCGAAGTTTGTGCCAAAGCTGCTAACAATCGAGCAGACGTCCAACTCCGTTGGAGATCGCACAGGCACATGCTGGAGACTGTGAACAGCCATCCCAACTTTTCAACACAGATGATGCACTTGCGATGAGAACGACAGTGATGCCATCATTTTGTCAAAAACGAAATCCGACGGCGTCCTTACACTTTCCTCACTCATCGGCGGTCTGTCGCGGGTTAAAATTCACGCCATACGAATTAAGGATCCGCCTACATACGTGCAGCAAACACCTCCCTAGCTTAATTTGTTTACGCACATGAAAAATTAAGGTTGGATACTTTTTGAACAACACCTCGTAATTTTATTTGGTTTTGCAGTGGAACAAAACAAAAAAGGCTGAAAAAAATTACTAAATCTATCTTATCGCACACAGAAATCCTAACATGGCCGGATAATATTTTGGTCAACTTTAGAAGTTAGAATCATTAGGATTTCAAGCAGGTGATTCTCCTTTACTTTGAAATTGGAACTCACCTGTGGTGAGTTGCAGATGCCTGCAATACTACAAATCACCATTCCAACCAGTTTGAATAGAGAAACGGAGTCATTCTGCTGTTTTGTGTCACTGTGTGTACCGCATGAAGCATCGGAGAAAAGAAAGAAAACCAGAGATTGTTGAGAGGTCAGAGCACACGATTGTAGCCAAGCATGGCAATCTCAAGGCTACAAGTTCCATCTCCAGAGGACCTTGATGTTCTGTGTCCACGTACAAATGTTATCATGGAAGTTTAAGGCCCACGCACTGTACCCAACTCCCTGGATGTGCCAAGAGAAAACTTGATCGAGAGATTGGCACCAAAGGATTGTTTGAATGGTGGAGAAAGCACCTCGATCACTGCCAACAGATTCAAGCTGACCTTCAGACACAAGGTTAACGACGTTTCAACTCGCACCATCCGTCGCCAACTCAATGAAGGGGTTCTATGGTTGAGACCAGGAGGCCCCACTGGTTGAGAGAGAGACATTAGAAAGCCGCGACTAGAGTTTAACCTAACCCACCAAAATCCTTCTGGGAGAATGTCCTGTGGACAGAATGAGATCAAAAATTAGAGCTTTTTGGTAAGCATATCATCTCTATGTTTACAGAAAACAAAATGAAGCCTTCAAAGAAAAGAACGCCTTTCCTACAGTCCAAACATTGGAGGAGGTTCAGTGATGTTGTGGGGTTGCTGCGCTGCTCTTGGCACTGGGCGTCTTGTATGTGTGCATGGCATCCATGAACTCAGGAAGATTACAAGGCATTTTGGAGCAAGTCAATGTTCAACACCAGTGTCAGAAAGCTGGGTCGCCGTCGAAGGTCATGGTATTGCACAGCAGGACATATGACCCCCAAACACACTTCAAAAAGCACAGAGGAATGGTTTCAAGACAAACACTGAACTGTTCTGAAGTGGCAGCAATAAGTCCAGAATCTAAATCTCATTGAAACACCTGTGGGGGAATCTGAAAAACAGCAGTTGGGAGAAGACACTCTCACATTAGAGAACTGGAGGCAGTTTTGCATCAAGAAGATTGGGACAAACCCTGCCAAGTAGAGAGCGTGTAGGAAGCTCATTCATGGCTATGGAAGCGCTTGACTGCAGTTATTTTGTCCAAAAGCTGTGCTACCAAAATATTAATCGAGGGTTGGTCAATGAATTTTGGCAATGCATTTCTTTTTATTTTCTTGATTTAAAAGGAGAGATTAAGTTTCTGAATCAAAACAAAGGTTTCTGTAATCTATCTATAATTCCAGCAATCTCTGGTGTGTGTGTGTGTGTCTGTCTGTCTGCGACGCCGTTTCTTGCGACAACCGCCGGTTTTGATCTGATTGAAACTTGCAGGAATATTGCCGGGACCGCGGACGTGCCTTTTTCAAAGGTTTGATTAATCGGACGAGCCGTTCCAAGTTACGGCCATTTTTATTGGCTTTTTTTCAGTTGGAAAGGTGTATATATCGCAGCTGAAGTGTGTTCACCTTATCATAGCCATTTTTTCCCAAAGATTATCTCAGAATAATGATAAAAGCTATTAATAAACTAGAACGGGCACTCAGCAGAGCGCAACCTTCGCCAACGCTACATTTTGCCCACGCCCCCCAGAAACGTTGATTTGTGAGGGTATTTATCCTCATACCACATCTGCAATCTCATATGTGTATGATGGCTTAAACCATTAAATTTCCTGCTGTTTGACACCGATTCACGTACATTGTACAATTTCTGTATGAACTCCCTGACCTTTTGGGTGTCGGTGTCAAGTCAATTCTGATGACACTGGTCACATTATAAGAAATTATTTTCTGGCATTTTAAGGGGCATTTAGCACACATCGAGTTTCTGTTTTCTAAATAAGTTATTTATTGTGAATACAAAACACACATTCATTGTACAAAAATGACGATTTTGACTTTTCATGACTCAGACCTGACTTTGTACTCTTGAATTTTGTAATTGGTATTAGAGTCGTGGGAAGCAGAACCGTCAAATTTTGGTTTGGTTTCATGCAAATCGGATCAGATTGGTTGAACCGTGTTTATGACTAAAATTCGCAACATTTTGCAATGTCGTGCCTCCCCTGCCTTTGACTCCCAAACCGCTAAATAAGGGTTATTTAGTCATTGGTGTCATGTCACATATCACAAGATGGGGGCATTGAATTCTGACATTTTGTGCATAAGTTGCATGCAAATTGGATACAAATTGACCGCGCTAATGGTAAAGACGATTTGACCTTTGTCATTACTTGACCTTTTTGACATCGTCGTCCAAATTAATCAAGTGTCCTCTTGGATAAAACCAATTCCCACAAAATTTGCTGCGATTCAGTTCAGATACTTTGTGGAGTTAAGCGAATAAACAAACAAACACACCATATTCACAAATAAATAAATAGAATAAATAAACTAGAACGGCATCAGTAGAGCGCATACCTTACGCCAACGTACATTTCCCCCGCCCCCCCCCAGACACCGTTGATTGTGAGGGTATTTATCTCCATACCCGTCTGCCCACAGTATGTGTTATGATGGCTTAACACATTGAAATTTCTGTGTCATATCGTATATCACGAATATTGGGGCATTGAGATTCAAACATTTTGGCATTTGGGTTGGCAATGCAAATTGGTAAAATCGACACGCACTATGGAAATGACGATTTTTGACCCTTTCATGACCCTTGACCTTGACTTTGTGGTACTATTAATTTTTGTAATTGGTGGTTGGAGTGTGGGGAACCTGAAGTCAAAACATTTTGGTGTTGGTTTCATCAAATTCTGGATAAAGAATTGACCGAGTTATTGACTAAACCGCACATTTTGCAATGTCGTGACCCCCGCTGACACTTTGACTCCCCAGAACCGCTAATAAGGGTTTATTACGTCATTGTGTCAATGTTCAACATATCACAGTTTATGAGATGCTGGGGGCATTGGAATTCTGAACATTTTGGCATTAGTTGGCATGCAAATTGGATACAAATTGACCGCTGCTATGTAAAAAAGACGATATTTGACCGGATTTCATGACCTTGACCTTGAACTTTGACGCCGATGCTCGCTCAAAATTCTTAATCAAATGGTCCTCGATAATAACCAATCATCGCACGCATAATTTGCGCGATTCAGTTCCATACTTTGGAGTTATGCGAAATAACAAACAAACACATCATATTCACAATATAAATAAATAATAGAAATAAATAATAGACAGCGTCAAAACATAACCTTCCGCAACAAAGTTTGCGAAGGTAATAAATAAATAACAGCAGCGGATCAAAACATAACGCTTCGCAACAAAGTTTGCGGCAAGGGTATAACGTAGCCGAACGCGTCGCGTCAGCACCGACGGATTCGTTCCATGAGCCCCAATATGACAACCAGTTGACGTCTCTTGTAAGAGCCGGATCCCAGTCGAATGTACTGCATGGCCTTACCATAATGGAGGCCTACCCAACGTCCTTGTAATGACATTTTTGGTGTACACTACTCCTTGTGAAGAAGTCCCCTGATTTGTGCACGTGTCTACTTTGACGTACAGACACAGTGTCAAAACTTCTGCAGGTCAGAGTACCGGAGAAATCGTGACCGCGACCGCTAGGTAGGAGCACAAAATTGGTCCTTCAGTATTAATATATAGATACAGTACGTTTCTTGTTAGCATTTTTTGTGTCAAATTCACATTCACTGAGGGTGTAGTCAGTCAATGTGCAGAAGAGGGTTTACCTTGCAGCACGCTATTGTTCGAGGACGTGGAATTAACACTCTCGGCGGGTGACGGGTCTGTCGACGACATGTACGTAAAGACGTCGTGAATGACCGATGAATGTCATGAGGTCCTTATCGTCTTCTAGCGGTGACGTCACACGTGCCATGTAAACGAAAAGTGTTTATTTCTGTTCAAGTTGAAAGTTGCTATTGCCACTATGTGCGATGCCTCTTACAGGTACGAAGTTTCTTTCAGTCCAGGTACAATACGAGAAAACGTGACGCGAACGCTAGGAGGAGCACAACTTGGTCCTCAAGTAATTAATATATAGATAATCAATATAGCAAATACATTGGCAGAAATAAAAAGAAATAACGTGATACAATGAGCAATGTCCTGTCAACCAATAACGCACCTATAATATTGTCTGTCCACGGCAATAATGACCATTGACAGACATTGGTCATTGTATCACGTTATTCTTTTTATTTCTGCCAATTATTGTGCTATTATTATTATCTATATATTAATACTGAAGGACCAATGTTGTGCTCCTCCTAGCGGTCGCGTCACGTTTTTCTCGGTATTGTGACCTGGACTGAAAGAAACTTCGTAC
>CM068952.1:175932449-175956483 GCA_035128595.1 Eptatretus atami
GAAAGAGAGAGATAGAAACCAAGCAATCCTCAATAATCTTCAAGATGCCAGCGGAAGAGACTATCAAATAGACCTTACTGATGGCCGTCATGTGTGTGCTAGCAAGTATAGCTCAGACGCCTGATCCGAGAATGAAGAGACTGTAATAGCCTGCAGACACAGTGAAGAGGGAAAATGCCTTTCACAGAGGAAGACCCATTCTTTGGCATACAGTAACTACACCAATGAATAGTGATCAACTCAGATTTCAATAAGATGTAATTCCATGACTTCTAGGAACCAAATTCGAAATGCTCGAGACAAACAAGGGGCCGGCAATCAGGAGGACAATAGTCGCTCAAGTTCAAGGTCTTTTCTTCATCTTTCAGTACGCCGGGCCGGTAGTGGCTCATAGCCCTACCACCACTGCCCACAAATGCGGCCACGAAGAGATTGTCGGCAAAGGGGCACGAAGGCGAGCTGTAGCAGACGCGAAGGAGAGCCAGGCAAACAAGGAAGAGCCGAGGCCGAGTTGAAGGGGACGCAAGAGCCAAGGCAGAAAAATGAAGAGCCGAGGTCAAGTAGCGTATGGGAGGCAATGCGTGCCACTTGCGTCCACTTTCCGCCAGTTAACTCCAGGGAACTCCCATCTGGCCATTCCCCCAGGCAGATTACCTGGACCATCCCCATCCTCCTTGAGATGGCCGATCACTGCTACAACCTGAGGCACATGTTAGCGCGTTTGGTCTCCTCCATTCATGAAGATCCTTTGCTAAAGGGCTGTCACAGCCTTGACGATTTGAGCCGCAGCGTATGCCGATTTTATGAAAAATTTTGTCTAAAACGTCTGGCACACGTCGAATACGTTATTGGGTACGTTTTGTGTACGTTAGGGTTGCCGCTGAAAAACACTACCATAGGGTCGCTATTAGCTGGTTTTAAAACGTTGTACTTTTTTGGTTGTCAACAAATTTGCATGCTTGAAATTTTTACGACGTCACTCGCGCGTTTTGCTCATACGTTCGCCGCTTCCGGCTACGCTGGCCATAAGTTGTAGGCACGTTATGCTGCCGATCGTTGACACACGTTAATTGTATGTTAACTCATAAGTCAGAAACACGTAGAGGTAACATTCGCGTACCCGAAACTTATTTCTAACCTATGAGTAAACGTTTTTGTAAGCACGCTACACGAACGTTGTTCACAACTTCGCAACACGGCTACTTGAAAGTTGCTCCTACGTCGAAACACAGATCAAAGTAATGTTTAGGGTAACCCGTGACTTATTTATAACCTTGAATAACGTTTGCTTGGGAATTATTACGGCTATGGCATACGCTAGACTATCGTTGGGCATAGGTTGTGGATGCCCAAAACACGATAAACAATCGTTGGTATAACTTATGTATAAGGTTATTCGAAGCGTTCTGTGTTCATTACTAGTAACATTATAGCATTTGTCAAAGTCGTTTTTAAATACTTTAAAAAAGTAAAACAAAGAATATTTTCATCGGGGAATGAGGAAAAAAAATTATGAAAAGACCATCGACATGGTGCAAAGTAGTCCTCCTATTCGTGGACGATAAGAGGATCCATCATCACACCCACACCCTCCCGAAAAAAAATTTTCAAAGCTACCTACTACTACTGACATGGACCTACTACTACTACCAATACTACTACTCACTGCTGCTACTACTACTGAACATAGACATACTACTGCTACTACTACTACTACTACTACTACTGTACAGACATACTACTACTGCCAATGCCTATACTACACTACTACTACTGATTACTATTCACGCACAACAACTATGCTAATAGTATTACTACACTGATACTACTTGGCATTGACTTACTCAACATGGAGTTCTGGAACAATGATGGTTCCTCTTGGAAGCCCATTTGTATATACCAATTCCCCCTTAACGCTTGCCAATACACCATTAATACGGTAGATGTAAGTTAGAAAGCACGTTGCCAGTAAGTGCTGTGGTCGTCCGAAGACGTCGATCTAATTTGTCTACAATACGACAATGTGCGTTTGAGATACGTTACAACATAGGTTCATAGCATGTACTCGAAAGGTTAGATGCACGTTATACTTAGGTTCAGAGCACGCTTCATAGGTTAAAAGGACGTATAAACATAGGTTCAGAGCACGCTACTCATAGGTTAAAAGGACGTTAGCCTGCATTGGTTGAAAATTTAGGTTGGCGGGTATGTTAAATATTACCTTGCGTGGTTTCGACTTGATAATTGGTAACCTACAAGTAACGTGTGTCCGTCGTGTGTAAACGATCGCGGATGGTGCCAGGAACTTAATGACGCAACGCATGCGGGAACGTGTAGCCTAGCCGAGTAAACGTCGTTAAAATTTTCAGCATGCTTGAAATTTCACGACGTATTAGCACGTACCACGTAATAGTGAACAGCGGATTCATTGTTTTCGCAGCTACTCTTAACATAATGCACAACTTACCGATAGCCGTATTTGAGTGTGCCTAACGTTTTCGACACATTTTTCAGAGGTCGGAATACGCTGGCAAAATCGTCAAGGTTGTGACTGCGATGTTGACACTTCAAATTCTCAGCGGTTAAAATTGAAAATTTAAAGATTCGGGCCCCCCGTGGGCCGGCAAAAAAAAAGGGGTTGTTTCTTTTTAACCCAAAGGCCCTCCCCCCCCTAAGCCACGAGTTCCCGGCGATACGTTTAGCGTCGCTATGCGTAAAGTAAACATCGTTGGGCGATAGGTTGTGAACGCCGACAACAAGCTAAAGCATTCGTTGGTAAAAGTTATCAAATACACAACGAAACGTTCTGTGTAACGTTAGCTAATCTGTTATGCGCTACGACGCAACACGTTATGAATAGCCCAAAACTTAAAAAAACATCAGAAATGTCAGCCGTACGCCAAACGTTTTGACTCCATTACATTATTTATAGCGTTGCCATTGCTGGTTAAAACGGTCCAAGGTGTGACAGGGCTAAGATACATCTGGTAAGCAACGTCAATGCAGGAAAACGAGCCACTATGCCTACACACGCAGCTGATTGCTCGGACTATCCAGGTAACAAATCTAATCTCAGTCGCTTTCGGCAATACGCAAGTTGGAAATAAAGTCTGACCAGCGATAGCCAAGGATCTCTGAAGCGACCTGGTAGCGAAAGAGTTAGTTCTCCATTTCAGATCCTTGGTCAGAGTCCATGTCTTCACATCTATAGAGCAAGACTGGAAGGACCAAGGAACTGAAACGCACGAAAAGTGGAACTCAAGGGAAGGGGGTGAAATGCAGTTTCCTGGCTTCGATAAAATAGCAGACGGAGGTGGCGCAGGTAAGCCAGAAAAATAAACACATGCACAATTGAAATAAACTTGAAAAATTACACAACGTATTTAACATTGAAATAAACAGCAGTATAAAACTGAAGGTCAGTCAGTAGCTCATACGCCTTCCGCCATGCAATGCCAATCCCACAATGAACATTCCGGGCCCAATACATTTTTGAAATATCATGCTATAACAGAGACATAACAGAAGTAAATCGACATCATCAGATTTTTAAAGAAATTTATTTATTTAATCATTTGAAGAACATTTTGACTATTTAATGCCATACACTAGTTTTTGTGAACTTTGCCATTTGCAGATTTCAATGCTTTTATCTTTAGGCATTAGAACTATAACGAGTTCTGAAATTTTCTCTTGGGGATTTTGCCGCAGTGCCTTCAACGCAATTGGGTTAGCAATTCTGCCCATGATGTTGGGTTTTCCTGGACTTTTTTTCGCACTACACTCGATCCATATATGAGCCAGTGGTGTTCATGGGATTCATGTCAGGAGACTGACTGCCATTAGGAAGTCGCTTGATCCCATTTCTGTCCTGCCATTCTTTGTCTTTTCGCAGTGTGGGCATGAAACTCCATCTCTCATAACAGAAGTTGTTTTTGACCATCTGACCAGTGGAGAAAGCCTGGGAGAAGTCATCCTCAATGGATAGAGAATGTATATGTGTAGAGTTGATGTGCCAACACTCCAAGCTCTGACCGACCAGCCTCCAGATTGCTCCCCATCCATATACTGAAAACCAACTGTGTTTGACAGTTTGGCTGCAATCGGTTCAAAGAGAATCTTGACTGGGAAGTCTCCAGACCATACAACATCCACTGTCAGAAAATTGAGCAAATTAGGACTATTGAAAAAATTACAGTTTTCCAAACGTTAAGGTTCTGGTGGCCAATCTCATAGTCCACTTCTTTCTCCTTGAATGGTTGGCTGCTCTCCATAGTCGCCCAGTTGATGAAGGTACCGCACGGCAGTTCTTGAGCCAACTTGGACGCGCCTCTACACATCTGCTGCCTGCACGGGGAGTTTTCCTCAATGGACCGCTTGACAGATCGAAGACCACCTTTCCTGAAGGCCCAACCAAATTCCACTAAAACGGGAAGCTGTGGATTCTTGCTCCTGGTGATTGCACAATCACCCTGATTGACCTTAGAAAGCGGAATGCTAAGGCTCTGAAGTTATCTCTGATGGCTGGCTGACTCACCTCCAAATGGTCAACAATTCCGTCTCTCTGAAAACGGAAAGTTTTTGTGCTCCCTGGGTTGAGGCTATAGTTAATTTCATACAAGACCAGGAACTCGTTTCTGCAAATAAATAATCGAATATTAGTTCAAATCCTGGAGTAAACACCGTGTTATACAGATGGAAATGAAGAAATTTAAGGTGTCTATTTACTTGTGTACGTTTTATATCGTTTTTTGGCCCTATTCTCTACGGTGAAGAATCACTTCGAAAATTTAAATAATTCTCCGTAATGGCAGATCCGATTTGGATCTTCACAAAATTGAATCAATTCGACTTGCCACACCCCCAATGTGTCACTCAAGGTTTCGTACCGAATCCGTCCACACTTTTTGAGATATTCTGCACACAGACCAAACAACAGACAAAAAGGGGTGAAAACATAACCTCTTCACCTTCAGTAGCCAAGGTAACTGAAGGCATTTGGTTGAGGTGCATAGCATCACACACAGGGTCCGTTGAGAGTCAGAATGGGCCTGGGCCAACACTAGTGTAGGGCCCCCTTCAAGTTTTTTTGTTTTGTTTTAATAACCTCTAACGGGGGTTTCGTATTGTTCGTCGTCAGAACACACACATGCCATATTTAAGGCAAAATGCGGTGTTATTCACTTATTCTTGCATGCAATATTCATTAACACGACTTCATCTGAATGGGGTGTTAGCCAACACTCCTGGTATTCATTACATCATTACTGCAATTGGTGATGATGTAATGGTTCCGACACAGTCGTTTATTTTACAAGTGGATGGTGTTCATTGTTCATGTTAATGGCATGCCGGGGAAGTCACCAAGTGGCTTTTGGAGGGAGACACAAAATCCAAGTTGCCCCGAGTGTTTTTACTCATCACAAAACAATCATTATGAACCAAAAAAAAATTTGAGAATAATTAGGCGCCCCTATTTGGTTACTGGGCCCTGGGGTAAGTTAACCCGCCTGCTCCCCCCAACACTCTCTCAGCCCGCCTACCCCCTGACGCAATGCCCTGCAGTCCAGTACGGTATGGGGCCAATAAATTTGTCTGAAATATGCTATAATATCGTTTTTGGCCCCGTTCTCGTCATTGATGGAGAAATCACTTTTAAATTAAGAATCCTCGTATCCAGAATTCTGATTCGGGATCTTCCACAAATCAAATCAATTCGTCAGCGTCACACACGCCAAACTGTCCACCAAATTTCATTAGAATCTGTCCACAAACTTTTTGAGATTATGCTGCAAACAAACAGCGACAGGGATGAAAGGCAATAACATGCCTCTCCACTTCGGTGGCGAGGTATCAACAAACACAGACTTTCACACCTTTTTAAATTTATATCCAAAACCTGAGAGGTTGGTGAGGGTAAGAATATTACATACTCGTATGTACTCTGGGCATAAAATATAAAACACATAGGATTTAGCTCAAGAATGATTGCTGTTAGAGTGAGAGTGGCGGGTAGGAGGAAGGGGAAATGGGGGAGAGGGAGCGGGGAAAGAGGGAGAGGTGGGAGGTCGGACAGTGGGAATTCAGAATTTGAGAGCAGCATATTTTTACGACGAAGTCGTCTGCCAGCATTGCCAACATAGGAGCAAGGGTAAGATGATCCTTAACCACCCTACCTTGAACCCTCAGGCAAATATTTACTGCTTAGAAAGGAGGTATCAGATGGCATCATCTTCCCAGAATAATCATCTCGTCGGCATTAAAACTGCTCCAGCAGTAAACCGCTTGCCTCAAATTAGTTCCATGAGCGCGGTGGGTAGTTTTTCATCTCGAGCATCGATGGTCTGATGATGCTGTTCTCAGACTAATTTTTTGTGATGAAGGCCAAATCCTCTTGAATATCTCAAGCCATCCTTGCTGAAACGGAGACTTGTGGGGTAGCCGTGGTTGAACTGGAGCCTTGACTGCCTTGTCGAAAACGTTGGTAAATCTCCAATGGTTTTCCTGTACCACACTCCACGCCAAAGGCACCTTTTTCTGTGTTTGGTCCTCGATTCAAACAGTAAGCACTTTTTCCATCCTTTCAAAATGAGATCACTGGACTGGGAAAGACTTTTGGCGGTTTGCGGAGCCATTGACGGCAACACTTAGAAACAGATATTTGACTCATTTTTTTATGGATAGTAATCACCCGATTTCAATGCTTTTGGTGGCTAACAGAGATACCACACAAGATCTCGATTCCATTGATCCCGTAATGGCAGGCCAACAGATGCGCACTTTCATTTCACCTGCGAGCCAACCGTCTAACAACTCTAGCTTTTCGGCTTGCAAACTCAAATAATACTTTGTCTGCCGCCATTGGCACAACTAAACTTTATATATCGCTTTACGTTTGGACGCTGTTAAAAGCAGTGCAAGAGAAACAAAATGCTCATAATGGGAGATAATGTAACATGGCATGGGAACACAACGATGAGCTCATCTAGCTCAAAACCATGGATTGGTTGAAATGAATCCCGTAATATACGAAATAGAAACACAATAAGTTGCTCGCGATAGGTCAAAACCCACACACGAGAACCCATGAAGAATTTGAGGGTTTTACTGTTTTGCTCAAACCCCACACAACAGCTATGAAAGGGCGGTCTGCTCTAAAGATTGAGTCGCATTCCCTCGACAAAAGATGAGATTATTGAGTTTGGAGTTGAACTTTGATCTTCGAGATCGTCACCCGATACTCCTTCCAAAGACAGTCATGTTCAAGCTGATCACTGAATACTTGCATTTGGGAAGCAACAACACCCAGGATGACACAGACGATCTTGGCAACTGTACAGGCTGGATTACTCTTGGATACTTAGAATCGCATGACCTCGCTAGACGTCATCCACCAATGCATTGTTTTGTGGAAAAGCGAGAGGTAAGTTTCTCACTCAACACTCATGGCCGATCTAACCGGAGGACAGTTCGAAGCTACACCACCCTTGTACAATGTGGAGTGGATGTTTTCGGCCCGTGGATGTACACGGGCAGTGAAATAGACTCCAAAAGAATGGTCGTGATCTTCTCTTCGTGCCTGCGCACGGAGATTGCGTGCATATTGAGGTTTATCGATGTTGTGGACACCTACAGCTTTCATCTCAGCAACTATGGAAATTGTTTCACTTCATGGGCCAGTTATACGACTGAGGTGTGACCGAGGAACAAATTTTGCAAGCAAAGGGCCCCCAAAAGCTGAACAATAACACTCGCAAGATACTAGTCAACGAGGTGTTGTACACTGGGTTTTTAACCTACCCAAAGCATCTCACTTTGAGTGTGGGGGTGACACAATTTGAACCATTCGCGCCTTCTCAATTCAATGTTCGCATGGCTTGGGAAAACATCAGCTGACTCACGACATATTTCCACCTTTATAGCTGAAGCAAGTGGTGTCGTAAATCTCTCGACCCATCACGACGATCTCTTTAGATAATCAATGATCTCACTCTCAACTCCCTACCATCCTGGTTGACCCTGAAAACCTCAGCTTTCTTGAAGCACCTCCTGACACTTCAAAGGAAGACTTGTATGATGCTACTCTGGTGACATGCTCAGTTACCTTGCTGTATCAGTTCTGGCTAGGGTGGTGAAGGAATACCTCCAGAGCCTACAATTTTGCCAGGGTGGATGACACAATGCCGACATCAATCAGAGGAAAGAACATAATTCTCCCTTCGGCACAGGAACCTTCCCCCGTAACCACTGGCCGCTTGCTTGAATTACGACGATCTAATCCCTGGGTGACGATGAAGAGTCTGGCAATGTGAATATTATGGCTTGCATTGATGGTATAGGGTCAGATCTACAGCGAATGAATTCATGAACTCATTGCTTTGTAAAGGCAGACTCCAAGCCAACTCTCTCTAATTTGTAGTAATTGGTCTTGCGTGAAGTTTGTTTTTGTTAATTTGAATAAAAAAAATTTCTGAGTCAATCTTTAGGCGGGGAGTGTTAAGATGATCCTTTGAATGATTTTTAACAATGACTGAAAAACCTACCTTGAAGATTGCTGTTTTTGCAGACAATGCCTTTTATGATTAAAGTGTGAAGATGGGCGGAGCTGAGGTTTGAAATCACCCAGCCCGGTGGAGTTTTGGCTGGAGCTGGTCTTACTGATCTTGGCACTTCCCATGGAGCCTTGGCTCTGTTTCGGGAAAGCATGGCGAGATTTGACGTGTGGAAATTTCATGAGCGGAGCGTTTTTTATACGAGCACTGGTGTTAAATCGTCCTTGTTGAAAGTGCACCGGAGGAATTGCAGTGGTTGTAACACTTTAAGCAGATGAAAGAGATTGTAATTTGTGTGAAATTCTCCTATGTAAGCAAGGCTCAGATGGGGAGACGTTTCCCAAAAAGGCACACGAAAAAAGCTAATGCCACTTCCCATGGGACATATACAAATGGTTTGACACTGGAAGATGTAAGCTATGGTGGTAAAAGTTCAGGCTGCGGAGCTTTGAGAGGCACAAGCCATGACATGAGCAATGTGTCACACCCACCAAGGCCAAGAGCCATTGAAGCCCTCCATGGTACTGAGGGTGGGCCAGAGGACCCACCATGAGAAGAGAGGGGCCTCTGTGGAAAACCCACCAGAGCAGTTGGACTTGACGGAAACATCGTCTTCTCTCTCTCTCTCCTTTCTTGGTCATTGCCTGAGGAGGATGTGTTAACAAAAGACAGCACGCCATCATCCTCATCCTTCATCACACCCCGAACTGCACTTTGGCCAGTGCAGAGCCAACTTGCCATGACCACACCATTGGTGGTGGAGCTACAACCAGCACGTGCCAGCCTGGAGACGCTCACCAGTTTCCCCTTTGTTTGAATGAAACGGCATTGTCAACACTCTTTAGCTGAGTTTTAAGTAAACCTTATTTTCATTGTATATCTGTACAAGATTGTGTTCCTTCTTACTCCTTTTTCTTGTGTACTTTGATCTGCAGATTCGGTATCATTAATGATCGTCCAGTCTTCCGTATTCTCGCACATTTCTTTGTAAATAAAATACCCCTTTCAAGTACAAGAAAGCATTATCCTTATTTTCTGCTTCCTGCATGATCACTCGTCGCATGTCCGGTTATTACTGGGTATCGTGTGGGGTATTGTCGACTTTGTAAAATTAAGACATAGAATTTCAACAATGTTTCAGCCACCACGGGGGTTTGTTATACCCCAGCACAGAACCCTGTGTTAACGTAACGCATCTGAATGACAATTACATATGCATCATCATACAAACTCCGACAAAGCAAACTATATCAGCATTGTCAACAAACCTTCATGTGATGGCACTGAAGTATGGAAACTGTAGACTTTTTGGTTACCATACAGCTTGATGTTCATTCAAGTCTGGCTCAGTTTTTTACTTTCAACCTCACCAATAATCTGGGAAAAGAAAACACTTTTATAAATATTGAGGGACACACCAGGAAACATTACATAAGAACACTGTAAAATGAACATACTTCAGGTTGTTTTTAGGTTCTTCAAGGAATGTCATGTGTTAATCAGTTAATATATGAGAAATGCAAATAAATAAATGCAACAACAAAAAACAATGTGTGCGTGAAGGTTGAAAAATAATTAATTTTTTTAAACTGTCCAAATAATATAAATGTGGCAGGAGAGAAAAAGATACAAGCAAGAGAGGTTGAGAAGAGCAATTTTTCTGACTATAGCGTAACGAAAAAGGATAGCTATTCATTGGCCTTTGCTTAAATGGCAAAGATACAAAATGATAAATGCATCAACTCCATGTTTAACAAGTCATCTACAATGAAGGATGCAAAATGAGGCCCTCTTATGGAATGCAAGTTTGCTGACGTGGCAGCAAAGTAGAAGTAAGAGCTGTTTGCTTAAGGAACACAAGATCACTACTGGAAGCCTAGAAATACTGGGAGCAAAGATCTGAAGAGAGTGCTACAGTATAGTCATATGAGAGGGAAACTGTGGAAATGCCACTTTTTGTATACAAATTTGAGGCTCATAAGGAGTCAGCGAACATTGAACAGATCAGAGGTAACAGAAAAAAAGAACAGCAGAAAGAGAGGGGAAAGAGAGAAACCCAACAGCAGGTTGAGGAACAAAATTTGAACAACAGGGGGGAATTTGGGGGGGGGGGGGGAAAGAAAAGAGTGGTTGGGGAAGCACACACAGGGTGGACAGATGGACACAGAAGCAAAGTGAACTTGCATCCGAATTTTCATGCTTCTTGCAGATGGCAGAGGTTTTCCTCTGGGATTTTCTGGTATTTTGGCCTCCATCCATTTTCCCTCTATCCTGACAAGTGCCGCCCAGTTTCCCTGCTGATGAGAACTTCCCCATAACATGAAGCCTTGCCCAACCATGCTTTACAGTACGGAATTGTTTTTCTTCTAGGTGAAGTGTTGTGTTGGGTGTTGCACCAAACTAACGTTTTGCATTTAGGCCAAAATGTTCCCATCTTGGTTTCTCCAGACAACAAACGTTTTGCACAACATGCCTTCAGAATTTCCGGAGCGTTTTTCTGCATACCTCAAGCAAAGGACTCAAGGTGGGCTTTTTGAGTAACTGGCTTATCATTCTTGCACCCTACCCATACCAAGCCAAACTTGTGGAGTGGCTTGGGATATTGGTTGCATATTGCACACAGTGACCAGTATTTGCATAAAGGCATGTAGTTCTTTCAAAGTTGGCCATTGGCCTCTGTGGACCTCTCTGATCAGTCTCCTGTTTGGTCATCCAAGTTTTGGAGGGACCGGCTGATATAGGCAGTGTCCTTGGTGGTACACCATAACATCGCCTTCTACTTCTTATGATACGTCCTGACTGTGGCATTCCAGAAGAGATATCCAAGGCTTTGAAATATTTTTATAGTCCGCTATCCCTGATTTGTTGCCTTTCCACAACTTTATCCCAGAGGTCTTTTGAAGGCTCCTTGGTGCTCATGGTTGAGTCTTTTGCTGTGAAATGGCACTACCCAGCAGAGGGAAAACTACAGAAACAGCTGTTTTATTCTGAAATAATCAGAATCACTCCGATTTAACACAGGTGGTAGGCCAATTAACTTGGTGTGTGGTTTGGAAAGTGATTATTTAACAACCAGAGATCAATTTAAATTTGCAACGATAAGGGGGTGGACACTTTTTCGCACGCAAATATTCCTAGTTTTGTATTTTAGAATTTTTCGTGAAAATTTGTGAAATTTCTTTTGACTTGGAAGTTGTGGGTTCGAAGTGCAAGATATAGGTGGAAAAGTCTGATTTAATGCTTAATTTAATTCCAGGCTATAAGGTAACAAAAGATGAAAATTTTTGAAAAGGTGTGTAGACTTTCTGTGGCACTGTATATATATATCTTACGCGGTCCCACAGCATCACTACTCTCCGGCACAATAAGCCTAAATCAAACTGCAAATTATTTCTGAAGATGAAAATAAGAAAAATAAAAAACAGAAATTTGTAAAAAAAAGATTAAATATTTCACATTGATGGTTTCCATTTAGGATGGTAAGAACATCTGAGCACTAAAGAGCGAAAAATAATCATTTGCGATTGCTGCAAGAACAATAACTTAATGAGAACACGCAAGAGAACGCACTTAGGTTATCGTCACATATTTTACCGAGAAACATTCCTCTGCATAAACTTTAAGAATGTTTGACTATTTATGAGTGAGGTCTTAAAATCAACATGTATGAGAATTGCAACAAACTTGGGAATGGCTTTCAGCTGTGCATAACTGACATTCTTTTTGTTCTGTGTGCATCCATCATTTAGCGCTATATACGTGTCAGGCTCAGACATCACATTTTCCAATAGCGCTGAAAAAACAAGAATGCAAAATCTTGGTCTCATCGCATCATGAAACAAGTTGAGGATCTCATACTTCTTGGAATCATATGTAAGAATTTATGCGGCAGGCAGGAAACAGATGAATCACCAGACATTGGGTAAAATTGAAGTATTGAACTGTACTTCAGTTCCCCAGGAGCAACAGAGAAACAAGAATTGATGCTGCAGTAATATTGTAAAAGTTCACGCAAATACTTGGCAAGTCGACGTACGCTAGGAGAGCATCCTTGTTTTTTACCATTTTATCCTTCGCAATCTGGAGCTATACTATCCACCCTCCTCGGACATGGTACACTGTTTTAATCCTGTGAGGCAGTAGCAGTCAAGAACAGCATGCTTCTCAATAAGGAGGCTAACCTCACCTAAGAACAAATGCACTGGGAAGAGCCCTCTTCCTTTTTGCAGATGTCTCAACACTGTCGTGCCATAACAGTACCCTCAATGCCACTGACAGGCTGAAATCAACCTGTACATAAGAAAGATATCTGGCATCACACCAAAACCTTCATAGTGATGACCTTCAAGCAATGAAGGCTTTGGAGTATTTTGGTTGTGGAACATCCAGTATTCATCTCTGTCCACCTGAGTTTCACTTTCCACCTTCGTCATGAATCTGGAAAGTAAATTCTATAAATGGCAGGCAGTTTGTAGGTCACACAAAGGAACACTATGAAAACAAACATTTCCTGAACAAACCCCTTTTTGTAATGAATCAAAAAGTAGGCAGCAAAAGTTTTTTCTCTTGCACAAAGGCGAGGCTGAAGTTTGACATTTCAACAAAAAACGAACTTACGTGTTACAGTCCATTGTAGCTTATCTCATGGAGTGGGGGGATGAGTGGGAGGGAAGGGGGGGAGAAATGAAAATGAAGCAACACATCAGTGCGACAGGGTAGCTTGAGAGGCCAAAAAGTAACCAATATCATCATAGTCTGCCTGTACGGGATTGTGGTGTGAATGGGTTTGTTAACTCTCGTTGGTACAGTTATATTCTTAAGTATTGGAAAAGACGGAAAGTGGGGCAGTTCCTCAATTTGAATTTTTTGGCAACGACAGTTGGAGAAGGGGGGGGGGGAGGATGAAATAATCATTTATTTTTTTACATACATCAAGCATGTATACACAGGTAGCACCGGCTGGGAAAGAAGCAGGACCACCTTTCCCCTTACCAAGGGGCAAGAGCGGTTGGTGAAGGCTACCAGGGTTATGGGGAAGGCAGGGACATTGTAGGAGGCGCATCTCCATGCTTTCCCATCAGCACTGGGAGGACATCACGAGTGACAAATTGATTTTATCGATTGTCTCTGTCCAAAGTCGAATTGGAGTAACCCTGCACAGGTTCCTACAACACGACAAGCTATGGCCAAGTAACATTCAGCCCTTCTTGAAAAAAGCACAATAAAGGAGGTAAGGTAAAAGGATGACCACGGTCCATGACCTGTGAACTATATTCCCAAAAATTCTGGTTTTTGGGGGATTCATTCAGGAGTTCGTGAAAATTAAAGGCTCCGTTTTCACCTCATTAAAGCCAGTTTTCGAACGCAGATTCATCGTGTTTTAATTGTGTATTTCACACAGTTGTTGCTTTCATATCCTGTTGCAAATATTTCAATGCAATCATAACGTCGTTTGTGCTATGGTCTTAATTTGTTTCATATTTCCCAAGGCCTACCAAGAACAGTCCTTACTCACGGGTGATAATTATTGTCTCTGTGTTTCCAAATGTTTGCTTTCTTCTTTCCCACTCTAATTTACCGTCCTCCCACATATTTCCTATTTCCCTTACTGTCCTTTAAAAAATAAAATAACAACAAAATAAAAACTTTATCTCTCCACACATCTCAAGATCAATCTCAATTTGTACTTCAATATATTTTTGCCTGTTTCTTACCATTCCTCCACTGACTTACTCAACTCTCGTACGCCAAGTGTGGCCTCAAAGGAATCTTTCACTCCTGTGCCTGTCAAGGACTGGAGGGTCCCAAGGGCGTGTTCTGCACCCAGTCGTCATTCCTGATCTTCAATGATCTCCCTGACTTTCTGGAAAATCCACTTTAATCTATTTGCTGATTGAAACCCTCCAACCTCCTGCCTGTGACACCCATCCTTCAATACAGGCAGGCTGCAGCCTCTTCCTCTCTTCAGAAGCTTTTTTTAAAAATCACAGTTGGTCAGCACCTTACAATATGTTTTTCAATCCTGAACATTTCTTTTTTTTATATCTGGCTCTTGGCTTTGAGAGACTATGACAACAGAACCAATGCACGGACACAACACACAAAGGGAACAGCAAGAGAAAGGGGATACACCAACTAGCAGGTCGAAGGGAGAAAGTAGACGGAACGGCAAACGAGGGATGTAGGTAATGACGAGGGGTTAAGGGAGAATGCAAAGGTAGAACAATATGATTACAATAAGCAAGTTTTGGGGAGTGGTGGGGGCGGGGATGGTTTAACGGGTGTAGAAATTATGATTTTGGATGGGGGCAATACAATTGTGCATGAAAGCTGTCTTGAACGACTGGAGGGAAGAATGAGATTGCAGAGAGCATGGAAGGTGGTTCCACAGGAGGAGAAAAACAAGAGGAATACAATGAGTGTAGGTGGAGTAGGCAGTTTACGCAGAGAAGAGGTCGCGGGTGCGACTGCATGCGTCCTGCAGATACTTGGGGGGGGGGGGGGGGGGGTGAAACAACAGAAAGGGCAGAGGGTGCAAGCCCAATAAATGAGGCAAAGAAAACAGACCACAGACCCTGTTTGTGATGCCGTAGTGATAACCCATAGACTCAGCTTCTTCAAGAGAAGAATCTACATGATATTGAAAGCCTTTGTTTCAACTGGCATCAAGCTGGAAGGTGTGTTGCAGGGCAACCAAGGGGAAAGAGCAATCTCAGGGTGAATAGTTGTTCCAGGTTGCTAAGGATTACAGGTATGCTCCACAAAAAAAAATTGAGACGTTAAGTAACTCTGCATTTATACTTGTGATATTGAGAGATTCTGCCAAGAACATCACAGGATACACAAAACAGACCACTCAACAATTGATCATATTTTTATTTATATGCAGCCTGTGACGCTTGGTTGCCAAATCAGCATTCTGGAGGGCAACGCTGTGCCGCTGAAGCAAGTGCTCGCCTGTCAAGAGTAAGCTGGTAACTTCATTTGGCTGACCTCAAAAGGATGACCAGGCTGGTCAACCCCACCTGGTGCTGATTCACGCGGTGGCACAGGGGGCTTGAACGCAGAAGACGCCGAGGACTCTAAGCAGCTTGCTTTTAACATTTAGCAAACCACGGCTTACTCACTAATTGATGAAACATCTGGGATTCCTGACAAAAGATGGTGGTTACCATGATGGTTTTCAGATGTTGTGAACATTGTAATTCTGTATCAGCTTTTCCAAAAGCAGCAAAGGCTGTAGATTGAGTCAGCATTTAACAAAAATTGAGTTAAACATCCACTTGCAGACACTTAATGAAGCATTTAAATTTATGTTCTAATTGTTCGGACATTTGTACAACTTCGTGGAAAAACAAATAAATGAGAAAACTATAATGTTACAAGAACTTTCACAACTTACGCATCTCTTCTTGTCACCGTTTTCTTCAGGACCAAAGAGTTTCAAAATCCTCGAATCTTGATTCTGCACGCATTTCAAATCCTTCCATGTCCTCTCCATGTGGTCAGCAATCCAGACTACAATAGGTTCTTCTGACTCCTGCGTGCACAACAAAAATGCCTTCAAATCGAATTCACCATCATGTTTAGTGACCTCTTTTGGAATACTTACATATACAATGCGCTTCAAAAGTATTCCACCCTCGACTTTTTCACAATTTTGTTGGTTCCAGCCTGATTTAAAATGATTGTAAATTTTTTTTTTAAATTGTCACGAATCTATACAAAATCCCACACTAATGTCAAAGTGAAAACATGTTTTTAGAAGTATTTTTACAAAAATTTCAATAAAAATGAAATCAGAAATGTCTTGCGTCAATAAGTATTCAAACACCGTTGCTATGACACCACAAAATTTGAGCTCAGGTGCATCCAATTTCCTTTGACATCCTTATCTCGACAACTTGGTTAGAGTCCACTGGGGCCAATTCAATTGACTGGACATGATTTAGAAAGATCACACCTTTTTGTACAAGGACCCACTGTTGGAAAAGTTGAATGTCAGAGCAATCCATCATGAAGTCCAGGAGCTGTCAGTAGAACTCGAGATAGAATTGTGAGGAGGCTCGACTCAGGGTGTAGGAGTAAAACAATTTCTAGAGTGTTGAAAGTTCCCAAGAGCACAGTGAGCTCCATCATGGAGGAAATGATGAAAGAAATGGAACTACCAGACTCTTTCCTAGAGCTAGTCATCTGACGCAAACTAAACAATATGGGCAAGAAGGACCATGGTCCAGTTGCGGTGACGCCATATCGAATGACGATTCTGACTAGCAACGAGTTCCTTGGCTAAGATGGGAGAACCTGGCCAGAAGGACAAACAGTCTCTGCAAGCACTTCAAATCTAGGCTTCATGTGAGAGTGCCAGACTGAGCCACTCCTGAGAAAAAGGCACATGAACAGCAGCCTGAGTTTGCGAAAAGGCACGTAAAGTCGCTGAGACATAAGGCAAAATTATTCTGTGGTTCTGATGAAATGAATATTGAACTTTTGTCCGCTGAATGGCAAAAGTGCTACATTCTGGTGAAACACGAGCACAGCTCATTAATCATTTAAACACCTGCCGACGTGAACATGGTCGTGCAGCATTACGCCATGGGGATACTTTTCAGCGCAGCAGGGATTTGAGAGAACTTGTAAGCATAGAGGAAACAATGATTGGAGCCAAATACAGGTTAGTCGTCGACTATGACTTATGCGACTTACGGACTGTTTCGACTTTACGACCCGTTTTTTTTTTTGTATGTAAAATAACGTTGTTCGACTTACGACCAGTCGACTTACACGATTGGTCAGGAACGCAATTGCGGTCGTAAGTCGACGACTACCCTGTACACGGCAAACCCTGTTTAGAAGGAGAACCTGCTTGAGATAGCAAAAGACTCAGACTGCGATGAAGATTTACATTCCAAAGGACATGCCCAATCTGCAGCCCAATGCAACACTGGATTGCTTCAGAACAGAACATGAAGTTCATTGAGTGGCCCAGCAAAGCCAGACTTGAATTCCACTGAGAAATCTGTGGAAAGACTTGAAGATTTGCTGTTCACGACGTTCCCCATTGCCACTCGACAGAGAGCTTGAGCAAATCTGCAAGGAACAATGGGAGAAAATCCCCAATCCCCAGATGTGCAAAGCTGATATATAGACATACCAAAGAAGACTTGAAGCGTATTCAATTGCCAAAGGTGCTTCAACAAAGTATTGATCGGGGTTGATACTTATTGACCAAAGATTTTCAGAGTTTTTATTTTTCATTATTTTCGAAAATTTTCTGAAAAACATGCATTCATTTGTCATGATGAGTGGTATTTTTGTGAGAATTGGGGAATTTTTTTTTAGTTTAATCCATTTTAAATTCAGGCTGTAACACAACGAAATGTGAAAAAATCAGGGTTGTGAAATTGAAATAACATAAACAACCTGTAAAAAAAAAAATTCACAACTTCAAACCTGTTGCACAGATTGAACATTTACTCCGACTTTATTTAGTGTTCAAGAACTTGGATTTGCCTCAAGTAGATGAAAGATCCGTATTTGGCAATGATAATCATGGATCAGGTCTGAACGAGCAAGCACCACCAATGACAGGATCGAAAGGAGAGTGATAAGGTATCAACCCTATTTCAGAGTCTGCAATCATGCTTGATGGGAACAAAGTGAAGCAAAATGTTCCTGGTCCATAAATCTAAATGGACAGAATTGTATTACAAGTGTAGGGACTCTAGCTGTCGCAGGATCGTGCGAATAATCAGGACTACTTGCACAGGCGCTTTTCACATATGCACCTTATTCCATTGACGAGAATTGTTGAAGGATTTAGCGAATATTGTTGCCAAAGTATGCTACATATCGAGGTTTCAAAAGTACCAACTCATGTTCGGTGTAAAAAATGAGCTAGGCGAGCTGTGGAGACGTGAACGTAGCCATCCAATTTCATCGATGATGATTGTTCCGATGCAGAACTGACAGTGATCGCCGATCATTGCAAAAACGAATGAGGAGTCTACACGTGTACTCATCGGCGGTCTACGTCGATTCGTTTACAAAATACGCCGATAAATTGAACACCTGCACAATTTTGTAAAGCGGATAGGACGATCCGTTCAGGCCACGAACGAGCAGGCAATAAAAAGACACCTCAAGAAACGCCTTAAAAGATGGCATGTTTCGTAGCCTCATTAAAGTCGCTACCAGTGAGACCTTGAGAATTGAATCACATCGAGTTGGAGGGTAGCATTGATCTTCATCCGTACGAGTCAGGAGCAACAAGCGTGCCAGCTGTACGATCGAAGACTCCGTTTGATCGAATTGGATACGCATCATTCCACGTGTCATGGCTGAGACAGCAAGTGACTTTCAACAAAAATCAGGCCTACTTGTTTACATCGGGGCGCGACAATATACGATACGTTAGTCGTACATATGCCACGCTCTACTTAATTGACCCGGATTAAGTTGATCTTTGACACACCTCGATTTGGTTAGTGGAACAAAAAAAGCTCTACTAATCTATCTTATCAAGAAATCTAAGGCCGGATAATATTTTGGTCACTTTTAGAAGTTAGAAAATCATTAGATTTCAATGCAGGTGATTCTCTCTTTACTTTGAAATTGGAACTCACCCTGGTGTGAGTTGCAGATGCCTGCAATACTAAAATCACTCATTCAACCAGTTTGAATAGAGAAACGGAGTCATTCTGCTGTTTTTTGTGTCACTGTGTGTACCGCATGAAGCAGGAGAAAAAAGAAAACCAGAGATGTTGAGAGGTCAGAGCACACGATGTAAGCCAAGCATGGCACATCTCAAGGCTACAAGTCCATCTCCAGAGGACCTTGATTGTTCTGTGTCCACCGTACACCAATGTTATCATGGAAGTTTAAGGCCCACGCACTGTACCAACTCACCTGGATGTGGCCACAAGAAAACTTGATCGAAGATTGCACCAAAGGATTGTTTGAATGGTGGAGAAAGCACCTCGATCAACTGCCAACAGATTCAAGCTGACTTCAACACAAGGTAACGACAGTTTCAACTCGCACCATCCGTCGCCAACTCAATGAAAGGGGTTCTATGGTTGGAGAACCAGGAGGCCCCACTGTTGGGAGAGAACATTAGAAAGCCGCGACTGAGTTAACCTAACCACACCAAAACCTTCTGGGAGAAAATGTCCTGTGGACAGAATGAGATCAAAAATTAGAGCTTTTTTGGTAAGCATATCATCTCTATGGTTTACAGAAAACAAAATGAAGCCTTCAAAGAAAGAACGCCTTCCTACAGTCAAACATTGGAGGAGGTTCAAGTGATGTTGTGGGGTTGCTGATGCGCTGCTCTCTGGCACTGGGCGTCTTGTATGTGTGCATGGCAAATCCATGAACTCAGGAAGTTACAAGGCATTTTGGAGCAAGTCAATGTTCAACATGCCAGTGTCAGAAAGCTGGTCGCCGTCGAAGGTCATTGTACTTGCACATGCAGGACATAGACAAACCCCAAACACACTCAAAAAGCACAGAAGGAATGGTTTCAAGACAAACACGTGAACTGTTCTGAAGTGGCAGCAATAAGTCAGAATCTAAATCCATTTGAAACACCTGTGGGGAGATCTGAACAGCAGTTGGGAGAAGACACTCTCACTTAGAGAACTGGAGCAGTTTTGCACAAGAAGATGGGACAAACCCTGCCAGTAGAGAGGTGTAGAAGCTCATTCATGGCTATGAAGCGCTTGACTGCAGTTATTTTGTCCAAAAGCTGTGCTACCAAATATTAATCGAGGGTTGGTCAATAATTTTGGCAATGCAATTTCTTTTTATTTTCTTGATTTAAAAGGAGAGATTAAGTTCTCTGAATCAAAACAAAGGTTCTGCTGTAATCTATCTATAATTCCAGCAATCTCTGGTGTGTGTGTGTGTCTGTCTGTCTGCGACCGCCGTTTCTTGCGACCAACGCCGTTTTGATCTGATTGAAACTTGCAGGAATATTGCCGGGGACCCGCGGACTGTGCCTTTTTCAAAGGTTTGATTAATTATCGGACGAGCGTTCCACAGTTACGGCCATTTTTATTGCTCTTTTTCAGTTGGAAAGGTGTATATATCGGCAGCTGAAGTTGTGTTCTACCTTATCATGCCATTTTTTCCCAAAGATATCTCAGAATAATGATAAAGCTATTAATAAACTAGAACGGGCACTCAGCAGAGCGCAACCTTCGCCAACGCTACATTTTGCCCACGCCCCCAGAACCGTTGATTGTGAGGGTATTTAATCCTCATACCACATCTGCAATCTCATATGTTGTATGATGGCTTAAAAACATTAAATTTCCTGCTGTTTGACACCGATTTCACGTACATTGTACAATTTCTGTTATGAATCCCTGACTTTTTGGGTGTCGGTGTCAAGTCAATTCTGAATGACACTGTCACATTATAAGAAATATTTTCTGCATTTTATAGGGGATTTAGCACACATCGAGTTTCTGTTTTTTTTCTAAATAAGTTATTTATTGTGAACAAACAACATTCTTGTACAAAAATGACGATTTTGACCTTTTCATGACTCAGACCTTGCTTTGTACTCTTATTTTGTAATTTGGTCATTAGAGTGTGGGAACAGAACCGTCAATCATTTTGGTTTGGTTTCATGCAAATCGGATCAAAATTGTGAACCGTGTTATGACTAAAATCGCACATTTTGGCAATGTCGTGCCCCCCCTGCCTTTGACTCCCAAACCGCTAAAATAAGGGTTATTTAGTCATTGGTTGTCCATGTTCACATAATACAAGATGGGGGCATTGAATTCTGACATTTTGTGCATAGTTGCATGCAAAATTGGATACATAATTGACCGCGCTAATGGTAAAAGACGATTTGACCTTTTTCATTACCTTGAACCTTTGACTCGATCCTCCAAATTAATCAATGGTCCTCTGGATAATAACCAATCTCCCCCACACCAATTTGCTGCGATTCAGTTCAGATACTTTTGGAGTTAATGCGAATAAACAAACAAACACACACATATTCACAAATAAATAAATAGAATAAATAACCTAGAACGGCATCAGTAGAGCGCATACCTTCGCCAACGCTACTTTCCCCCGCCCCCCCCAGAACCGTTGATTGTGAGGTGTATTTATCTCCATACCCATCTGCCCATCATATGTTGTTATGATGGCTTAAAAACATTAATTTCTGTGTCATACGTATATACGAAATTGGGGCATTGAGTTCAGACACATTTTGGCAATTTGGTTGCATAGCAAATTGGATAAAAATCGAACCGCACTATGGCAAAATGACGATTTTTGACCTTTCATGACCTTGACCTTGACTTTGTGAGCTCTAATTTTTGTAATTGGTGTTGTGAGTGTGGGGAACCTGAAGTCAAACATTTTGTGTGGTTTCATCAAATTCGGATAAAGAATTGACCGGTTATTGAACTAAACCGCAACATTTTGCAATGTCGTGACCCCCGCTGACACTTTGACTCCCAACCGCTAATAAGGGTTATTACGTCATTGTTTGTCATGGTTCAACATTCACAGTAGATGTGGGGCAATTGGAATCTGAACATTTTGGCATTAGTTGCATGCAAATTGGATACAAATTGACTCGCGCTATGGTAAAAAGACGATATTTTGACCGGATTTCATGACCTTGACCTTGAACCTTTGACCCGATCGCTCCCAAAATTCTAATCAAAATGGGTCCTCGGATAATAACAAAATCATCGCCACCATAATTTGCGCGATTCAGTTCCATAACTTTGGAGTTATGCGAATTAACAAACAAACACACATAATTCACAATAATAATAAATAAATAACAATAAATAATAGACAGCGATCAAAACATAACCTTCCGCAACAAAGTTTGCGAAGGTAATAAATAAATAACAAGCGCGATCAAAACAAAACCTTCGCAACAAAGTTTGCGAAGTTAACGTAGCTCCGAAACGCGTCGGTCACACGAACGGATTCGTTCCATGAGCCCCAATATGACAACCAGTGACGTCTCTTGTAAGAGCCGGATCCGTAGTCGATGTTGCAGGCCTTACCTACGGAGGCTACCAAACGTCCTTTGTAGACATTTTTGTGTACACTACTCCTTGTGAAGAAGTCCTGATTTGTGCACGTGTCTACTTTGACGTACAGAACACGTGTCAAAACTCTGCAGGTCAAGAGTACGGAGAAATCGTGACGCGACCGCTAGGTAGGAGCACAAAATTGGTCCTTCAGTATTAATCTATATAGATTAAACGTTTCTTCGTTTAGCATTTTTGTGTCAAATTCACATTCTGAGGTTAGTCCAGTCAAGTGCAGAAGAGGGTTTACTTGCAGACGCTATTTTCGAGGACGTGAATTAACACCTCTCGGCGGGTGACGGCTGTCGCGACAGTACGTAAAGACGTCGTGAATGACCGATGATGTCATGACGTCCTTACGCTTCTTAGCGGTGACGTCACAAGTGCCATGTAAACGAAAAGTGTTTATTCTGCTTCAGAGTTGAAAGTTGCTATTGCCACTAGTTGCGATGCACCGTTACAGTTACAAGAGACGTCACTGGTTGTCATATTGGGCTCATGGAACGGAATCCGTCTGTGACGGGGTTTCGGCTAGTTATTACCTTCGCAAACTTTGTTGCGAAGGTTATGTTTTGATCGCTGTGTATTTATTTATTACCTTCGCACAAAAAAAGAGAGCGATTAAAGGGCGATTTTAGTCATAACACGGTCAATTCTTATCCGATTTGCATGAAACCAACACCAAAATGTTGACTTTCTGTTCCCCACACTCTAATACCAATTACAAAATTAAGAGTACAAAGGTCAGTTCGAGGTCATGAAAAGGTCAAAATCGTCATTTTTGTACAATGAATGTTTGTTTGTTCACAATAAATAACTTTTATTTAGAAAAACAGAAACTCGTGTGTGCTAAATGCCCCTAAAATGCCAAGAAATAATTTCTTATAATGTGACCAGTTGTCATCAGATTGACTTGACACCGACACCCAAAAAGGTCAGGGAGTTCATACAGAAATTGTACAATGTACGTGTAATCGGTGTCAACAGCAGGAAATTTAATGTTTTTAAGCCATCATAAACACATATGAGATTGCAGATGTGGTATAGGATTAAATACCCTCACAATCAACGGTTTCTGGGGGGGGGGGGGCAAAATGTAGCGTTGGCGAAGGTATGCGCTCTGCTGAGTGCCCGTTCTAGTTATTAATATGCTTTTATCATTATTCTGAGATATCTTTGGGAAAAAATGGCATGATAAGGTGGAACGACACTTCAGCTGCGATATATACACCTTTCCAACTGAAAAAAGCAATAAAATGGCCGTAACTTGGGAACCGCTCGTCCGATTAATATCAAACCTTGAAAAGGCACATCCGCGGGTCCCCGGCAATATTCCTGGCAAGTTTCAATCAAGATCAAACCGGCGGTTGTCGAGAACGGCGGTGCAGACAGACAGACACA
>CM068952.1:175957398-175974022 GCA_035128595.1 Eptatretus atami
CACACACACACAGAGATTGCTGGAATTATAGATAGATTACAGAACCTTTGTTTTTGATTCAGAACTTAATCTCTCCTTTTAAATCAGAAAATAAAAAGAAATGGCATTGCCAAAATTATTGACACCCTCGACTTAATATTTGGTAGCACAGCTTTTGGACAAAATAACTGCAGTCAAGCGCTTCCTATAGCCATGAATGAGCTTCCTACACCTCTCTACTGGCAGTTTGTCCCACTCTTCTTGTGCAAACTGCTCCAGTTCTCCTAGATGTGAAGAGTGTCTTCTCCCAACTGCTGTTTTCAGATCTCCCCACAGGTGTTCAATGAGATTTAGATCTGGACTTATTGCTGGCCACTTCAGAACAGTTCAGTGTTTTGTCTTGAACCATTCCTCTGTGCTTTTTGAAGTGTGTTTGGGGTCATTGTCCTGCTGTGCAAGACCCATGACCTTCGACGGAGACCCAGCTTTCTGACACTGGGTTGAACATTGTGCTCCAAAATGCCTTGGTAATCTCCTGAGTTCATGATGCCATGCACACATACAAGACGCCCAGTGCCAGAGGCAGCGCAGCAACCCCACAACATCACTGAACCTCCTCCATGTTTGACTGTAGGAAAGGCGTTCTTTTCTTTGAAGGCTTCATTTTGTTTTCTGTAAACATAGAGATGATATGCTTTACCAAAAAGCTCTAATTTGATCTCATCTGTCCACAGGACATTCTCCCAGAAGGATTTTGGCTTGTTTAGGTTAACTCAGTCGGGCTTTCTAATGTCTCTCTCTCAACAGTGGGTCCTCCTGGTCTCCAACCATAGAACCCCTTTCATTGAGTTGGCGACGGATGGTGCGAGTTGAAACTGTCGTACCTTGTGTCTGAAGGTCAGCTTGAATCTGTTTGGCAGTTGATCAAGGTGCTTTCTCGCACCATTCAAACAATCCTTTGTTGCAATCTTCGATCAAGTTTTCTCTTGTGGCCACATCCAGGGAGGTTGGCTACAGTGCTGTGGGCCTTAAACTTCCTGATAACATTGTGTACGGTGGACACAGGAACATCAAGGTCTCTGGAGATGGACTTGTAGCCTTGAGATTGCCCATGCTTGGCTACAATCGTGTGTCTGACCTCCTCAGACAATTCTCTGGTTTTCTTTCTTTTCTCCATGCTCATTGCGGTACACACAGTGACACAAAACAGCAGAATGACTCCGTTTCTCTATTCAAACTGGTTGAATGAGTGATTTTTATATTGCAGGCATCTGCAACTCACCACAGGTGAGTTCAATTTCAAAGTAAAGGAGAATCACCTGCTTGAAATCTAATGATTTCTAACTTCTAAAAGGTGCCAATAATATTATCCGGGCCATTTTAGGATTTCTGTGTGGAATAAGATCAGATTTAGTAATTTTTTTCAGCCTTTTTTGTTTTGTTCCACTGCAAACCAAATAAATATACGAGGTGTGTTCAAAAAGTATCCAACCTTAATTTTTCGTGCGTAAACAAATTAAGCTAGGGAGGCGTGGTTTGCTGCACGTATGTAGGCGATCCTAATTCGTATGCGTGAATATTTTCCCGCCGACAGACCGCCGATGAGTGAGGAAGTGTAAGTGAGCGCCGTCGGATTTTCGTTTTTGACAAAATGATGGATCACTGTGGTCTCATCGCCAGTGATCACTGTGTTGAAGAAGTTGGGATGGCTGTTCACAGTCTCCAGCATGTCCTGTGCGATCTCCAAACGGAGTTGCTTCTGCTCGATTGTTAGCAGCTTTGGCACAAACTTCGCTGAGATTCTCCTTAAGCCCAAATCCTCAGTCACAATGGAATGAACGGATCCAATGCTGACGCCCGCCTCGTCTGCAAGTTCTCTGATCGTGATTCGACGATCCTGCATCAGCAGGGTCCTCACTTGGTCAATGACAATCTCATTTCAGGATGTTGAGGGCCTACCAGAACATGCTTCACTTTCCACTGATGTGCGACTATCTTTGAAGCGGTTGTACCACTCTTTTATCTGTGTGGTGCCCATTGCTTCGTTCCCGAAGGCCTGTTGAATCTTGCGGATCGTTTCCACTTGGGAATCGCCAAGCTTTACACAAAATTTGATGCAGTAGCGTTGTTCAAGTTTTCAACAGGGTTGAAGTTGTGAATTTTTTTTTTTTACAGGTTGTTTATTTTTATTTTCATTTCACAACCCTTGATTTTTGTCACATTTCGTTGTGTTACAGCCTGAATTTAAAATGGATTAAATCTAAAAAAAAATTGTCCCCAATCTACACAAAAATACCGCATCATGACAAAGTGAATGCATGTTTTCAGAAAATTTTCGAAATTAATGAAAAATAAAAATCTGAAATATCTTGTGTCAATAAGTATTCAACCCCCGAGTCAATACTTTGTTGAAGCACCTTTGGCAATGAATACAGCTTCAAGTCTTCTTTGGTATGTCTATATATCAGCTTTGCACATCTGGATTTGGGGATTTTCTCCCATTGTTCCTTGCAGATTTGCTCAAGCTTCTGTCGAGTTGGATGGGGAACGTCGGTGAACAGCAATCTTCAAGTCTTTTCACAGATTCTCAGTGGGATTCAAGTCTGGGCTTTGGCTGGGCCACTCAATGACTTTCATGTTCTGGTTCTGAAGCAATTCCAGTGTTGCATTGGCTGCATGATTGGGGTCATTGTCCTGTTGGAATGTAAATCTTCATCGCAGTCTGAGGTCTTTTGTATTCTCAAGCAGGTTCTCCTTCTAAACAGGGATTTGCCTGTACAGGTAGTCGTCGACTTACGACCGCAATTGGTTCTGACCAATCGGTCGTAAGTCGACTTGGTCGTAAGTCGAACAACGTATATTTTACATACAAAAAAAAAAACGTGGTCGTAAAGTCGAACAGTCGTAAGTCGCATAGGTCATAAGTCGACGACTACCTGTATTTGGCTCCATTCATTGTTTCCTCTATGCTTACAAGTCTCTCAATCCCTGCTGCTGAAAAGTATCCCCATGGCGTAATGCTGCCACGACCATGCTTCACGGTCGGGATGGTGTTAAATGATTAATGAGCTGTGCTCTGTTTTCACCAGATGTAGCACTTTGCATTCAGGCCAAAAAGTTCAATATTCATTTCATCAGACCACAGAATATTTTGCCTTATGCTCTCAGCGACTTTCACGTGCCTTTTCGCAAACTCCAGGCATGCTGTCATGTGCCTTTTTCTCAGGAGTGGCTTCAGTCTGGCCACTCTCACATGAAGCCTAGATTTGTGAAGTGCTGCAGAGACTGTTGTCCTTCTGGCAGGTTCTCCCATCTTAGCCAAGGAACTCCGTTGCTATGTCAGAATCGTCATTCGGTATGGCGTCACCGCACTGACCATGGTCCTTCTTGCCCAATTGTTTAGTTTGGTCAGATGACTAGCTCTAGGAAGAGTCTGGGTAGTTCCATATTCTTTCCATTTCCTCATGATGGAGCTCACTGTGCTCTTGGGAACTTTCAACACTCTAGAAATTGTTTTACATCCTCACCCCGGATCGATGCCTCCTCACAATTCTATCTCGGAGTTCTACTGACAGCTCCTTGGACTTCATGATGGAGTTTTTGCTCTGACATTAACTTTCAACAGTGGGTCCTTGTACAAAAAGGTGTGTATCTTTCTAAATCATGTCCAGTCAATTGAATTGGCCCCAGGTGGACTCTAACCAAGTTGTCGAGATAAGGATGATCAAAGGAAATTGGATGCACCTGAGCTCAATTTGTGGTGTCATAGCAAAGGTGTTGAATACTTATTGACGCAAGACATTTCTGATTTTCATTTTATTGAATTTGTAAAAATACTTCTAAAAACATGTTTTCACTTTGACATTATGTGGGATTTTGTATGGATTCGTGACAATTTAAAAAAAAATTTAATCCATTTTAAATTCAGGCTGGAACACAACAAAATGTGAAAAAGTCGAGGGGTGTGAATACTTTTGAAGGCGCTGTATATAGTATTCCAAAAAGGTTCACTAAACATGCATGGTGAATTCGATTTTGGAAGGATTTTTGTTGTGCACAGCAGGAGTCAGAAGAACCTATTTAGTCTGGATGCTGACCACATGGTGAGGACATGGAAGGATTTGAAATCGTGCAGATCAAGATCGAGGATTTGAACTCCTTTGGTCCTGAAGAAAACGTGGACAAGAAAGATGGTAAGTTGTGAAAGTTCTTGTAACATTATAGTTTTCTCATTTATTTGTTTTCCACCAAGTTGTACAAATGTCCGATACAAATAGAACATAAATTTAAATGCTTCTATAGTGTCTGCAAGGTGGATTGTTCAACTCAAATTTTTGTTAAAATGCTGCTCAATCTACATCCTTGCTGTTTTGGAAAAGCTGACTCAGAATTTACAATGTTCACAACATCTGAAAACCATCATGTAAACCACCATCTTTTGTCAGGATCCCAGTGTTTCATCAATTGTGAGTAAGCCTGGTGTTTGCTTAAATGTTAAAGCAGCTGGCTTAAGATCCTCGGGTCTTGCGTTCAAGCCCCTGTCGCACCGCTGAATCAGCACCAGGTGGGGTTGACTCAGCCTGTCATCCTTTTGAGGTCAGCAAAATGAGTACCAGCTTACTCTTGACAGGGAGCACTGCTTCAGCGGCACAGCCGTGCCCTCAGAATGTGATGCAACCAAGCAGTCACAGGCTGCATATAAATAAAAATAATGATCAATTGTGAGTGGTGTTTTGGTGTATCCTGGTGATGTTCTTGGCAGAATCTCTCAAGATATCACAAAGATAAATGCAGAGTACTTAAACGTCTCAATTTTTTTTTTGTGGGAGCATACCTGTAATCCTTAGCACACCTGAACAACTATTCACCCATGGAGTATTGCTCCTTTTCCCCTGTTTGGTGCCCCTGCAACACACCTTGCACAGCTTGATGCAGTTGAAACAAAGGCTTTCAATATCATTGGAATCTCTCTTGAAGAAGCTGAGTCTATGGGTTTATCACTACGGCATCACAAACAGGTCTGTGGTCTGTTTTCTTCTGCCTCATTTATGGCTTTGCACCCTCTGCCCTTTCTGTGTTTCACCCACCCCCCCCCCCCCAAGTATCTGCAGGACGCATGCAGTCCACCCGCGACCTCTTCCTGGTGAAACTGCCTAACTCCACCTACACTCATTTATTCCTCTTTTTTTTTTCCTCCTGTGGAACCACCTTCCATGCTCTCTGCAATCTCATTCTTCCCTCCAGGTCTTCAAGACAGCTTTTTCATCACAATTTATGTCAACCCCCATCCAAAATCATAATTTCTACACCCGTTAAACCATCCCCGCCCCCACCACTCCCCAAAACTTGCTTATGTATCCATATTGTCTACCCTTTGCATTCTCCCTTACCCCTCGTCATTACCTACATCCCTCGTTTGTCCGTCTCCGTCTACTTTCTCCCTTCGACCTGCTGTTGGTGTATCCCCTTTCTCTTGCTGTTCCCTTTGTTGTGTTGTGTCCTGATTGGTTCTGTGTCATAGCTCTTCCACAAGCCAAGAGCCAGTATATAAAAAAAGAAATTGTCAGGATTGAAAAACATATTGTAGGTGCTTGACCAACTTGTGATTTTTAAAAAAAAGTTCTGAAGAGAGGGAAGAGGCTGCAGCCTGCCTGTTTGAAGGATGAGGGATGTCACGGCAGAGGGTGGAGTCATCAGCAAATAGATAAAGTGGATTTTCCAGAAAGTCAGGGAGATCATTGAAGATCAGGAATAGGACTGGGTGCAGAACACTGCCTTGGGACCCTCCAGCCTTGACAGGGACAGGAGATGAAAGGATTCCTTTGAGTGCCACACATTGGCTACGAGAGTTGAGTAAGTCAGTGGAGGGAATGTAGAACAGGCAAAAATATATTGAAGTACAAATGAGATTGATCTTGAGATCGTGTGGAGAGATAAAGTTTTTATTTTGTTGTTATTTTATTTTTTTAAAGACAGTAAGGGAAATAGGAAAATGTGGAGGAGGTATAAGTTAGATGTTTGGGAAGAAGAAAGCAAACATTTGGAACACAGAGACAAATAATTATCACCCGTGAGGTAAGACTGTTCTTTGGTAGGCCTTGGAAAATATGAAACAAATTAAGACATAGCACAAACGACGTATGATTGACATGAAATATTGCACAGGATATGAAAGCAACAACTGTGTGAAATACACCAATAAAAACACGATTAATCTGGTTCGGAAAACTTGGCTTTAATGAGGTGAAAACGGAGCTCAGATTTTCACGAACTCGTGAAGGAATCCCCAAACCAGAATTTTGGGAAATATAGTTCACAGGCATGGACCGTGGTCATCCTTTACTTACCTCCTTTATTGTGCTTTTTCCAAGAAGGGCCTGAATGTTACTGGCCATAGCTTGTCGTGTTGTAGGAACCTGTGGCAGGGTTGACTCCAATTCGACTTTGACAGAGACAATCGATAAAACAAATTTGTCACTCGTGATGTCCTCCCAGTGCTGATGGAAAGCATGGAGATGCCCTCCTACATGTCCTGCTTCCCCAATAACCCCTGGTAGCCCTTCACCAACCGCTCTTGCCCCTTGGTAAGGGGGAAAGGTGGTCCTGCTTCTTCCAGCCGGTGCTACCTGTGTATTATATGCTTGTGTATTGTAAAAAAATAAATGATTATTTCATCCTCCCCCCCCCCCCCCCCCCCCCTCCTCCAACATGTCATTTTGCCAAAAAATTCAAATTAGGAATTGCCCCCTTTCCGTCTTTTCCAATACTTAAGAATATACTGTACAACGAGAGTTAACAAACCCATTCACACACAATCCCGTACAGGCAGACTATGATGAATTGGTTACTTTTTGGCCTCTCAAGCTACCTGTCGCACTGATGTGGTTCTTCATTTTCATCTCCCCCCCCTCTCCCCTCCCACTCATCCCCCCACTCCATGAGATAAGGCTACAAGGACTGGTAACACGTAAGTTCTGTTTTTTGGTTGAAATGTCAAACTTCAGCCTCGCCTTTGTGCAAGAGAAAAACTTTTGCTGCTACTTTTTTGATTCATTACAAAAAGGGTGTTGTTCAGGAAATGTTTGTTTTCATAGTGTTCCTGTTGTGTGACCCTACAACTGCCTGCATTTATAGAATTTACTTTTCCCAGATTCATTGACGAAGGTGAAAGTGAAAACTCAGGTGGACAGAGATGAATACTGGGATGTTCCACAACCAAAATACTCAAAGCCTTCATTGCTTGAAGGTCATCACTATGAAGGTTTGTGGTGATGCCAGTATATCTTTCTTATGTACAGTTTGATCAGCCTGTCAGTGGCATGAGGGTACTGTATGGCACAGTGTTGAGACATCTGCAAAAAGGAAGAGGGCTCTTCCCAGTGCATTTGTTCTTAGTGAGGTTAGCCTTCCTTATTGAGAAAGCATGCTGCTTGACTTGCTACTGCCTCACAGGATTAAAACAGTGTACCATGTCCGAGAGGGTGGATAGTATAGCTCCAGATGGAATTGGATAAACTGGTAAAAACAAGATGCTCTCCTAGGTACTCGACTGCCAGTATTTGCGTGACTTTTACAATATACTGCAGCATCAATCTTGTTTCTCTGTGCTCCTGGGAAACTGAGTACAGTGCAATACTTCAATTTACCCAATGTCTGTTGATTCATCTGTTTCCTGCCTGCCCGCATAAATTTCTTACATATTGATTCAAGAAGTATGAGATTCCTCAACTTGTTTCATGATGCATGAGTACCAAGATTTTGCATTCTGTGGTGTTTTTCAGCGCTATTGGAAAATGTGATGTCTGAGCCTGACACGTATATAGGTCTAAATATGGATGCACACAGAACAAAAGAATGTCAGGATGCACAGCTTGAAAGCCATTCCAAAGGTTTGTTGCAATTCTCATACATGTTGATTTTAAGACCTCACTCATAAATGTCACATTCTTTTAAAGTTTATGCAGAGGAATGTTTCTCGTAAAATATGTGACGATAACCTAATTGGTTCTCTTGGTGTTCTCATTAAGTTATTTGTTCTTGCAAGCAATCGCAAATGATTATTTTTCCTCTTTTAGTGCTCAGATGTTCTTACCATCCTAAATGTGAACCATCAATGTGAAATATTTAATCTTTCTTTTTACAAATTCCTGTTTTTTTATTTTCTATTTTCATCTTTCAGAAATAATTGCAGTTTGATTTAGCTTATTGGCGAGAGTAGGTGATGCTTGGGGAGCGGTGAGATATATATATACAGTGCCACAGAAAGTCTACACACCTTTTCAAAATTTTCATCTTTTGTTACCTTATAGCCTGGAATTAAATTGCATTAAATCAGACTTTTTCCACCTATATTTGCACTTCGTAACCCACAACTTCCAAGTCAAAAAGAAATTCAACAAATTTCAGAAAATTTAAAATACAAAACTAGAATATCTTGGTTGGAAAAGTGTCCACCCCCTTATCGTTGCAAATTTAAATGATCTCTGGTGTAAATAATCACTTTCCAAACCACACACCAAGTTAATTGGCCTCCACCTGTGTTAAATCGGAGTGATTCTGATTATTTCAGAAAAAATCAGCTGTTTCTGTAGTTTTCCTCTGCTGGGTAGTGCCTTTCACAGCAAAGACTCAACCATGAGCACCAAGGAGCCTTCAAAAGACCTCTGGGATAAAGTTGTGGAAAGGCACAAATCAGGGGATGGGTATAAAAATATTTCAAAGGCCTTGGATATCTCTTGGAGCACAGTCAGGACGATCATTAAGAAGTAGAAGGCGTATGGTACCACCAAGACACTGCCTATATCAGGCCGTCCCTCCAAACTGGATGACCAAACAAGGAGACTGATCAGAGAGGTCACCAAGAGGCCAATGGCAACTTTGAAAGAACTACATGCCTTTATGGCAAAGACTGGTCACTGTGTGCATATGGCAACAATATCCCAAGCACTCCACAAGTTTGGCTTGTATGGTAGGGTGGCAAGAAGGAAGCCATTACTCAAAAAGCCCACCTTGAGTCCTGCTTGAGGTATGCAGAAAACGCTCCGGAAATTCTGAAGGCATGTGGCAAAACGTTTTGTTGTCTGATGAAACCAAGATGGAACATTTTGGCCTAAATGCAAAACGTTACGTTTGGTGCAAACCCAACACAGCACATCACCTAAAGAACACCAATTCCTACTGTAAAGCATGGTGGTGGCAGCTTCATGTTATGGGGATGTTTCTCATCAGCAGGAACTGGGGGCACTTGTCAGGATAGAAGGGAAAATGGATGGAGCAAAATACAGAAAAATCCCAGAGGAAAACCTGCTGCCATCTGCAAGAAAGCTGAAATTGGGATGCAAGTTCACCTTTGCTTCTGTGTCCATCTTGTCCACCCTGTGTGTGCTTCCCCACCACTCTTTCTCCCCCCCCCAATCCCTTTGTTCAATTTTGTTCCTCAACCCTGCTGTTGGTGTTTCTCTCTTTCCCCTCTCTTTCTGCTGTTCTTTTTGTTCTGTTACCTCCTGATCTGTTCAATGTTCCTGCTCCTTCATGAGCCTCAACTTTGTATACAAAAAAGTGGCATTTCCCACAGTTTCCCTCTCATATGACTATACTGTAGCACTCTTCAGATCTTTGCTCACCAGTATTTCTAAGGCTTCCAGTATTGATCTTGTGTTCCTTAGCAAACAGCTCTTACTTCTACTTTGCTGCCCACGTCAGCAAACTTGCATTCCATAAGAGGGCCTCATTTTGCATCCTTCATTGTAGATGACTTGTTAAACATGGAGTTGATGCATTTATCATTTTTGTATCTTTGCCATTTAAGCAAAGGCCAATGAATAGCTTCCTTTTCGTTACGCTATAGTCAGAAAATTGCTCTTCTCAAGCCTCTCTTGTCTTGTATCTTTTTTCTTCTCCTGCACATTTATATTATTTTGGACAGTTTAAAAAAAAATTATTATTTTTTCAACACTCACGCACACATTGTTTTTGTTGTTGCATTTATTTATTTGCATTTCTCATATTTACTGATTAACACATGACATTTCCTTGAAGACCTAAAACAACCTGAAGTATGTTCATTTTACAGGTTCTTATGTAATGTTCCTGGTGTGTCCCTCAATATTTATAAAAGGTGTTTTCTTTTTCCAGATTTATTGGTGAAGGTGAAAGTAAAAACTGAGCCAGACTTGGATGAACATCAAGCTGTATTGGTACCAAAAGAGTCTACGTTTCCATTACTTCAGTGCCATCACCATGAAGGTTTGTGACAATGCTGATATAGTTTGCTTTGTCGAGTTTGATGATGAGCATATGTATTGTCATGTCAGATGGTTACGTTAACACAGGGTGTCTGTGCTGGGGTATAACAACCCCCGTGGGTGGCTGAAACATTGTTGAAATTGCTATTCTTAATTTTACAAAGTCGACAATACCCCAACGATTACCCAGTTAATAACCGGACATGGCGGTGATCATGCAGGAAGGCAGAAATATAGGATAATGCTTCTTGTACTTGAAAGGGTATTTATTTACAAAAGAAATGTGGAGAATACGGAAGGACTGGACGATCATTAAATGATACCGATCTGGCAGTCAAAGGACACAAGAAAAAGAGTAAGAAGGAACACAATCTTGTACAGTATACAATGAAAATAAGGTTTAACTTAACTCAGTAAAGGTGTTGACAATGCCGGTTTCATTCAACAAAGGGGAACTGGTGAGGTCTCCAGGCTGGCACGTGCTGGTTGTAGCTCCACCACAATGGTGTGGTCATGCAAGTTGGCTCTGCACTGGCAAAGTGCAGTTCGGGGTGTGATGAGGATGAGGGATGATGGCGTGCTGTCTTTTGTAACACATCCTCCTCAGGCAATGACCAAGTAAAGGGAGAGAGAGAGAGAGAGAGATGTTTTCCTCAAGTCCAACTGCTCTGGTGGTTTTCCACAGAGGCCCCTCTCTTCTGCATGGTGGGTCCTCTGGCCCACCCTCAGTACATGGAGGGCTGTCAATGGCTGCTGCCTTTGGTGGGTGGTGACACATGCTCTGTCATGGCTTGTGCCTCTCCAAAGCTCCGCAGCTGACTTTACCACCATAGCTTACAGTCTTCCAGTCAAACAGTTTGTGATATGTCCCATGGGAAGTGCATAGCTTTTTCTCGTGTGCCTTTTTGGGAACGTCTCCCATCTAGCCTTGCTTGACATAGGAGATTTCACACAATACAATCTCTTCATCTGCTTTAAAGTGTTACAACCACTGCATCCTCGGTGCACTTTCAACAAGACGATTTAACACCAAGGTGGCTCGTATAAAACGCTCCGCTCATGAAATTTTGCCACACGTCAAATCTCGCCATGCTCCCAAACAGACCAAGCTCCATGGGAAGTGCCAAGATCAGTAAGACCAAGCTCCAGCCAAAACTCCACCGGGCTGGGTGATTTCCAACCTCAGCTCCGCCCATCTTCACACTTTAATCATAAAAGGCATTGTCTGCAAAAACAGCCAATCTCAAGGGTAGGTTTTCAGTCATGTTAATAAAATCATTCAAAGGATCATTAACACTCCCCGCCTAAAGATTGACTCAGTAAATTTTTTTTATCAAATAACAAACAACAAACTTCACGCAAGACCAATTACTACAAATTAGAGAGAGTTGGCTTGGAGTCTGCCTTTTACAGAAGCATGAGTTCTGAATTCATTCGCTTGTAGATCTGACCTATACCATCAATGCAAGCCATAATATCTACATTGCAGACTCTTCCATCGTCACCAGGGTAGATCGTCGTAATTCAAGCAAGCGGCCAGTTGTTCGGGGGAAGTTCCTTGTGCCGAAGGAGAATTATGTCTTCCTCTGAGATGTCGGGCATTGTGTCATTCCACCTTTGGCAAAATTGTAGGCTCTGGAGGTATTCCTTTCACCACCCTAGCCAGAACTGATCAGCAAGGTACTGAGCATGTCACCAGAGTTAGCATCCATACAAGTCTTCCTTGAAGTTGTCAGGAGGTGCTTCAAGAAGCTGGGTTTTCAGGGTCACCAGCATGGTAGGAGTGAGAGCTGAGGATCATTGATATCTAAAGAGATCGTCGTGATGGGTCGAGAGTTTACGACACCACTTGCTTCAGCTATAAAGGTGGTAAATATGTCGTGAGTCAGCTGATGTTTTCCCAGCAATGCGAACATTGAATTGAGAATGCGCAGAATGGTTCAAATTTGTCACCCCCACACTCCAAAGTGAGATGCTTTGGGTAGGTTAAAAACCCATGTACAACCCTTCGTTGACTAGTATCTTGCGATGTTATTGGTTCAGCTTGCCTTTGGCTCTGCCAAAATTTGTTCCTCGGTCACACCTCAGTCGTATAACTGGCCCATGAAGTGAAACAAATTTCCATAGTGCTGAGATGAAAGCTGTAGGTGTCCACAACATCGATAACCTCAATATGCACGCATCTCGTGCGCAGGCAAGAGAAGATCACGACCATTCTTTTGGAGTCTATTTCACTGCCCCGTGTACATCCACGGGCCGAAAACATCCACTCCAACATTGGTAAAGGGTGGTGTAGCTTCGAATCTGTCCTCCGGTAGATCGGCCATGAGTTGAGTGAGAAACTTACCTCTCGGTTTTCCACAAACAATGCATTGGTTGATGACGTCTAGCGAGGTCATGGATTCTAAGTATCCAAGAGTATCCAGCCTGTACAGTTGCCAAGATCGTGTGTCATCCTGGGTGTTGTGCTTCCCAATGCAAGTATTCAGTGATCAGCTTGGAGACATGACTGTCTTTTGGAAGGAGTATCGGGTGACGATCTCGAAGATCAAAGTTCAACTCCAACTCAGATAATCTCATCTTTGTCGAGGAATGGACTCAATTTGTAGAGCAGACCCCCTTTCATAGTGTTGTGTGGGGTTTGAGCAAAACAGTAAACCCTCAAATCTCATGGGTTCTCGTGTTGTGGGTTTTGACCTATCGCGAGCAACTTATTGTGTTCTGATTTCGTTATTACGGGATTTCATTTCAACCAATCATGGTTTTTGAGCTGAGATGAGTCATCGTTTGTGTCCCATGCATGTACGATTATCTCCCATTATGAGCATTTTGTTTCTCTTGCACTGCTTTTAACAGCGTCCAAACGTAAAGCGATATATAAAGTTAGTTGTGCCAAATGGCAGACAAAGGTTATTATTTTAGTTGAGCGAAAAGCTAGAGTTGTTAGATCGGTTGGCTCGAGGTGAAAGTGCGCATCTGTTGGCTGCCATTACGGGATCAATGAATCGAGATCTTGTGGGTCATCTGTTAGCCACCAAAAGCATTGAAATCGGGTGATTATATCCATAAAAATGAGTCAAATATCTGTTCAAGTGTTGCCGTCAATGCTCCGCAAACCGCAAAAGTCTTTCCAGTCCAGTGATCCTCATTTTGAAAGGATGGAAAAAGTGCTTACTGTTTGAATCGAGGACCAAACACAGAAAAAGGTGCCTTTGGGTGGAGCTGTGGTACAGGAGAAACCATTGGAGATTTACCAACGTTTTCACAAGGCAGTCGAAGGCTCCAGTTCAACCACGGCTACCCACAAGTTCCGTTTCAGCAAGGGATGGCTTGAGATATTCAAGAGGATTTGGCCTTCATCACAAAAAATTAGTCTGAGAAACAGCATCATCAGACCATGATGCTGTGAAAAACTACCCACCGCAGCTCATGGAACTAATTGAGGCAAAGGGTTTTATGCTGGAGCAGGTTTTAATGCCGACGAGATGGGATTATTCTGGAAGATGATGCCATCTGATACCTTCCTTTCTAAGCAGGAAATATTTGCTCTGGGGTTCAAGGTAAGGTGGTTAAGGATCATCTTACCCTTCTCCTATGTGGCAATGCTGCAGACGACTTCGTCGTAAAGATAATGCTGCTCTTCCAATTTCTGAATCCCACTGTCCGCTCCCACCTCTCCCTTTCCCCGCTCCCTCTTCCCCCATTTCCCCTTCCCTCCTCCCCCACTCTCCACTCTAACAGCATCATTCTGAGCTAAATCTTGTGTTTTATATTTATGGCAGAGTACAGTACGAGTATGTAATATTCTTACCCTCACCCACCTCTCGGTTTTGGATTAAATTAAAAAGGTGAAAGTCTTGTGTTTTTGTGTATTACCTCTGCCACCGAAGGTGGAAGGATGTTATGCTTTCATCCCTGTCCGCTGTTTGTTTGCAGCATAATCTCAAAAAGTTGTGGACAGATTCTAATGAAATTTGGTGGACAGGTTGGGTGTGTGACGTGGACGAATTGATTTGATTTTGGTGAAGATCCGAATCCAGATCTGGATACGAGGATTTCTTTAATTTTAAAAGTGATTCTCCATCAATGAGAGAAGGGGCCAAAAACGATATATAGCATATTTCAAAAATTTATTGGCCCCGATACGTACTGGATCAGGCATTGCGTGGCGGTAGGGGTGCTGAGAGAGTGTGTGGGGGGGAGCAGGCGGGTTAACTACCCCAGGGCCAGTAACCAATAGGGGCCCGTAATTATTCCTTCAATTTTTTTTTGTTTCATATGATTGTTTGTGATGATAAAAACACTGGGGGCAACTTGATTTTGTGTCTCCCTCAAAGCCACTTGGGGTGATTCCCCGGCATGCCATTAACATGGACAATGACACGATCCCTTGTAAAATAAACGACTGTGGGAACCATTTACATCATCACAATTGCGGTAATGATGTAAATGAATACAGGAGTGTTGGCTACACCCCATTCAGATGAAGTGTGTTAAATGAATATGCATGCAAGAATAAGTGAATAACACCGCAATTTTCCTTAAATATGGCATGTGTTTCTGACGACGAAAATACGTAAACCCCCGTAGAGGTTATTTAAAACAAAACAAAAATTGAAGGGGGCCCTACACTTGGTGTTGGCCCAGGCCCATTCTGACTCAACGGCCCTGTGTGGTGATGCTATGCACTCGACCAAGTGCTCTTCCAGTTACCTTGGCTACTGAAGGTGAAGGAGGTTATGTTTTCACCCCTTTTTGTCTGTTTGTTTGTCTGTGTGCAGAATATCTCAAAAAGTTGTGGACGGATTCGGACGAAACTTGGTGGACACATTGGGGGTGTGGCAAGTCCGAATTGATTCAATTTTGGTGAAGATCCAAATCCGGATCTGCATACGAGAATTATTTAATTTTCGAAGTGATTCTTCACCGTTGAGAGATAGGGCCAAAAACGATATAAAGACGTGACACAAGTAAATAGACACCTTAAATTTCTTCATTTCATCTGTATAACACGGTTTTACTCCGTGATTTGAACTAATATTCGATTATTTATTTGCAGAAACGAGTTCCTGGGTCTTGTATGACAATTAACTATGCCTCAAACCCAGGGAGCACAAAAACTTTCCGATTTTCAAAGAGGACGAATTGTTGACCATTTGGAAGGTGGAGTCAGCCAGCATCAGATAACTCAGAGCCTTAGCATTCTGCTTTCTAAGGTCAATCAGGTGATTGTGCAATTCACCAGGGAAGGCAAGGAATCCACAGCTTCCCGTTGTAGTTGATGTGGGCCTTCAGAAAGGTGTCTTCGATCTGTCAAGCGGTCCATTGAGAAAACTCCCCGTTGCAAGGCAGCAGATGTTGTAGAGGCGGTCCAAGTTGGCTCAAGAACTGCCGTGCGGTACCTTCATCAACTGGGCGACTATGGGAGAGCAGCCAACCATTCAAAGGAGAAAGAAGTGGACTGATGAGAATGGCCACCAGACCTTGAAGTTTTGGAAACTGTAATTTTTTTCAGATGAGTCCTAATTTGCTCATTTTCTGACAGTGGATGTGTATGGGTCTGGAGACTTCCCAGTCAAGAGTTCTCTTTGAACGATTGCAGCCAACTGTCAACACATTGGTTTTTCAGTAATGGTGTGGGGAGCAATCTGGAGCGCTGGTCGGTCAGAGCTTATGGAGTGTGTTGGCAACATCAACTCTACAATATACATTTCTATCCTTGAGGATGGACTTCTCCCAGTCTTCTCCACTGGTCAGATGGTCAAAAACAACATTCTGTTCATGGAAGATGGAGTTTCATGCCACACTGCAAAAAGACCAAAGAATGGCAGGACAGAAATGGGATCAAGCGACTTCCATGGCCAAGTCAGTCTCCTGACATGAATCCCATTGAACACCACTGGCTCATATTGGATCGGTAGTGCGGAAAAAGTCCAGGAACCAACATCATGGGCAGAATTGCTAACCCAATTGCGTGAAGCCTGGGCAGAAATCCCACAAGACAAATTTCAGAACTCGTTAGTTCTATGCCTGAAAGAGTAAAAGCATTGAAATCTGCAAATGGCAAGTTCACAAAATACTAGTGTATGGATTAAAATAGATCAAATGTTCTTCAAATGTTAAATAAATAAATTCTTTAAAAATCATGATGTCGATTTACTTCTGTTATGTCTCTGTATAGCATGATATTTCAAAAATGTATTGGGCCCGGAATGTTCTTGTGGATTGGGCATTGCATGGCGGAGGTATGAGCTACTGAGTGACCTTCTAGTTTTATACTGTGTTTATTTCAATGTTAACATACGTTGTGTAGATTTTTTCATGTTTATTTCAATTGTGATGTGTTTATTTCTGGCTACTGCCCACCTCCGTCTGTATTTTATCGAAGCCCAGGAACTGAT
>CM068952.1:175987958-175999345 GCA_035128595.1 Eptatretus atami
ATTTCTTCCTTCATTTCCTTTTTCATGCCATCCATTTTGTTTTCCATTCCCTTTGCGTTTTCTTTCATTTTGATTTGCATTCCATCCATTTTGTTTTCCATTCCCTTTGCGTTTTCTTTCATTTCGTCTTTCATTTTGCTTTGCATTTGTTGCGCATTTGTATTCAATTCGTTTTGCATGCCATCCATTTTTGCCAGCAAAATTGTCAATAGCTGGATTGAATAAAGTGCTTACTTGTCTGAACTTTTCCCGCTTGCTTCGTCCTTACTTTTAATTGACTCTCATCTTGCACACGTACAGGATTGATAGTGCGGGTAATTCCCGGTAACTCATCTGAACCGTCAAGTCGATAACTCGCTGTTATCTCTTAGTCGAACGGCCGCTCAAGCCGGTTCGTGTCCGAGTCGACCTGTGGCGGTACACTCCTCGGTACGCTATCCGCACTGATACTTAGTAAATCGACCACTTCGAGCATGCACCCTATTTCACACGGGTAGAATCGGACTGATTTTGAAGTTAAACCCCCACCCGTGACGGCGTAGTTCCCGGAGGTCACGACTTGATTGTCGTTCCGGTGCGAACGGCGGCCGCCATTCGAGTCAAGCGGCAGATCGCATGCCGGCGGCGCGAATTCGACAACTATAATTATATTATATATATCCTTCCTTCTTCTTCTTCTCTTTCGGCTGCCCCGTTAGGGTCGCCACAGCGATCATCCATATGATCCGCATAGTATTTGCACAATTGTTTTACACCGGAGCCCATTCCTGACGCAACCCTGCGTCGCCCTCTCTACGACACAAGATTTGTTACACCTATTTTAACCGGGGTATACACTCCCAGTTACACTGTACTCATTTCGCCGACCCTCGAAAAGATGACAGCGAGTCAACCCCTGTGTTATAACGACTTCGATAAACATATTTTTTATTTAAAAAAAACCACCCCCCCCCCCCCAAACCCCCCCCCACCCAAAAAAAACCATTTAATATATGTTAACATATTATATATGTATACATATACACCACCACATGCAGTACATATACATATACACACCATACACATACTACCAATTATATAATTAATTCAGTGCCCACGGCGCTTGAACTCAGGACCTTTTGGGTCCCAAAAGCGCTGCCCTAACCACTGCCAACACCAGGATATAATAACTTATATATATTTATTATATATATATATATATATATATAGCATAACCCGTGGCTCCGCACGGATTGAATGGTGCAAAAGTAGATGAGCCTAATAGTATGTTAATGGAACTGGGAGGTTCATTGGGATGTGATGCTACTATGGTTACCTTGCCCTATAGTTTTCTAAAGGACCTCCCTGTAGAGACATTTGTGTGAGGTCTTTTCCTGAAAGCCTGTAGAATTATTTTCTAATATATTATTGAAATAGATATATGGCGAGAACCTCTTGCATGTGAAATGCAACATATAGTTGGCCATGGGGAACACAGGGGCTCGAGTATATTCCGATTTGCAAATGTTTGCCCTGGGATTTGTTTATGGCATCGAGTATGCGAGTCTGACTGGAAATGCATCCTCTGCAGTCGTGACGTCAAGGGTGGCGTCTGAATGGGCAAGTTAACATGATATATTCTAGCCCGAGACTGAACAGATCAGTGAGGGTGACCGAGAATCAGAATGCAAATTTCAATAAAGCACTTTTTGGCGCACATCCGACTATCGAACACCCTTGACGCTTTAATTTGAATCGCACACGCAAGACACAACACAGGTAACGCATGGCGGTTATTTGACACATTAATAGAATAACGGCAGTTGTTTGGTGCATCTGACAATCGAACACCTCTTTTTAATATTGAACAGTTAACACGCACACATTCAAGGTACCAGAATTATTGTCGACCACCGCGCTTTCGAAAACAAAGAAAATAAAGAGAATCTGGCACGAAGGGATGACCTCATACCTTTCCCTGGTTCCCCCTACACTCAGATTTAAAGCCTTTGATGTTATCTGTACGTAGGCCTATTGCAACTTATTTTCTAGGTTCTTTTAATATTCTACCTGGATTTCAGACAACTTGGCACAGTCTAAGAGGGCGTGTTCAGTCGGGAAAGAGCCAATCGGGTACATCATGTGCAGAGCTCTGCGCTCATGTTCCCCTTCCTTTCACGCTGATTTTAAACATACAACCATTGCTGATGTTCTGATGCTATACTAATTTATTATCAGTTGTGTTTATGTTCAGTGTTTGATTGGCAATGAGTACTCCCTTACTCGAGTTATTATTATTTGGAATTAGGACGCAGCACTTACCGGACAAGCAGTTTTCAGCAGTGACGCGACCGAACGGGAATAAATTGCGGCCGTCAGATGGGTTGAAGTCTTGTTGAAAGTCGCGTGTCCATCCAAATTCCAGCTATCAAATTAGGCATCGTCCTTGTCACATTAAGACCCCCAGATATGGGAAAATGAGCACATCCTGCTTGCGGTTTCGGACGGAGAACGTCAAAATACGCGAGCAGATGTTACAAAATATTTTTTTTAAATAAATCTTTACTTTAAATACAATTTTACTGTACATTTTTTGTGTGAAATTCACCCTGAGGTAGTCAGCATGGCAGAAGCAGGTATTACATTGCAGACGCTGTTTTCGCAGAGTAGGCATTACGCCTTCGGTGTGACGGTCGTCGAGACAGAGTTAACTGACGTCAGCGAACGACGATGATGTCTTGACGAATTACGCCTTACTCAGCGGTTGATTCACACGTCGCCATGCAAACGAATGTAGAAAATTAGAAAACGCCCAAATTCCCCAAATCTGTACATCTGGCACGATCTCACAAGCCATGCATGTTCATTTAACCACAGAGCACCCGCATGCCGGAAGGTTGCGACAATCCGTCCGCAGTTTTGGGGAGATACGTCAAATTACACAACAGACGTTAACAAAATAGATATATAGAATGTAGGAGTAACCTCTTGCACGGGAAATTCAACAAAACATAGTTGCCATGGGAGAACACAGGGCTGATCGAGGTATATTCCGAGTTTCAACGTGTAGCCAGGCTGAGGCAGACGAGCGCAGTGCCTCGCGCTCATTTCCTGAAATATGATCTGGCCTACCCCCTGCAATCTGAGCTCTCTGGGGATAAACATCAAGCTACCCGGCAGTGCTCTGAATATCTATCTCCACTCTATCACAATACCGAAATAGGACAGTTCACCTCTTTCGCCTCACGACTTTTGACCTCTGCACGCCCTTGTTGTCAAAAATGTTTGGCCCTGGGATTTTTTTGTCATCCGAATGCGAGTCTGACTGGAAATTGCATCCTCTGCAGTGTGACTGAAGATTCAGCGTCCTATGGGCAACGTTTAACATGATAAGCCTAGCCCGAGACTGAACAGGGAGCAGTGGAAGGCGTGACCGAGAATCAGAATGCAAATTTCAATGAATTGCATTTTTTGGCGCACATCCGGACGATCGAAACACCGCTTGACGCTAATTTGAAACCAACACACGCAAGACACACACAGGTAACGATGGCGGTTATATTAAATTAATGTAAGAACGGCAGTTGTTTGGTGCATCCGACAATCGAACACCCTTTAATGTTGAACATAACAGCACACATTCAAGGTAACAGAAATCTATGTCGGACACCGCCTTTTCAAGAAACAAAGAAAAGAAGAGGAATCTGGGAATGAAGGGATACCTCATACCCGTCCCTGTTCCCCTACCTTGAATTATAGCCTTTTGATTTAATCTGGACGTAGCCTATTAGCAACTTATTTTCGGTGTTTAATATGTACGTTGGATTTCAGACACAAATTGCCAGCTACGAGGCGTGTCAGTCTGGAAAGGGCCAATCGGGTACATCATGTCGGGGATGCACAGCTCTGGCGCTCATATTTTCCTCCTTCCACGCCGATTTTAAAACATGGAACCATTGCGATGTTCTAGCTTATACTATTTAATTTAATATTCAGCTGTGTTTATGTTCAGTTTCTGATGCAATGATATCCCTATCTAGTTCATTTTTTTGAATAGACGCAGCACTTACAGTACAGCAGTTCACGATGGCACCGAACGGAATTAAATGCGCCGTCGAATGATTGAAATGTTGTTGAAGCCCTTGTCATCCAATTCCAGCTTAGAAATTTAGCCTGCATCGTCTTCGTACATATAAGAAACCCCATATATTGGGAAATGAAGCACATTCCTGCCAGCGGTTCGGAGGAGAAACGTCAATACACGCAGCGACGTTAACAGAATAATATATATATATATATATATATATATAAATATTATATATACTATATATATATATATATGTTATAATTTCTGGCCGGTTCCGGCGTGCGCACACCTTTTACAGCCCATCCAGCGCGTGCCGCCATCGAACGCCGACATCAAGTCGTAGCTTCTGAACAACGCCGAACAGCTACGGTGTTTTAACACACCACAAACTTGTCAAGTGCTCTCTCACGCTACCAGGTTAAGCGCCGAAATTATCGATCTACCTAATTATTCGCGCGACAGAAACTACCGCAGAGGTTTGTCCTCAACGGGGCCTGCACGAAAACGAGCCGCTTACGCCAGATTCGTATGCGATGCCGAGCGTTTTAATTTACAGATCCCCGTCGGAACAGATTATTATCGGCTTTGTTAATCAGCCAGCTTATTCCCGAACGCATCAGGCATTCAATGTGAGAAAGTGATGCAACGGCGGTTACATTTCAACACTATGTGTTTATTTTCACCAGCAGTAAGCAGTCAATGGCGGTAAGGGACCAAGACACGAGAAAAGCCTTACAGCCGATGTCTGTTATGCAATGCTACATACGGCATTAACAACAATTACTACTTAAGGACAAGGCGCCACAGACTTTCATGCAAACCAAGAAATAAAAGAACGGGCTCGTGAAGCTTAAATTATAGGCCGAGGATGAACCGAACAGCCCTGAGAGACCGGGCCCTCACCTGGCCACCCTCTGGTACTCGTATGAGGTCCTTTTTATCGGCACCCTGGTCTCCGTTCGGCCCGTGCGTCGCGAATGCAGCCAGTTACTTGGGGCGCTTGATGAGCAGCTTTACGTTCTCCTCGTCGTCCGGCGCTTCACTGCAGCCTGGCCTAGCGACGACGACTGCTGGAGGAGCGACACAGTCCTCGACCCCGGTTCCTGTGGCGAACCTTCAGCGAACGAAACTCCACTGCTCTCGCCAGCTCCCCACAAGCTCTTCCAAACCCTTCCACTCCGAACTCCACCCCCCCCCCCCCCCCTATGGCTCAAACTCCTCTGCCGTGCTCGCGTCTCTCCAAACCGGCTCTCAACTAACCGCTCTCAACCAGCCACAACACTCTGTCGGCGCAGCGAACGCGTCCCTTTAATAGCCCCAAGGCGAGGGCCGCGGTGGGCTTGCCACCCGAATCAGCGCCCCTCCCACCATTTTCACCTTTAACCTTCACCCAGCTGGATCACCCCTCTTCACTTCTATTGCCAGTCCCTTCAGAGAGTGTACAAGCCGTTATTATCCACTTTGCGTTGAAATCGCTGATCAAACACGGACGTGTGAAATCTCCTGATCCACAAGGGACTGTGGAAACTTACGCCATCCAAACGTGACTGTGTTGCGTGGTTTATTTTGTGTTATTGTTATTATTGTTAAAATAAAAATAGAAGAAAGAAATAAACGGCAAACTCAAAATACACACCGGACAACGAACGAGACCTTATACTTCGTGAGGAAATCTAACCTGGAACACACACTTACGAAATAAACTGACTCTGGGAAACATTGGACTGTTCTGTGATTATCCACAACCGTAACCACTACCCCCTGGCCCTTTTTACAGACTCGTCCCGACTCGTCAAATTTCGTGTGCATCTCATTGTAAGTTCTCCCCTAGTACATTTACACCTTCGATCCAGCTGGGCGACATTTGTGTATCGTGTCCCAAAATAATAACCTACTGGTGTGAACTAACAACAAACTCACTCTCAGCCGACTTACCTAAAATTGCCGGGCGCTACGACAAACATGCAGGGAGCAAAACTTATTACAATTTTTACCCTATCCTATAATTTACACTACCAATGCCCAGGACGATGCACTCTGGGAAAAGGCATGGCAAAGTTATTCAATAGTTTGTGAGGGTGAGCGCCCCGCAGGCTGAAGTCGGAGTCTCGGGCCTTTTGTTAAAACGGCCCCTTGTCTGTCTCACAACTTCATTCTTCAGCTGCTGAGCAACTCCCCAACCGCATTGCCATATGCGCCCACAGCCATTTGAAGGGGACCAGGCTGCTCAAATGCAGTCTCTGGCTCCCTATGCAGGGGACAAGAATGTAAGCCGGCTGCCCAATGCAGTCCAAGGCTTCCTCCCTGAAGTTGAACTGGATGACGGCAAGCAAACACAAACGTGCACCGGGCTGCACAACGCAGTCCCCGTGTCGCCTCGCAGGCAGTTCCTTGCAAACTTCGCGTAATGATCCTGGACCACATGGTAATGGATGGACACTGGGGCAAATGCAAGACACAAGTAAGCAGGCATGGTCATGCAGAGCCAGACAGCATGCGAGCAAGCCGGAAACAGGCCGCTTAGCACAAACAGGCGGCATTATTGAAGCTGGCCGGCTCTTGTCTCGTTCGGGAGGGAAGTGTGGTGGTGCCGTCGCTCCGAAGCGGCTCACCAGCCCAACGGGTCTCCCCCCAACTGTCGCCATTTCCTGTCTATGTCCATTTACCACTCCCTTAGTTTGCAAAAATCCAACCAATTTAGCCCCTCTTATTTATATTTATTAGCCCCTTCTATAACTCGTTCCCTAAACCCCTTATGTTCTGTCCGCTAACCTATCGTCATCCTAGCCCCTACCCACCCTACTTCCCTTCCAATATGAGGGAATAGGAGAGCTAGCGTCCTGTTCATTTTTACGATGCCCAATAAAGCCTCAAAGCCTCCCTCAGATCTCAGCGATCTTTCTCCAAGTGAGTCCAGCGCCACCAGAGCGAAGATGATGGTGCGAAAAGGTACACTTTCCATCTACCCTAACATTTTAGCCTTAAACTACCGGCTTCAACAAAACACCTCTCCACTTATCTATTGTTCTACCAACAAGTATTCCCGTCGCCTTTGGTGTCCTAAATTTGGGCCTTGGCCTCAATTTTCCTCGTGCCTCGCACGTTTCGCGGGATGCCAGCGTCTCAACTTGAGGAAACTACCCTCTGCCGATTACTCCCAACCTGGAACCCCCGGCCCTGATTTCTCCGAGCCTACCCAGCTACCCTAAAATCATGGGGAGTGCCTCCCTGGTACTCTCCCTCGACGCTACGTGCAGCTGGCGCCACGGGCCCCGTTTCCGGTCCCGTGCCCACGAACTCCCACGTGCCATCTGGCGCTACGGCCCGCTCATGCGGCCCACCCGTGCCCCACTACGCTTATCCGGCCCCCTCATGGCCCCTTGCGCCTACACGGCTAGTCCGGTGCCGGAGGTGCCCACTAAGCGATACTCAACGTTCGCAGCCACGCTCCCAGCCAATCAACAGACCTCCTGCACCTCCAAAACGGGTTCGAGCCACATTCACACCAACAGCAAAACGAACCTCCATTTTTGTCAATCTTTGGCTAACCACGAGCTGACTTTACACTGACCCCGCTCCCTGGAGGATCATCCTCCCCCCAATCACTCATCGCACCTGCATTCCACAATCACCCCATTTTCATACAGCCGCTGGCCCTCCATCGCCCATCGAAGTACTTTTTACGTTCAATTCTCATTTCTCACATCGCTGAACACTCCCTTCCACTCACTGGGTCCCCTAGCTGACTCGTGCTGCTCGTCATCCTTAAACTATAGCACTCCTTTTACTCAGTGCTAACTACGTCCCACGGACACATTCATAGTCTGTCAGTGTCGCCAATCCATTTTTCCTTTCTAAATCTAAACTGAATTCCCACTAACTAACATCCATGCACGGCCCCATGAGGACTTGTCCTGCCCCATGAGGCCGGTCCCTAACCTAACTATCCCTTCCCCTACTAATGCTTCCTATCCACTGAGCAGGGGTCCCCACCCTCTGCCCAGGAATCCTGTTTACCGAAGTGGCAAGGCTGCTTTTACTCCTTTTTTTAATGCGCACTAGGCGCACCACAAACCTGCGCTTCTTTTCCCGTGACTATGGTGCTGTTCGCGTCCTATCCTTCTCTGACGTAAAGCCGCAGATTTCCTTCGCTGGATCACCATGCGCCCAAAGGGGGGGGCCCCCCCCCCAAACGCGGGGACGTCACTGCGCAATTCACAATCAGCTTCGTTCGAGGGTTTCCCCCGAGCACATGTGCTCTGCTCGCCGTAACCCGCGCCGCGAATCCCCGATGACGTCACTCACACCTCGAAACCGCCGATTTCTCGCGCAAGCCGGGGCACGTAACGCCATCGGGAAACGCTTCGCGCGCTCTGGAACAAATATGCACGGCGCAGCCACACCGAGCTTTACACACACCTCGCCTGGAGAACCCGTCCAATCCAATTCACAATTCCCAGCTAATTCGTCCGTCTGGGGTCGGCTTGTATCCATCCAGGGCGTTTCCGGACCGATTTCACATCGCATAGCGCGCCCGTGCGGCCTTGTCGAAGCACGCACGGACCTCTGGCGCGCTGCTGTGCGAATCTGGCGACGATCACCAAAATAGTCACGCGCACACGGCCCTTTGTCCTCGTTCTGGCGCCGTCTTTGTCGCAATTCCACGCACGCACTCCCACTGCCAGACTGCTTACACACCTCGCCATGACATCGGAACACGCGTTGTGCTGTCCGCATACCAACCGCCATTTCCCTCTCATACCACTCTCTCACACACCGGTTCCTCTCACACACAGTGCTTCTTCCATACACGGCTTTTACCACGCACGCCTTTTACTCAGGCATCGTACGTTCAGCACACATTTCGACACGCTCTTCACCACACACACTGGACGATCCGTGGGATTCGCGCACCACAAGCGCTCCCTGGGTCTCCATTTACCCCCCAGCTCCGCCTGTACCTTCACAGCACTCGCCCCCCTTAACTCGCACGCGCACCCGAACCCACCTTGGTCGCCAATCCGCTTCAAAGGGGCATATTCCTCCCTCGTTCCTGAGAAGAGGCATCCTGGCTGCTTCGCACCGCTCACACACATTCCCCAAGCTCACCCCCATTGTCTTCCACTAACCCTTCTACCTGTGTCTCTCCCATGTACGTGTATTCTCCTCTACCTTTTCTATCTCCCGTCTCTGGTGTTCTTTCCTTTGTCTCTTCGTGTCTCGCCCTACACGTTCGACTCCTGGCTACCTATTATTTCCACAGTCTCCATTTTTATTTGTGTCTCCTTTATCAGGTTTCCCTATTGTTGTTTCATCCGACGATGGTGTCAATTAAAGCTCCGCACCATAACATTCTCCCGTGTGATATCACACATCCCACCATTATTGCTGTTCTACTTCTGGCTCTTTCCTTCCGCATTGAGTCTTCTTCCTCTCTGACCCCCTTATTGTTCTTATCTTTCCGAGCTTTTCATCTCCTTACTCCAACTTTGCTCTCTCTTCATTGGTTATTTCAAATTCATATTGTTTTGTTTTCTTAACCCACCGTCTCTCATTTCTTTCATTCTCAAATTCATCGTTTCTTTCAATTGGCTATTTCCTTTTCCGTTTCATTCTCATCTTCACTATCTCCGCATACTTCACCTTGCTTTCTCCTTAGTCATTTTTGTCCTCTTTTTGTTCCTTCCCACTGTCTCTCATGTTTTTCCTTCTCTAATTCATCGTTTCTTTAATACTCTTTCTTGCATCTCATTCTTTAATGTTGCTTCTGCTTCTAACTGTTCATCTGCACAGTTTGTTCCTGAACATTTCATCTCCGTTCTCTTCTTTCCTCTCCAACATCCTCAGCTCGTTTGTAATCCCGTCCTTTCTGTTTTGGTGTTTCCGGAACTCAGGAGCTTTTTTTCTAATTCCTTCTCATCTCCACACCTCTTTCACATTCTTCCTTCCTTCATTTCATCCATTCTCTTGCTTCATCTCCTGCAGTTGTCAATTTCCAATTCTGTTCTTTTTGTTCCTATGCCGCTTCTTTTCCACAATTCCTCTCTTATCCCGCATCTCTTTTGCAATTTCCTCCTCATTTCGTCCATTGTCTTACCGTATTCCTTTAGTTTTTAGGTATTTCTCTCTTCTTTTTATCTTCTGTTCTAAGTGCTCTTATCGATCGCCTGATCTTCCTTTTCTTCGTGTATGCAATTTTCAATCGTGTTTCCGTTTTCCTTTTAGCTTTTTATTTGTTTTCCATTCTTCTTCCAAGTTTCTCCTATCCCAGGATTACTAATTTGCTCTTCCTCTATTCTTTGCTTCAGTTCGCTCTTCTCATTTCCACTCATGGTACTCTACCACTTTCCTCATTTCTCCCTGTAGTCTTTGAACTGTCTGGACTTTCCAAACAATCTTTCCTTCCTTTCCTCCAGATGTTCCTCTCCTCTTTTTATCTTCTGTTCTAGGCTTCTCTTATTGTTGGCTGATCTACCTTCTTCTTCAGATGTTTCAATTCCATCGTGTTCTCGTTTTCCTTTTCTAGCTTTGTTTCCATTCTTCTCCAAGTTTTCCTATCCCGAAGTTTTCAGTTCGCTCTCAACTCATGTACCACAAACCACGCAACCATCTGCTTTCGTCGTTCTCATGTAGTTCCTCGACTGTGCTGGCTAAAGTCCTCTTCCAGCCGCCGAATTTCTTCCTGCGCATCGGCAAATTGTTGTACTCCCTGCGCACATTAATCCTCCATGAACCTCGTCTGCGTGCCGTGTGCCTCGTCATCCAAGTTTGCAATTCCTCGTATATATCATCCCCACACCTCCACTGCTCCAGGCATCCGACAATCGGATGAAGTTCGCCATGTACTTTGCTCCTGCTGCGCCTGCTATACCACGTGGTTTAAACCGGGGCGGAGCGCTTCCCCTTGCCGTGCGGCTCGTTGCGCTATTAATAAGCACCCTGCGCTCACGCCTCGTGCCGCGCTTGCAGTGGGCCGCCGGCCGCCATTTTCGACTTCCGAGTTTAGTTGCCTAATGTTCATGCTCAGGCCGTCCCAGTGATGACACATTCGTTGTGCGGTTATAATAAAAAAAACCGTCCCGGGCCATGATTCTACATTTAAACCTTTCCCACCTGCCCCTGCCGCTTGAGCTGCCATTTTGCATATCGGTATAAAAAATTTCAACGCTCGCAATTTGGGACACGGGGGGGGGGGCGCTCCTACACACCCTGACCAGTCCCATCAAATTTTGTTACTGCTGTGGAGGTGTTATCTCCACTACATGCAACCAGTTTATAGATTTCGCGGTCGGCCTGCGCAGACCTTTCAGCCCAAATCCAG
>CM068952.1:175999517-176011211 GCA_035128595.1 Eptatretus atami
TCGCGCGGACAGAAATGCCGGGAGTTTATCTCTCGACGGGGCCTGCACGAAAACGAGCCGCTTAAGCGGCTCGTTCCATATGCGAATGCCGAGCAGTTTTAATTTGCCAGATCCCGTCGGACCAGATTATTTTATCGGCTTTGTAATCAGCCAGCTAATTTCCCGAACGCATCATATTGAATAAAGTGCTTACTTGTCTGAACTTTTCCCGCTTGCTTCGTCCTTACTTTTAATTGACTCTCATCTTGCACACGTACAGGATTGATAGTGCGGGTAATTCCCGGTAACTCATCTGAACCGTCAAGTCGATAACTCGCTGTTATCTCTTAGTCGAACGGCCGCTCAAGCCGGTTCGTGTCCGAGTCGACCTGTGGCGGTACACTCCTCGGTACGCTATCCGCACTGATACTTAGTAAATCGACCACTTCGAGCATGCACCCTATTTCACACGGGTAGAATCGGACTGATTTTGAAGTTAAACCCCCACCCGTGACGGCGTAGTTCCCGGAGGTCACGACTTGATTGTCGTTCCGGTGCGAACGGCGGCCGCCATTCGAGTCAAGCGGCAGATCGCATGCCGGCGGCGCGAATTCGACAACTATAATTATATTATATATATCCTTCCTTCTTCTTCTTCTCTTTCGGCTGCCCCGTTAGGGTCGCCACAGCGATCATCCATATGATCCGCATAGTATTTGCACAATTGTTTTACACCGGAGCCCATTCCTGACGCAACCCTGCGTCGCCCTCTCTACGACACAAGATTTGTTACACCTATTTTAACCGGGGTATACACTCCCAGTTACACTGTACTCATTTCGCCGACCCTCGAAAAGATGACAGCGAGTCAACCCCTGTGTTATAACGACTTCGATAAACATATTTTTTATTTAAAAAAAACCACCCCCCCCCCCCCAAACCCCCCCCCACCCAAAAAAAACCATTTAATATATGTTAACATATTATATATGTATACATATACACCACCACATGCAGTACATATACATATACACACCATACACATACTACCAATTATATAATTAATTCAGTGCCCACGGCGCTTGAACTCAGGACCTTTTGGGTCCCAAAAGCGCTGCCCTAACCACTGCCAACACCAGGATATAATAACTTATATATATTTATTATATATATATATATATATATATAGCATAACCCGTGGCTCCGCACGGATTGAATGGTGCAAAAGTAGATGAGCCTAATAGTATGTTAATGGAACTGGGAGGTTCATTGGGATGTGATGCTACTATGGTTACCTTGCCCTATAGTTTTCTAAAGGACCTCCCTGTAGAGACATTTGTGTGAGGTCTTTTCCTGAAAGCCTGTAGAATTATTTTCTAATATATTATTGAAATAGATATATGGCGAGAACCTCTTGCATGTGAAATGCAACATATAGTTGGCCATGGGGAACACAGGGGCTCGAGTATATTCCGATTTGCAAATGTTTGCCCTGGGATTTGTTTATGGCATCGAGTATGCGAGTCTGACTGGAAATGCATCCTCTGCAGTCGTGACGTCAAGGGTGGCGTCTGAATGGGCAAGTTAACATGATATATTCTAGCCCGAGACTGAACAGATCAGTGAGGGTGACCGAGAATCAGAATGCAAATTTCAATAAAGCACTTTTTGGCGCACATCCGACTATCGAACACCCTTGACGCTTTAATTTGAATCGCACACGCAAGACACAACACAGGTAACGCATGGCGGTTATTTGACACATTAATAGAATAACGGCAGTTGTTTGGTGCATCTGACAATCGAACACCTCTTTTTAATATTGAACAGTTAACACGCACACATTCAAGGTACCAGAATTATTGTCGACCACCGCGCTTTCGAAAACAAAGAAAATAAAGAGAATCTGGCACGAAGGGATGACCTCATACCTTTCCCTGGTTCCCCCTACACTCAGATTTAAAGCCTTTGATGTTATCTGTACGTAGGCCTATTGCAACTTATTTTCTAGGTTCTTTTAATATTCTACCTGGATTTCAGACAACTTGGCACAGTCTAAGAGGGCGTGTTCAGTCGGGAAAGAGCCAATCGGGTACATCATGTGCAGAGCTCTGCGCTCATGTTCCCCTTCCTTTCACGCTGATTTTAAACATACAACCATTGCTGATGTTCTGATGCTATACTAATTTATTATCAGTTGTGTTTATGTTCAGTGTTTGATTGGCAATGAGTACTCCCTTACTCGAGTTATTATTATTTGGAATTAGGACGCAGCACTTACCGGACAAGCAGTTTTCAGCAGTGACGCGACCGAACGGGAATAAATTGCGGCCGTCAGATGGGTTGAAGTCTTGTTGAAAGTCGCGTGTCCATCCAAATTCCAGCTATCAAATTAGGCATCGTCCTTGTCACATTAAGACCCCCAGATATGGGAAAATGAGCACATCCTGCTTGCGGTTTCGGACGGAGAACGTCAAAATACGCGAGCAGATGTTACAAAATATTTTTTTTAAATAAATCTTTACTTTAAATACAATTTTACTGTACATTTTTTGTGTGAAATTCACCCTGAGGTAGTCAGCATGGCAGAAGCAGGTATTACATTGCAGACGCTGTTTTCGCAGAGTAGGCATTACGCCTTCGGTGTGACGGTCGTCGAGACAGAGTTAACTGACGTCAGCGAACGACGATGATGTCTTGACGAATTACGCCTTACTCAGCGGTTGATTCACACGTCGCCATGCAAACGAATGTAGAAAATTAGAAAACGCCCAAATTCCCCAAATCTGTACATCTGGCACGATCTCACAAGCCATGCATGTTCATTTAACCACAGAGCACCCGCATGCCGGAAGGTTGCGACAATCCGTCCGCAGTTTTGGGGAGATACGTCAAATTACACAACAGACGTTAACAAAATAGATATATAGAATGTAGGAGTAACCTCTTGCACGGGAAATTCAACAAAACATAGTTGCCATGGGAGAACACAGGGCTGATCGAGGTATATTCCGAGTTTCAACGTGTAGCCAGGCTGAGGCAGACGAGCGCAGTGCCTCGCGCTCATTTCCTGAAATATGATCTGGCCTACCCCCTGCAATCTGAGCTCTCTGGGGATAAACATCAAGCTACCCGGCAGTGCTCTGAATATCTATCTCCACTCTATCACAATACCGAAATAGGACAGTTCACCTCTTTCGCCTCACGACTTTTGACCTCTGCACGCCCTTGTTGTCAAAAATGTTTGGCCCTGGGATTTTTTTGTCATCCGAATGCGAGTCTGACTGGAAATTGCATCCTCTGCAGTGTGACTGAAGATTCAGCGTCCTATGGGCAACGTTTAACATGATAAGCCTAGCCCGAGACTGAACAGGGAGCAGTGGAAGGCGTGACCGAGAATCAGAATGCAAATTTCAATGAATTGCATTTTTTGGCGCACATCCGGACGATCGAAACACCGCTTGACGCTAATTTGAAACCAACACACGCAAGACACACACAGGTAACGATGGCGGTTATATTAAATTAATGTAAGAACGGCAGTTGTTTGGTGCATCCGACAATCGAACACCCTTTAATGTTGAACATAACAGCACACATTCAAGGTAACAGAAATCTATGTCGGACACCGCCTTTTCAAGAAACAAAGAAAAGAAGAGGAATCTGGGAATGAAGGGATACCTCATACCCGTCCCTGTTCCCCTACCTTGAATTATAGCCTTTTGATTTAATCTGGACGTAGCCTATTAGCAACTTATTTTCGGTGTTTAATATGTACGTTGGATTTCAGACACAAATTGCCAGCTACGAGGCGTGTCAGTCTGGAAAGGGCCAATCGGGTACATCATGTCGGGGATGCACAGCTCTGGCGCTCATATTTTCCTCCTTCCACGCCGATTTTAAAACATGGAACCATTGCGATGTTCTAGCTTATACTATTTAATTTAATATTCAGCTGTGTTTATGTTCAGTTTCTGATGCAATGATATCCCTATCTAGTTCATTTTTTTGAATAGACGCAGCACTTACAGTACAGCAGTTCACGATGGCACCGAACGGAATTAAATGCGCCGTCGAATGATTGAAATGTTGTTGAAGCCCTTGTCATCCAATTCCAGCTTAGAAATTTAGCCTGCATCGTCTTCGTACATATAAGAAACCCCATATATTGGGAAATGAAGCACATTCCTGCCAGCGGTTCGGAGGAGAAACGTCAATACACGCAGCGACGTTAACAGAATAATATATATATATATATATATATATATAAATATTATATATACTATATATATATATATATGTTATAATTTCTGGCCGGTTCCGGCGTGCGCACACCTTTTACAGCCCATCCAGCGCGTGCCGCCATCGAACGCCGACATCAAGTCGTAGCTTCTGAACAACGCCGAACAGCTACGGTGTTTTAACACACCACAAACTTGTCAAGTGCTCTCTCACGCTACCAGGTTAAGCGCCGAAATTATCGATCTACCTAATTATTCGCGCGACAGAAACTACCGCAGAGGTTTGTCCTCAACGGGGCCTGCACGAAAACGAGCCGCTTACGCCAGATTCGTATGCGATGCCGAGCGTTTTAATTTACAGATCCCCGTCGGAACAGATTATTATCGGCTTTGTTAATCAGCCAGCTTATTCCCGAACGCATCAGGCATTCAATGTGAGAAAGTGATGCAACGGCGGTTACATTTCAACACTATGTGTTTATTTTCACCAGCAGTAAGCAGTCAATGGCGGTAAGGGACCAAGACACGAGAAAAGCCTTACAGCCGATGTCTGTTATGCAATGCTACATACGGCATTAACAACAATTACTACTTAAGGACAAGGCGCCACAGACTTTCATGCAAACCAAGAAATAAAAGAACGGGCTCGTGAAGCTTAAATTATAGGCCGAGGATGAACCGAACAGCCCTGAGAGACCGGGCCCTCACCTGGCCACCCTCTGGTACTCGTATGAGGTCCTTTTTATCGGCACCCTGGTCTCCGTTCGGCCCGTGCGTCGCGAATGCAGCCAGTTACTTGGGGCGCTTGATGAGCAGCTTTACGTTCTCCTCGTCGTCCGGCGCTTCACTGCAGCCTGGCCTAGCGACGACGACTGCTGGAGGAGCGACACAGTCCTCGACCCCGGTTCCTGTGGCGAACCTTCAGCGAACGAAACTCCACTGCTCTCGCCAGCTCCCCACAAGCTCTTCCAAACCCTTCCACTCCGAACTCCACCCCCCCCCCCCCCCCTATGGCTCAAACTCCTCTGCCGTGCTCGCGTCTCTCCAAACCGGCTCTCAACTAACCGCTCTCAACCAGCCACAACACTCTGTCGGCGCAGCGAACGCGTCCCTTTAATAGCCCCAAGGCGAGGGCCGCGGTGGGCTTGCCACCCGAATCAGCGCCCCTCCCACCATTTTCACCTTTAACCTTCACCCAGCTGGATCACCCCTCTTCACTTCTATTGCCAGTCCCTTCAGAGAGTGTACAAGCCGTTATTATCCACTTTGCGTTGAAATCGCTGATCAAACACGGACGTGTGAAATCTCCTGATCCACAAGGGACTGTGGAAACTTACGCCATCCAAACGTGACTGTGTTGCGTGGTTTATTTTGTGTTATTGTTATTATTGTTAAAATAAAAATAGAAGAAAGAAATAAACGGCAAACTCAAAATACACACCGGACAACGAACGAGACCTTATACTTCGTGAGGAAATCTAACCTGGAACACACACTTACGAAATAAACTGACTCTGGGAAACATTGGACTGTTCTGTGATTATCCACAACCGTAACCACTACCCCCTGGCCCTTTTTACAGACTCGTCCCGACTCGTCAAATTTCGTGTGCATCTCATTGTAAGTTCTCCCCTAGTACATTTACACCTTCGATCCAGCTGGGCGACATTTGTGTATCGTGTCCCAAAATAATAACCTACTGGTGTGAACTAACAACAAACTCACTCTCAGCCGACTTACCTAAAATTGCCGGGCGCTACGACAAACATGCAGGGAGCAAAACTTATTACAATTTTTACCCTATCCTATAATTTACACTACCAATGCCCAGGACGATGCACTCTGGGAAAAGGCATGGCAAAGTTATTCAATAGTTTGTGAGGGTGAGCGCCCCGCAGGCTGAAGTCGGAGTCTCGGGCCTTTTGTTAAAACGGCCCCTTGTCTGTCTCACAACTTCATTCTTCAGCTGCTGAGCAACTCCCCAACCGCATTGCCATATGCGCCCACAGCCATTTGAAGGGGACCAGGCTGCTCAAATGCAGTCTCTGGCTCCCTATGCAGGGGACAAGAATGTAAGCCGGCTGCCCAATGCAGTCCAAGGCTTCCTCCCTGAAGTTGAACTGGATGACGGCAAGCAAACACAAACGTGCACCGGGCTGCACAACGCAGTCCCCGTGTCGCCTCGCAGGCAGTTCCTTGCAAACTTCGCGTAATGATCCTGGACCACATGGTAATGGATGGACACTGGGGCAAATGCAAGACACAAGTAAGCAGGCATGGTCATGCAGAGCCAGACAGCATGCGAGCAAGCCGGAAACAGGCCGCTTAGCACAAACAGGCGGCATTATTGAAGCTGGCCGGCTCTTGTCTCGTTCGGGAGGGAAGTGTGGTGGTGCCGTCGCTCCGAAGCGGCTCACCAGCCCAACGGGTCTCCCCCCAACTGTCGCCATTTCCTGTCTATGTCCATTTACCACTCCCTTAGTTTGCAAAAATCCAACCAATTTAGCCCCTCTTATTTATATTTATTAGCCCCTTCTATAACTCGTTCCCTAAACCCCTTATGTTCTGTCCGCTAACCTATCGTCATCCTAGCCCCTACCCACCCTACTTCCCTTCCAATATGAGGGAATAGGAGAGCTAGCGTCCTGTTCATTTTTACGATGCCCAATAAAGCCTCAAAGCCTCCCTCAGATCTCAGCGATCTTTCTCCAAGTGAGTCCAGCGCCACCAGAGCGAAGATGATGGTGCGAAAAGGTACACTTTCCATCTACCCTAACATTTTAGCCTTAAACTACCGGCTTCAACAAAACACCTCTCCACTTATCTATTGTTCTACCAACAAGTATTCCCGTCGCCTTTGGTGTCCTAAATTTGGGCCTTGGCCTCAATTTTCCTCGTGCCTCGCACGTTTCGCGGGATGCCAGCGTCTCAACTTGAGGAAACTACCCTCTGCCGATTACTCCCAACCTGGAACCCCCGGCCCTGATTTCTCCGAGCCTACCCAGCTACCCTAAAATCATGGGGAGTGCCTCCCTGGTACTCTCCCTCGACGCTACGTGCAGCTGGCGCCACGGGCCCCGTTTCCGGTCCCGTGCCCACGAACTCCCACGTGCCATCTGGCGCTACGGCCCGCTCATGCGGCCCACCCGTGCCCCACTACGCTTATCCGGCCCCCTCATGGCCCCTTGCGCCTACACGGCTAGTCCGGTGCCGGAGGTGCCCACTAAGCGATACTCAACGTTCGCAGCCACGCTCCCAGCCAATCAACAGACCTCCTGCACCTCCAAAACGGGTTCGAGCCACATTCACACCAACAGCAAAACGAACCTCCATTTTTGTCAATCTTTGGCTAACCACGAGCTGACTTTACACTGACCCCGCTCCCTGGAGGATCATCCTCCCCCCAATCACTCATCGCACCTGCATTCCACAATCACCCCATTTTCATACAGCCGCTGGCCCTCCATCGCCCATCGAAGTACTTTTTACGTTCAATTCTCATTTCTCACATCGCTGAACACTCCCTTCCACTCACTGGGTCCCCTAGCTGACTCGTGCTGCTCGTCATCCTTAAACTATAGCACTCCTTTTACTCAGTGCTAACTACGTCCCACGGACACATTCATAGTCTGTCAGTGTCGCCAATCCATTTTTCCTTTCTAAATCTAAACTGAATTCCCACTAACTAACATCCATGCACGGCCCCATGAGGACTTGTCCTGCCCCATGAGGCCGGTCCCTAACCTAACTATCCCTTCCCCTACTAATGCTTCCTATCCACTGAGCAGGGGTCCCCACCCTCTGCCCAGGAATCCTGTTTACCGAAGTGGCAAGGCTGCTTTTACTCCTTTTTTTAATGCGCACTAGGCGCACCACAAACCTGCGCTTCTTTTCCCGTGACTATGGTGCTGTTCGCGTCCTATCCTTCTCTGACGTAAAGCCGCAGATTTCCTTCGCTGGATCACCATGCGCCCAAAGGGGGGGGCCCCCCCCCCAAACGCGGGGACGTCACTGCGCAATTCACAATCAGCTTCGTTCGAGGGTTTCCCCCGAGCACATGTGCTCTGCTCGCCGTAACCCGCGCCGCGAATCCCCGATGACGTCACTCACACCTCGAAACCGCCGATTTCTCGCGCAAGCCGGGGCACGTAACGCCATCGGGAAACGCTTCGCGCGCTCTGGAACAAATATGCACGGCGCAGCCACACCGAGCTTTACACACACCTCGCCTGGAGAACCCGTCCAATCCAATTCACAATTCCCAGCTAATTCGTCCGTCTGGGGTCGGCTTGTATCCATCCAGGGCGTTTCCGGACCGATTTCACATCGCATAGCGCGCCCGTGCGGCCTTGTCGAAGCACGCACGGACCTCTGGCGCGCTGCTGTGCGAATCTGGCGACGATCACCAAAATAGTCACGCGCACACGGCCCTTTGTCCTCGTTCTGGCGCCGTCTTTGTCGCAATTCCACGCACGCACTCCCACTGCCAGACTGCTTACACACCTCGCCATGACATCGGAACACGCGTTGTGCTGTCCGCATACCAACCGCCATTTCCCTCTCATACCACTCTCTCACACACCGGTTCCTCTCACACACAGTGCTTCTTCCATACACGGCTTTTACCACGCACGCCTTTTACTCAGGCATCGTACGTTCAGCACACATTTCGACACGCTCTTCACCACACACACTGGACGATCCGTGGGATTCGCGCACCACAAGCGCTCCCTGGGTCTCCATTTACCCCCCAGCTCCGCCTGTACCTTCACAGCACTCGCCCCCCTTAACTCGCACGCGCACCCGAACCCACCTTGGTCGCCAATCCGCTTCAAAGGGGCATATTCCTCCCTCGTTCCTGAGAAGAGGCATCCTGGCTGCTTCGCACCGCTCACACACATTCCCCAAGCTCACCCCCATTGTCTTCCACTAACCCTTCTACCTGTGTCTCTCCCATGTACGTGTATTCTCCTCTACCTTTTCTATCTCCCGTCTCTGGTGTTCTTTCCTTTGTCTCTTCGTGTCTCGCCCTACACGTTCGACTCCTGGCTACCTATTATTTCCACAGTCTCCATTTTTATTTGTGTCTCCTTTATCAGGTTTCCCTATTGTTGTTTCATCCGACGATGGTGTCAATTAAAGCTCCGCACCATAACATTCTCCCGTGTGATATCACACATCCCACCATTATTGCTGTTCTACTTCTGGCTCTTTCCTTCCGCATTGAGTCTTCTTCCTCTCTGACCCCCTTATTGTTCTTATCTTTCCGAGCTTTTCATCTCCTTACTCCAACTTTGCTCTCTCTTCATTGGTTATTTCAAATTCATATTGTTTTGTTTTCTTAACCCACCGTCTCTCATTTCTTTCATTCTCAAATTCATCGTTTCTTTCAATTGGCTATTTCCTTTTCCGTTTCATTCTCATCTTCACTATCTCCGCATACTTCACCTTGCTTTCTCCTTAGTCATTTTTGTCCTCTTTTTGTTCCTTCCCACTGTCTCTCATGTTTTTCCTTCTCTAATTCATCGTTTCTTTAATACTCTTTCTTGCATCTCATTCTTTAATGTTGCTTCTGCTTCTAACTGTTCATCTGCACAGTTTGTTCCTGAACATTTCATCTCCGTTCTCTTCTTTCCTCTCCAACATCCTCAGCTCGTTTGTAATCCCGTCCTTTCTGTTTTGGTGTTTCCGGAACTCAGGAGCTTTTTTTCTAATTCCTTCTCATCTCCACACCTCTTTCACATTCTTCCTTCCTTCATTTCATCCATTCTCTTGCTTCATCTCCTGCAGTTGTCAATTTCCAATTCTGTTCTTTTTGTTCCTATGCCGCTTCTTTTCCACAATTCCTCTCTTATCCCGCATCTCTTTTGCAATTTCCTCCTCATTTCGTCCATTGTCTTACCGTATTCCTTTAGTTTTTAGGTATTTCTCTCTTCTTTTTATCTTCTGTTCTAAGTGCTCTTATCGATCGCCTGATCTTCCTTTTCTTCGTGTATGCAATTTTCAATCGTGTTTCCGTTTTCCTTTTAGCTTTTTATTTGTTTTCCATTCTTCTTCCAAGTTTCTCCTATCCCAGGATTACTAATTTGCTCTTCCTCTATTCTTTGCTTCAGTTCGCTCTTCTCATTTCCACTCATGGTACTCTACCACTTTCCTCATTTCTCCCTGTAGTCTTTGAACTGTCTGGACTTTCCAAACAATCTTTCCTTCCTTTCCTCCAGATGTTCCTCTCCTCTTTTTATCTTCTGTTCTAGGCTTCTCTTATTGTTGGCTGATCTACCTTCTTCTTCAGATGTTTCAATTCCATCGTGTTCTCGTTTTCCTTTTCTAGCTTTGTTTCCATTCTTCTCCAAGTTTTCCTATCCCGAAGTTTTCAGTTCGCTCTCAACTCATGTACCACAAACCACGCAACCATCTGCTTTCGTCGTTCTCATGTAGTTCCTCGACTGTGCTGGCTAAAGTCCTCTTCCAGCCGCCGAATTTCTTCCTGCGCATCGGCAAATTGTTGTACTCCCTGCGCACATTAATCCTCCATGAACCTCGTCTGCGTGCCGTGTGCCTCGTCATCCAAGTTTGCAATTCCTCGTATATATCATCCCCACACCTCCACTGCTCCAGGCATCCGACAATCGGATGAAGTTCGCCATGTACTTTGCTCCTGCTGCGCCTGCTATACCACGTGGTTTAAACCGGGGCGGAGCGCTTCCCCTTGCCGTGCGGCTCGTTGCGCTATTAATAAGCACCCTGCGCTCACGCCTCGTGCCGCGCTTGCAGTGGGCCGCCGGCCGCCATTTTCGACTTCCGAGTTTAGTTGCCTAATGTTCATGCTCAGGCCGTCCCAGTGATGACACATTCGTTGTGCGGTTATAATAAAAAAAACCGTCCCGGGCCATGATTCTACATTTAAACCTTTCCCACCTGCCCCTGCCGCTTGAGCTGCCATTTTGCATATCGGTATAAAAAATTTCAACGCTCGCAATTTGGGACACGGGGGGGGGGGCGCTCCTACACACCCTGACCAGTCCCATCAAATTTTGTTACTGCTGTGGAGGTGTTATCTCCACTACATGCAACCAGTTTATAGATTTCGCGGTCGGCCTGCGCAGACCTTTCAGCCCAAATCCAGGCCGCGCGTCCAGCCGAACCGACAATCTAGTCGTGCTTCTGATTCACGCCGAACCCAGCTACGGAGTGTTTTTACACAACCAACAAACTTGCAGTGCTCTGTCCTATGCGACTAAAGGTCTAACACCGAATATTGATCTACCTAATTATTTACGCGGACAAAACTACCGAGAGTTTGTACCTCGACCGGGGCCCTGACACGAAACGAGCTGCTTAAGCGGCTCGTTCCGTATGCGAATGCCGAGTCGTTTTAATTCGCCAGATCCCGCCCTCGGCCAGATTATTTTATCGCTTTGTAATCACCAGCTAATTTCCCGAAACGCATCATGGCAGTCAATGGAGAAATGAC
>CM068952.1:176011744-176038434 GCA_035128595.1 Eptatretus atami
GCGGAAGAGTTAACTAACAAACCACAAACACAGCCAAACCACTTAAAAGCTTTATCCATCATTGGGCCACACTTGTGAAGAGTGTTGGGTGCTGCCTAAGTGGTCTCCTTGGTTATCTGGGTACAATTCTGGAATGGGTCGCACTCGACACAGGAACCAGCAATCTGGCACTCATTTGCCAACCTCAGAAGGTGACAAGGCAGAGTCAACCAATGGTATATTCAACAGCAAAAAGTGGGATTTGAACTAAGGACTAGGATCCAAGCTACTCTCCAACCATAAGGCAACATCAGACATAAAATTACTTATATGATTTGGAGGTTGGTGTGACGTAGTATAGATAAAAGGCGAAATAAGGTGTTTATTTTCTTGGCAGGATAGTTGTAGAACAAGAGCATTATGACTCAATCGACTAATTAATACGAGAACGCATTCGCACCTAGCGCACTCAAGCACAGTCACGCCGACTTATCACACGCACTCTAAAGCTGGCTTATTTTGCAAAGCTTCAGCAGATTGGACATGATCAGACCTACTTGAAACAAAGGTAAAAACAAGCATCGCAGGCAGATAAGGTGAAGGCACGTTCGTGCTGTGTTTAAGTGAACTCCTGACGTCACACAAAAATGTGTTGGCAACAAGATCACCAGACTTGAATGTCAAAGCAAGTCATTATGGGGGGGGGGAATAAGTGCTAAGAGATCCAGTGATGTTCCTCTCGCCTTACAACAGTCATAGTAGGGTTTTCCCGACATAAGACATATTAATAAAAACCTCTGAAAGCAGACTTCAACTTTAACATAATATCAAATAATCTACAACAACGATAACCATCAACACCAAACAGTTATTTCCACAAAGGAAAGCATTGTTCATTGCGTCTTGTTGAGCTCGCATCGCACAATTAAGCACGTAATAAATAATTATAATCACATCGAAGGAAACTCATTAGGCAAGTAAAGACACAGAACGTGTGGCCCTGGATGGACGGCTCCACAGGGCCCGATGGGGTGTTAATCGTTAACATGGAGGTACCCAATCTGGGATGTTTGGATACAAAATGGGGGAAATCATATAGAATATACTTCAGAATGGCAATTCTGTACGAGTGATGTGTGAACAAGTTGTCTGTGGAGAGGATTGCAAAAAAAAAAACCGTCGATTGTTTGGTTTTCAGGTGGAAGAAAAAATTAAATACGTCGATTGTTCGTTTTCAAGGTGGAGTAAAAACATTAAATAACATTCATTGTCAGTTTTTAAGGTGGAACGTAAAAAACATAAATAACCATTCATGTTCAGTTTCAGGTGGAACGTAAAAAACTATTAATAACCATTCATATGTTCTTTTGTTTCAAGTGGAAGTAAAAAACATTAATAACATCTATTGATTCGGTTTTTCAAGGTGGAAGTAAAACATTAATAACCTCATGTTCAGTTTTCAAGTGGAACGTAAAAAAACAAAAATAATTCAGTTGTCAGTTTTCAAGGGGAAGTAAAAAACATTAATAAACCATCTATTTTCGTTTTTTCACGGTTGGAAGTAAAAACATTAAATACCATTCATTGTTCAGTTTTAAGTGAAGTAAAAAACATTAAATAACCATCTATGTTTGGTTTCAAGGTGGACGTAAAAACATTTATAACCGTCGAGTTGTCGGTTCAGTGAAGTAAAAAGTTAATAACCACGATTGTTTGGTTTTCCAAGGGGAAGTAACAAATTAATAACCGTCGATGTTCGTTTTCAAGGTGAAGTAAAAAACATTAAATACATTATTGTTTGGTTTCAGGTGAAGTAAAAACATTAGAATACCACTATTTGTGGTTTTTCAAGGTGGAAGTAAAAAAAACGTTAAATAACCATCCTATTGTTTTGGGTTTTCAAGGTGAAGTAAAAAAAATTAAATAACCATTCATTGTTCAAGTTTTCAGGTGGAGTAAAAAGCATTATAATAACCATCTATTGTTGGTTTTCAAGGTGGAAGTAAAAAAAACATTAAAGCCGTCGATTGTTCGGTTTTTCAAGGTGGAAGTAAAAAGTTAAATAACCATACTATTGTTCGGTTTCAAGGTGGAAGTAAAAAAATTAAATAACATCTTTGTTGGTTTTCGAAGGTGGAAGTAAAAATTAAATAACATGTTGGTTCAAGGTGGAGTAAAACATTAAATAAACCATTCATTGTTCGTTTTCAAGAGTGGAAGTAAACATTAAATACATTCATTTTCGCTTTCAAGGTGGAAGTAAAAAGTTAATAACTCATCTATGGGTGGTTTTCAAGGTGGAAGTAAAAAAATTAATAACACTATTGGTTCGATTTTCAGGTGGAATCATAAATTAAATAACCATCTATTGTCGGTTTTCAAGGTGGAGTAAAAAAATTAAATAACCATCTAGTCGGTTTCAAGGTTGTGAATAAAAAATTAAATAACCATCCATTGCCGGTTTCAAGGTGGAAGTAAAAAAATTAAATAAATCTATTTTCGGGATTTCAAGGTGGAAGTACAAAATTAAATAACGATTACGATTGTTCGGTTTTCAAGGTGAAGTAAAAATTCATAACCATCTATTGTTCGGTTTTCAGGGGAAGTAAAAATTAAATAACCATCTATTGTTCAGTTTTTCAAGGATGGATAGTAAAATAAATAACATCTATTGTTGTTTCAGGTGGAAGTAAAAAACATAAAACCATCTATTGTTGGTCTTTTCAGTGAAGTTAAAAATTAAATAACCATCCATTGTTCGGTTTTAAAGTGGAGGAAAAATAAATAACGTCGATTGCCGGTCTCAAATGGAAGTAAAAAAATTAAATAACTATCTATTGTCGTTTTCAAAGTGAGTAAAAAACATTAAATAACCTATGTTCGGTTTAAAGGTGAAGTAAAAAAATTAATAACATCTATTTGTTCATTTTCAAGGTGGAAGTAAAAAAATTAAATAACATCTATTGTCGGTTCAAGTGAAAGTAAAAAATTAAATACCTATCCATTGTTTCGGTTTAAGGTGGAAGTAAAAATTAATAACATCTATTGTCGGTTTTTCAAGGTGTAAAGTAAAAAACATAAAAACCATCTATTGTCCTTTTCAAGTGGAAGTAAAAATTCAATAACTCCATTGTTCAGTTTCACGGTGGAAGTAAAAAATAAATAACCATCCAGTGTTCGGTTTTCAAGTGGGAATAAAATTAAATAACATCGCATTGTTCGTTTCAGTGGAGAGTAAAAATTAATAGCCATCCATTGTTCGTTTTTCAAGTGAAGTAAAATTAAATAACCATCATTGTTCGTTTTCAAGGTGGAAGTAAAAAATTAATAACCATCTATTGTTCGTTTCAAAGGTGTAGTAAAAGCATTAAATAACCATCTATTGTTCGGTTAAAGTGTGAAGTAAAATTCAAAACATCCATTGTTCGTTTCCAAGGTGGAAGTAAAAATTTAAATAACATCCATTGGTTTGGTTTTTCCAAGTGGGAAGTAAAAATTAAATAACACCTTGTTCGGTTTCAGGTGGAATTAAAAATAGGACAAATGACCTGTGCTTCTAGGGCCCTGACAACGTTGGTAACCCAAATTTGGTAACACTTCTGACTGGTTGAGTCTGGAAGGAAGATTTTTTGAAGAATTAACACCGATTTCCCCAAAAATTCTGAATCACATTTTGACCACTCGCCGTCCGCATGATCGGATTACCTCCACAATTTAAACATCCCAACTGGCTAATGTTGAACATTTGTGCATTTCTTACTGGTGGTTCTCGAGAAGAAGATTCCTTGAAAGATTTAGCAAGTGTGCCATTTTGAGCTACTTCCGTCACGTGACCGCAATTTGCACTTTGCATCCCCGTTACCAAGCCAGGAAGGAATTGCTTGCAATTTCAACGCGGTTCGGCCCAAGCGTTGGCGGAGAAGTAGAAATAGGGGAAGGACGGACAGACGGACAGACGGACAGAATGACAGACGGACAGACGGTGCATATGAAGGAGATACTTATGCGGAATTCCAATTCCCAGATAAGCTGAAAATTAAACAACTTTCATTGTTCGTTTTCCAAGGTGAAGTGTAACTAAAATACAACAATTGGCGTACTTTGTGCACAGATGCAGTTATAATTACATCGTGGCATGAGATTAAACAGCGTTCATGTTCATTTGGTTATATTGCTCTTGCATCTTGGGCAGAACATTTCCCTTCAACTGGACAACTTTTTACCCGCAAGATTATTTAAAATAACCTTCACACCTTCTCGTCACAGGAAGACAGTGTAATGCATGGGACAAGCAGACACGAACACGGCGTGTTGGTTACCCTCGATAGGGACCAGGTGATACCGGGGCTCAATGGACGCAGGAAATCTTTATGTCCCCCACATGTCGGACTCGTTGATCCTGTGCGCAAATCTGTGCTGACGTCATGAGCAATGTTCCTCGCCACCTGTTCCGTCAGTATGTCGCCGAGTGATGAGTGAACTATTCATCAATAAGCGTCCTCGATCGATAACCGATCTTTATAAGGAAATTTCGGTTTCATCTCCAATGGAATATTTGAATAATTAAGTACAAAGGACATATTTATTTTTGATTTAAACTTTATATTTGATTGTGTTAAGCGTTTTCCAGCAACGTTGAATTCCAATAGGTGGAATACAGGTGAGACAACCGACGCACTCACTCATGTCCAGTGGGTTTTGTAACTTCAACCCAAACTTGGATTTCTTTTTTCTCATTCTTGATTGATTAATTTTTAATTTTATTTTAATATATTATCATAATTAAAACATTCTAAGATTCACCTGCCCGGGTTAATGAGCAACGACACAATCAGTTGATTTATGAAAACTTTGTTTTTTTTAAATTATTATTACAAACCATCCCGACTTGGAATGAATAATAATCGATATACCCAAAACTATCGTCGTCCCTCGTTCAACCAGCTCGACTGCCCGTGTTCTGCACCGCCTCTCCTCACCCTGTCGTTCCTATGGAAACACCACCCCTGAGTTTACCGTCAAGACCAATCGGATATCTTCATCACTTTTGCATCATTTTAAAATCGCATCGTCTGCACAATCGACAGAGCTTGCAGAATAGCTCATGCGCAGGTACGCACACATCACCTCTCAGATGGCGAGGTCGAGTTCGAGATCCCGAACCGGAAAGTGACAAGGTATCGGTGTTCCACACGCAGAGTGGGGCATCGATGTCGTCGACCCTCGGGTGACGTTAAACGGGGTGTTTGTCTGCTAAGTTATCGCCGACCCTGGCCCATTACAATTCTGCGCTGAACTCGTCTTTTGAGACTCTCGCACAGGTTACATGCTTGTTATGTTCGTGTGGTGATTGTGTCTGAAGCAGCTTTGTTACACGAGAAGCAAATGGACCAGAAGTTTTCACACGTTCATGTGCACCGATACTTCAAGAGGAACCAATCGACACCAATAGTATAACCGATCAGCTTTGGTTGCTGCCTGCTTGTGAGTGCTTGTGGTCGGCATTGCGCCACTTGTGTGGCCTTGCTGCCCACTTGTTACGTGCTGGTGGTGGCTTGCTGCCCACTTGTTGACTGCTTGTGGTGGCTTGCTGCTCGCTTGTTGACGCTTGTGGTGGCTTGCTGCCCACTTGTTGAACTGCTTGTGGTGGCATTGCTGACACTTGTTTGATCTTTGTGGTGCTTGGCTGCCACTTTTGACTGCTTGTGTGGTTGACTGCCACCTTGTTGCTGCTTTTGGTGGTGCTGGCCCGATTAGGTTGACTGCTGTCGTGGTGCTGACGCTTGTGGTCCAAATAATATTTGTTACGGTTGTGGGAAATTCCCAGAAAACCCAGTCAGGTTCCCAGAGGTCAGTTATTTAGGTAAGTGTGTGTTCCAGTTAGATTTCCACAGAAGTAATCATGGGTCGTTCGTGTGCGGGCTGTGGATCTTTGAGTTAGCCGTTATTCTTTTCGATACTTTTATTTTAACAAACTATAAAGATAAACAACAATAACAACAACGACAACCATGTCCGGTTTGATGGCGATTTCACACATCCACGTTTTGATGGCGATTCCAACACATCCTTTGTGATAGGGTGATTTCCAACACTCGCTTGTGATCAGGGTGATTTCCACACGTCGCGTTTGATCAGCGATTACGCAAAATCGGATCAACGCGTTACCCCTCTGAAGGAGCTGGCAATCCAGGGCGGATAGGGTGAGGGGGCGGATCCAGCTGGGTGAAGGTTTAAAGGTGAAAAGGGGAGGGCGGTGATTTTTGGGGGAAAGCACCGCAGCCCTCCCCTTGGGGCTAAAAGGGCCGCGTTCGTCGCCGACAAAGTGGTTTTGGCTCGGGTTGGAGAGTGGTGTAGTAAGAGCGTATGGAGAGACAGCTGAAGCCACGCAGGAGTTGAGCCGTTGACATTCGGAGTGGAAGGGTTGGAGACCTGTGGGAGCTGGGAGAGTGGAGTTGTTCGCTGAAGTTCGCCAGCAGGAAGCGGGGTCGAGACCTTCGCTCTCCGCGCATTGTCGGTAGGCAGGCGCAGTGAAGGCCGCGACCGAGGGAACCGTACAAGCTGCTCATCAAGCCGCAAGCGACTGGCGCGTTCGCCCGACGCACCGGGCGAACGGAGACAACCAGGGGTCGCCGATAAAAGGACCCATCGAGTCACACGAGGGTGCCAGGTTAGCCGGCCGGTCTCTCAGGGCTGTTCAGTTCATTCGGCCCTGAGGTAACATTAAGGCTCACGAGCCCGGGTTCTTTTTTCTTGGGTTTTGCATGAAGTCTGTGGGCTGTCTTAAGTAGAATTGCTTGTTAAGGTGCCGTATTGTACATTGCATATAGACATCGGCGTAGGCTTTTGGCCCGTGTCTTGTCACCTATTCCCCATTGACTGTTACTGCTGGGTGAAACTAAACACCATATTGTTTTGAATGTCAACCCGCTCGTTGCGTCATTTCTCCATTGACTGCCATGATGCGTTTCGGGAAATTAGCTGGTGATTACAAAGCGATAAAATAATCTGGCCGAGGGCGGGATCTGGCGAATTAAAACGACTCGGCATTCGCATACGGAACGAGCCGCTTAAGCAGCTCGTTTCGTGTCAGGGCCCCGGTCGAGGTACAAACTCTCGGTAGTTTTGTCCGCGTAAATAATTAGGTAGATCAATATTCGGTGTTAGACCTTTAGTCGCATAGGACAGAGCACTGCAAGTTTGTTGGTTGTGTAAAAACACTCCGTAGCTGGGTTCGGCGTGAATCAGAAGCACGACTAGATTGTCGGTTCGGCTGGACGCGCGGCCTGGATTTGGGCTGAAAGGTCTGCGCAGGCCGACCGCGAAATCTATAAACTGGTTGCATGTAGTGGAGATAACACCTCCACAGCAGTAACAAAATTTGATGGGACTGGTCAGGGTGTGTAGGAGCGCCCCCCCCCCCGTGTCCCAAATTGCGAGCGTTGAAATTTTTTATACCGATATGCAAAATGGCAGCTCAAGCGGCAGGGGCAGGTGGGAAAGGTTTAAATGTAGAATCATGGCCCGGGACGGTTTTTTTTATTATAACCGCACAACGAATGTGTCATCACTGGGACGGCCTGAGCATGAACATTAGGCAACTAAACTCGGAAGTCGAAAATGGCGGCCGGCGGCCCACTGCAAGCGCGGCACGAGGCGTGAGCGCAGGGTGCTTATTAATAGCGCAACGAGCCGCACGGCAAGGGGAAGCGCTCCGCCCCGGTTTAAACCACGTGGTATAGCAGGCGCAGCAGGAGCAAAGTACATGGCGAACTTCATCCGATTGTCGGATGCCTGGAGCAGTGGAGGTGTGGGGATGATATATACGAGGAATTGCAAACTTGGATGACGAGGCACACGGCACGCAGACGAGGTTCATGGAGGATTAATGTGCGCAGGGAGTACAACAATTTGCCGATGCGCAGGAAGAAATTCGGCGGCTGGAAGAGGACTTTAGCCAGCACAGTCGAGGAACTACATGAGAACGACGAAAGCAGATGGTTGCGTGGTTTGTGGTACATGAGTTGAGAGCGAACTGAAAACTTCGGGATAGGAAAACTTGGAGAAGAATGGAAACAAAGCTAGAAAAGGAAAACGAGAACACGATGGAATTGAAACATCTGAAGAAGAAGGTAGATCAGCCAACAATAAGAGAAGCCTAGAACAGAAGATAAAAAGAGGAGAGGAACATCTGGAGGAAAGGAAGGAAAGATTGTTTGGAAAGTCCAGACAGTTCAAAGACTACAGGGAGAAATGAGGAAAGTGGTAGAGTACCATGAGTGGAAATGAGAAGAGCGAACTGAAGCAAAGAATAGAGGAAGAGCAAATTAGTAATCCTGGGATAGGAGAAACTTGGAAGAAGAATGGAAAACAAATAAAAAGCTAAAAGGAAAACGGAAACACGATTGAAAATTGCATACACGAAGAAAAGGAAGATCAGGCGATCGATAAGAGCACTTAGAACAGAAGATAAAAAGAAGAGAGAAATACCTAAAAACTAAAGGAATACGGTAAGACAATGGACGAAATGAGGAGGAAATTGCAAAAGAGATGCGGGATAAGAGAGGAATTGTGGAAAAGAAGCGGCATAGGAACAAAAAGAACAGAATTGGAAATTGACAACTGCAGGAGATGAAGCAAGAGAATGGATGAAATGAAGGAAGGAAGAATGTGAAAGAGGTGTGGAGATGAGAAGGAATTAGAAAAAAAGCTCCTGAGTTCCGGAAACACCAAAACAGAAAGGACGGGATTACAAACGAGCTGAGGATGTTGGAGAGGAAAGAAGAGAACGGAGATGAAATGTTCAGGAACAAACTGTGCAGATGAACAGTTAGAAGCAGAAGCAACATTAAAGAATGAGATGCAAGAAAGAGTATTAAAGAAACGATGAATTAGAGAAGGAAAAACATGAGAGACAGTGGGAAGGAACAAAAAGAGGACAAAAATGACTAAGGAGAAAGCAAGGTGAAGTATGCGGAGATAGTGAAGATGAGAATGAAACGGAAAAGGAAATAGCCAATTGAAAGAAACGATGAATTTGAGAATGAAAGAAATGAGAGACGGTGGGTTAAGAAAACAAAACAATATGAATTTGAAATAACCAATGAAGAGAGAGCAAAGTTGGAGTAAGGAGATGAAAAGCTCGGAAAGATAAGAACAATAAGGGGGTCAGAGAGGAAGAAGACTCAATGCGGAAGGAAAGAGCCAGAAGTAGAACAGCAATAATGGTGGGATGTGTGATATCACACGGGAGAATGTTATGGTGCGGAGCTTTAATTGACACCATCGTCGGATGAAACAACAATAGGGAAACCTGATAAAGGAGACACAAATAAAAATGGAGACTGTGGAAATAATAGGTAGCCAGGAGTCGAACGTGTAGGGCGAGACACGAAGAGACAAAGGAAAGAACACCAGAGACGGGAGATAGAAAAGGTAGAGGAGAATACACGTACATGGGAGAGACACAGGTAGAAGGGTTAGTGGAAGACAATGGGGGTGAGCTTGGGGAATGTGTGTGAGCGGTGCGAAGCAGCCAGGATGCCTCTTCTCAGGAACGAGGGAGGAATATGCCCCTTTGAAGCGGATTGGCGACCAAGGTGGGTTCGGGTGCGCGTGCGAGTTAAGGGGGGCGAGTGCTGTGAAGGTACAGGCGGAGCTGGGGGGTAAATGGAGACCCAGGGAGCGCTTGTGGTGCGCGAATCCCACGGATCGTCCAGTGTGTGTGGTGAAGAGCGTGTCGAAATGTGTGCTGAACGTACGATGCCTGAGTAAAAGGCGTGCGTGGTAAAAGCCGTGTATGGAAGAAGCACTGTGTGTGAGAGGAACCGGTGTGTGAGAGAGTGGTATGAGAGGGAAATGGCGGTTGGTATGCGGACAGCACAACGCGTGTTCCGATGTCATGGCGAGGTGTGTAAGCAGTCTGGCAGTGGGAGTGCGTGCGTGGAATTGCGACAAAGACGGCGCCAGAACGAGGACAAAGGGCCGTGTGCGCGTGACTATTTTGGTGATCGTCGCCAGATTCGCACAGCAGCGCGCCAGAGGTCCGTGCGTGCTTCGACAAGGCCGCACGGGCGCGCTATGCGATGTGAAATCGGTCCGGAAACGCCCTGGATGGATACAAGCCGACCCCAGACGGACGAATTAGCTGGGAATTGTGAATTGGATTGGACGGGTTCTCCAGGCGAGGTGTGTGTAAAGCTCGGTGTGGCTGCGCCGTGCATATTTGTTCCAGAGCGCGCGAAGCGTTTCCCGATGGCGTTACGTGCCCCGGCTTGCGCGAGAAATCGGCGGTTTCGAGGTGTGAGTGACGTCATCGGGGATTCGCGGCGCGGGTTACGGCGAGCAGAGCACATGTGCTCGGGGGAAACCCTCGAACGAAGCTGATTGTGAATTGCGCAGTGACGTCCCCGCGTTTGGGGGGGGGGCCCCCCCCTTTGGGCGCATGGTGATCCAGCGAAGGAAATCTGCGGCTTTACGTCAGAGAAGGATAGGACGCGAACAGCACCATAGTCACGGGAAAAGAAGCGCAGGTTTGTGGTGCGCCTAGTGCGCATTAAAAAAAGGAGTAAAAGCAGCCTTGCCACTTCGGTAAACAGGATTCCTGGGCAGAGGGTGGGGACCCCTGCTCAGTGGATAGGAAGCATTAGTAGGGGAAGGGATAGTTAGGTTAGGGACCGGCCTCATGGGGCAGGACAAGTCCTCATGGGGCCGTGCATGGATGTTAGTTAGTGGGAATTCAGTTTAGATTTAGAAAGGAAAAATGGATTGGCGACACTGACAGACTATGAATGTGTCCGTGGGACGTAGTTAGCACTGAGTAAAAGGAGTGCTATAGTTTAAGGATGACGAGCAGCACGAGTCAGCTAGGGGACCCAGTGAGTGGAAGGGAGTGTTCAGCGATGTGAGAAATGAGAATTGAACGTAAAAAGTACTTCGATGGGCGATGGAGGGCCAGCGGCTGTATGAAAATGGGGTGATTGTGGAATGCAGGTGCGATGAGTGATTGGGGGGAGGATGATCCTCCAGGGAGCGGGGTCAGTGTAAAGTCAGCTCGTGGTTAGCCAAAGATTGACAAAAATGGAGGTTCGTTTTGCTGTTGGTGTGAATGTGGCTCGAACCCGTTTTGGAGGTGCAGGAGGTCTGTTGATTGGCTGGGAGCGTGGCTGCGAACGTTGAGTATCGCTTAGTGGGCACCTCCGGCACCGGACTAGCCGTGTAGGCGCAAGGGGCCATGAGGGGGCCGGATAAGCGTAGTGGGGCACGGGTGGGCCGCATGAGCGGGCCGTAGCGCCAGATGGCACGTGGGAGTTCGTGGGCACGGGACCGGAAACGGGGCCCGTGGCGCCAGCTGCACGTAGCGTCGAGGGAGAGTACCAGGGAGGCACTCCCCATGATTTTAGGGTAGCTGGGTAGGCTCGGAGAAATCAGGGCCGGGGGTTCCAGGTTGGGAGTAATCGGCAGAGGGTAGTTTCCTCAAGTTGAGACGCTGGCATCCCGCGAAACGTGCGAGGCACGAGGAAAATTGAGGCCAAGGCCCAAATTTAGGACACCAAAGGCGACGGGAATACTTGTTGGTAGAACAATAGATAAGTGGAGAGGTGTTTTGTTGAAGCCGGTAGTTTAAGGCTAAAATGTTAGGGTAGATGGAAAGTGTACCTTTTCGCACCATCATCTTCGCTCTGGTGGCGCTGGACTCACTTGGAGAAAGATCGCTGAGATCTGAGGGAGGCTTTGAGGCTTTATTGGGCATCGTAAAAATGAACAGGACGCTAGCTCTCCTATTCCCTCATATTGGAAGGGAAGTAGGGTGGGTAGGGGCTAGGATGACGATAGGTTAGCGGACAGAACATAAGGGGTTTAGGGAACGAGTTATAGAAGGGGCTAATAAATATAAATAAGAGGGGCTAAATTGGTTGGATTTTTGCAAACTAAGGGAGTGGTAAATGGACATAGACAGGAAATGGCGACAGTTGGGGGGAGACCCGTTGGGCTGGTGAGCCGCTTCGGAGCGACGGCACCACCACACTTCCCTCCCGAACGAGACAAGAGCCGGCCAGCTTCAATAATGCCGCCTGTTTGTGCTAAGCGGCCTGTTTCCGGCTTGCTCGCATGCTGTCTGGCTCTGCATGACCATGCCTGCTTACTTGTGTCTTGCATTTGCCCCAGTGTCCATCCATTACCATGTGGTCCAGGATCATTACGCGAAGTTTGCAAGGAACTGCCTGCGAGGCGACACGGGGACTGCGTTGTGCAGCCCGGTGCACGTTTGTGTTTGCTTGCCGTCATCCAGTTCAACTTCAGGGAGGAAGCCTTGGACTGCATTGGGCAGCCGGCTTACATTCTTGTCCCCTGCATAGGGAGCCAGAGACTGCATTTGAGCAGCCTGGTCCCCTTCAAATGGCTGTGGGCGCATATGGCAATGCGGTTGGGGAGTTGCTCAGCAGCTGAAGAATGAAGTTGTGAGACAGACAAGGGGCCGTTTTAACAAAAGGCCCGAGACTCCGACTTCAGCCTGCGGGGCGCTCACCCTCACAAACTATTGAATAACTTTGCCATGCCTTTTCCCAGAGTGCATCGTCCTGGGCATTGGTAGTGTAAATTATAGGATAGGGTAAAAATTGTAATAAGTTTTGCTCCCTGCATGTTTGTCGTAGCGCCCGGCAATTTTAGGTAAGTCGGCTGAGAGTGAGTTTGTTGTTAGTTCACACCAGTAGGTTATTATTTTGGGACACGATACACAAATGTCGCCCAGCTGGATCGAAGGTGTAAATGTACTAGGGGAGAACTTACAATGAGATGCACACGAAATTTGACGAGTCGGGACGAGTCTGTAAAAAGGGCCAGGGGGTAGTGGTTACGGTTGTGGATAATCACAGAACAGTCCAATGTTTCCCAGAGTCAGTTTATTTCGTAAGTGTGTGTTCCAGGTTAGATTTCCTCACGAAGTATAAGGTCTCGTTCGTTGTCCGGTGTGTATTTTGAGTTTGCCGTTTATTTCTTTCTTCTATTTTTATTTTAACAATAATAACAATAACACAAAATAAACCACGCAACACAGTCACGTTTGGATGGCGTAAGTTTCCACAGTCCCTTGTGGATCAGGAGATTTCACACGTCCGTGTTTGATCAGCGATTTCAACGCAAAGTGGATAATAACGGCTTGTACACTCTCTGAAGGGACTGGCAATAGAAGTGAAGAGGGGTGATCCAGCTGGGTGAAGGTTAAAGGTGAAAATGGTGGGAGGGGCGCTGATTCGGGTGGCAAGCCCACCGCGGCCCTCGCCTTGGGGCTATTAAAGGGACGCGTTCGCTGCGCCGACAGAGTGTTGTGGCTGGTTGAGAGCGGTTAGTTGAGAGCCGGTTTGGAGAGACGCGAGCACGGCAGAGGAGTTTGAGCCATAGGGGGGGGGGGGGGGGTGGAGTTCGGAGTGGAAGGGTTTGGAAGAGCTTGTGGGGAGCTGGCGAGAGCAGTGGAGTTTCGTTCGCTGAAGGTTCGCCACCTTCCACTCCGAACTCCAACGGCTCAACTCCTGCCGGTGGCTCAGCGTCTCTCCAACGGCTCTCAACTAGCCGCTCTCCAACCCAACCAACAACCTTGTCGGCGAGCGAACGCGGCCCTTTATAGCCCCAAGGGGAGGGGCTTTGCCACCCCAAATCAGCGCCCTGCCCCTTTTCACCTTTGAACCTTCACCCAGGCTTGAATCGCCCTGATAAATGCGGAACGTGGTGGAAATCGCCATCAAACGCGGACGTGGTGGAATCGCCATCAAATGTGGAGTGGTCGCATCGCGATAAAATCGTGTCATCAACGCGGACGGTGGTGGAAATGCGATCAAAAGCGGACGTGGTGGAAATCGCCATCAAACGCGGACGTGGTGGAATGCCAAATGCATAACTAGCGGACGTGTGGAAATCGCCATCAAACGCGGACGTGGTGGAAATCGCATAAACGGACGTGGTGGAATCGCTCTCAAACGCGGACGTGGTGGGAAATCGCCATCAACGCGGACGTGGGTGGAAATGCCATCAAACGCGGACGTGGTGGAAATCGCCATAACGCGACGTGGTGGAAATCGCCATCAAGCGCGGACGTGGTGGAAATCGCCATAAAGCGCGGAGTGGTGGAAATGCATCAAACGCGGACGTGGTGGAAATCGAATCAAACGCGGACGTGGTGGAAATCGCCATCAAACGCGGAGTGGGTGGAAATCGCCATCAAACGCGGACGTGGGTAAATCGCATCAGCGGAGTGGTGATGCCATCAGCAGGACAGTGGTGGAATCTGGCATCAAACCGGGACGTGGTGGAAATCGCCATCGAAACAGCAGACGTGGTGGAAATCGCCATAAACGCGGAAGTGGTGGAAATGCATCAAACGCGCCGTGGTGGGATATGCCATCAAACGCGGAGTGTTGTTTGAGTTGTTATTGTTGTTGTTATTGTTAAAATAAAAGATAAAGAAAGAATAACGGCTAACTCAAAGATGCACAGCCCGGCACACGAATAATTCCCTTTATACATCGGTGGGGAAATCTAACCTGGAACACACACTTAACGAAATAACTGACCTCTGGGGAACCTGACTGGTGTTCTGTGAATTTGCACAACCGTAACAATATTATGGCATTTCACATCATCTCCAACTATCAAATTTGCCGCTCGCAGTCCCTGATCATGTCCTTTTTTTTCTTCTCAAGATTGCACGGGCTAAGGTTGATTGATTGATTGATGTAAAGTAGCAAACGACCTGTTTTTCTTTTTCTTTCTTTTGATGCAACCTTGTGGAAATGTACGGGCCTTGCAACGAAACCTGTAATTACCATTGGTCTCTGTATTACACATGCATAATGTTCGAACCAATCACACAGGCTGGGGAATTGTCACCACACCATCAAGTGGTGGTTTTCTGTACAGACAAAAATGTGTTGAGATACAGTGCTTCGACAATTAACCTTAAACAACAGGTCAAATTCTCAGATATCCATAATCCTCGGTTTCTAAGATGTGACATTTAACCAATAATAATTAAATCTGCCTTGTGTAAGAAACAACAGTCCTTGCTGAGATCGCATTCTTTTTGAGATTGTCTGACTTTTTTTCTCACACAGAATATGTTGTGAAAAGGAAAGACTTTTTCCATGTTTAGAAGGGGAGGTGGGGGAGGGGGGAGAGGTAGCGGACACTTGTTTTTAATAACCTGGTGTCCACGTTCATAAAAGTTTTGATGTCATAAAATTGAAGAAAATGTTTCATACTCATTGAAGGTGCACAGGTGGACTGAGGCATGTGTGACAATGATGTTATCCTGCAGCAGCAACCTTGGTTTAAAAAGCACAAGGATACCAGGACTTTTTTTCAATTGATGCTTTTTCTTTTTTAGAACTATTGGAAAAAGTGAAGACTGAACCTGGTGCCTTTGTAAATGCAGATGTCCAAGAAACAAAATCATGTCAAGATGTACAACTTTGCCCTCGTGAAGGTTTGTTACAATTCCCAATTTCCCATACATTTTCTTTTATTGTTTTGAATGTCTCACGTGCATACAAAGAGCATATCGGAATTTACGGTTCAAGGAGTGTAGGGGCGTTCCATGTCAAGTGTACACATTTTTCAGCGAAATTTTGACACATCGTCTCAGATTTCACTCTTTTTTTTTGTGCAAGTGTTTGTATCCACGGTAAAACATTGTGTCAATTTCCAGACCTGGGGGCCCATTTTAGGCCCCGCCCAAATTTAGGCGCCCCCGGTTGACCCACAATCTTCCAGTGGCCATATCACAGATTGTAGTGGTCCGATTTGGATGATCTTGGTATCAAAATGCTCGTAAAAGCGAGATCTTTCGAATCGCGTAAAGTAAAATCATTCCGAAACAGTAATTCAAAAAGTTATAGTTTGGGGCGCCCTTTGACCTTGGCCCCCGCCCCCCAGCCAAACCGATGATCCCGATTTTTTCGTGTGAGAATACCCCTTCATATACTCCAACACCTCAGCATAAATGAAAATGGGATCTCAATGGGTTCAAGTGTGATGATGGTTTTATTGTTCGGAGTCCACATATCACTAATTCTTGATTCGACATTGGCGACGTTTGCCGTCATCGTTCCAATGACGTCACCTGCTAGCTGGCGACTTTATGTCTGAAATTGACAATGATCATCTCTGGACTATTATATATATATATATATATATGTATATATATATATTGCATCATTTGCGAAAATTATTCTGCTATTGTGTCTATTGATTTTTAAGTGTACATTTTTTGTATAACCATCATCGAATTAAGTTATAAATGGGCTAATTCTCAGTTTTTGCATATTTTGCAGTAAGCATGGCGACTGAAGATCGAAAGGAGTTCCGAAAATACTGTTGCGATCCGTTCAGCTGCCATAAAACGAAACAACGAAAAGATCTTCGCAATGTGTCAAATGATATGTTGATGAAATTTTCTTCAAAGGTAAAAAAGATGACAGACTTTGTACTTCGTGCAGAAAAAACTTTCTCAGTTGTCACCAGAGCATATTGAAGAATCATCTTCGACCAGTTCGAAATTATCATCAGAAGGTACTATCGAAGGCATTGCAGAATCTATTTCAACAGATGAGGATGAGGAGGTTTCTGAGCGAAAAGCAGAAGTTGACCTATTAAACCAGTCGTTATCGATGATTGGCGAAAGCCCATTCGACAAACGAAAGGCGGAAAGGAACCCAGGGTACGTTCCTGAAAAGCAAAGTAAAGTGGAAGATTCTGTGCGAAAGAAATTAGAACTAGTTGCTGGACCAAGCACTGCGGAGAAACACAAAATACAGCGTCAAAATGTGATGAAAACTGCATGCCAGAGGTGATCAAAGCCTGAAAGAAAAATACGTTGTTTCGAGCCATTCAGAGCAAATACGTATACTGACAATATTTGCTAGGAATATGAGCATCAGAGGGATGATGAGTGAATTCAGTTGCTCCCAAAGAATGGCTGTGCAAGCCAAAAATTTAGAGAAAGAAAATGGTATCTATCGTCTCCAAATCCCAAACAGGGTAAAATATTGCCTGACGAAGTGAAATCCGCCGTAACCGAATTTTACCGAAGTGATGAAGTCAGCCGAAAAATGCCGGAAAAAAAGGACTGTGTGGTGGTCAGGAATGAACATGGAAAAGACAAAATTCAAAAGCGCCTGGTACTAAACAATCTCAAGGAACTGGTTCAGAAATTCAAAGAGAAGAACCCTGGCTTGAAAGTTGGATTCGCGACGTTCGCCCTGCTCCGTCCCTCGGAGTGTGTCCTGGCCGGTTCAGGCGGTACACACAGTGTACGTGTATGTACGATACATCAAAATGTGAAACTCATGATGTTTGGTTCCAAAATGCCACAGATAGCCGAACTTCCTAGCTATCATCATGTGATAGCACGCATAGTTTGTAACCCAGCACAACCGGCATGTTTTTCAGAACTTGTGAAAGTTGCCCATCAATTGAAGACTTCAAAACCGAGCTACTGAGTGCTTATGAACTGGAGGATATTGATGAAATTCAGTTTAAATGGTGGACATCCACCGACAGATCTGAACTGAGCTCCATGGTCCTGCCTTTGGAAGAATTCATTAATCAATTCTGTGAAAGTGCGGTGAAATTAGTGAGACACGACTTCATTGCCAAGGCCCAATCTCAGTTTCTGAAAAATAAGAAAGACGAAATCGGTGATGGAGAATTTGTCATTATTGGAGACTTCTCAGAGAACTATTCGTTTGTCGTACAGGATGCGGCCCAAGGATTCCATTGGAACTGCTCTCAAGCGACAATTCACCCCTGGGTTTATTATTTCAAATCGGACGATGGCAAATTAAACCACGATTCGTTCACGATTATATCAGAATGCAATACTCACGACGTTGTCTCAGTCCACCTCTTCCAAAGAATGCTCATTGAACACTTGAAATCTAGCTTTGGAAATGTAAAGAAACTTAACTATTTCTCAGACGGTTGCGCTGGCAATATAAGAATTGCAAAGCCTTCATAAACCTATGTCGTCACAAATCAGAGTATGGTATTGACGCAGAATGGCATTTTTTTGCCACAAGTCATGGCAATGGCCCTTCAGATGGCGTGGGAGGTACAGTCAAACTAGAAGCAACACGTGAGAGCCTGCGTAGACCTTACGACAGTCAAATTATTTCTCCAAAAATCTTTTCGCCTTTGCTGAAAATGGTTTGAATGAAATGAAGTTCGGTTACGGGATACAAGAGGCGTATGACGAGGAAGAACGAAATCTGGAAGAAAGGTTAAAAACGGCCAAAACCATAGCTGGAACTCAAAAACTTCATGCTTTCATCCCTATTTCTGAAACTGTTCTTCAAGTACGCGAATTCAGCCTTAGCGAGGAACACCGTATCGAATCAGCTATTTCAAAATCTACACCAACTTTTAACGGGAAACTCTCAGGTTATGTCACAGTGCACTATGATGGAAAATGGTGGCTTGCCTGCATCATGGAGCCTTTCAGGACACTCATGAAGTGAAAGTGAATTTTCTTCATCCAAACGGGCCTGCAAATAGTTTCTTTTTCCTGACATTGAAGATCACTGCATTTTAGACTTTTCTGATATACTTCTTTCCGTAGAACCAAAAACTGCTACAGGTAGAACCTACACAATCAGTAAAAAAGAAACACAGCTGTCAAATAAAACATTGGTTGGCAAAAAATCTTGACTATAATATGCTAAGAAAAACTCTTACTCGTACTAGTATCGCTTCCAGTTCCTGCATGTGCATGTGGAAAATTTATGTACAATATACTGATATAGTGTATTGGAAATCTTGTGTTCAAATATTGTGCTATGTATTGTGGCGTATTGTGTGTCCAGCACCCGAGTCCCTGAACAATAAAACCATCATCACACTTGAACTAAGTTTTTCGCAGCAGAGCACATGACAAGAGCCAGAATAGTTCCCTGATCATCATTCTCAATTCCTTGATTTTTCAAGCACCACTCAACCCAGTTTGAAAAATAAACCATGCTGCCCGAATCTTCGTTCTCCCACAGCGTCATCTCTGAGCTGAGTGAAAAGCTGTTGTTTCTCTTCGTTTTATCTGATGATGTGTGTGGTTCTTTCTCAGCCTTAATTTTGAGGCCTCGACTCGCCTGCCAGATGCCCCTAGTTGAGGAGGTCTGCTGCTTGGCCCGAGAGAAGTGCTTTATCTGAGCAAATCCAGACCTTGAATGTGTATCGTTAACTTGCAGTAAGTTCACATCTCATGGCCTTGATCTTTTGCAACCTTTCTCTTGTCTTTTGCCTCCTCTGTACTTTTAATAAGTGCCAAATAATAATTTTAATTCTCAAAGGCCAAGCAATGGAGTCTTTCCTTGTAGTTTCACTCTAAATGTATATGCCCATTTGTTTCCTAATTGGCTGACCAACGCCTGATCGTGCATCTGCACGCTTTGGTAAAGGCTTTGGATAAAAATGTGGGTAAGCTCGCTTTTGATTACAAACCGGAATGGCTAAATTACATGGAAATACACAATCGATGGGCAGCACGGTTTTCAAACTGGGCTGAGTGGAAACAAGGTAAATGAGGGACTCTGAAAGAAAAATATCAAGTAAACATTTCATCATCATTAGTATTTAATGTAGTAAAGCATCTCTTCATTACTGTTCAAAAAATATTGCTGTGAAATTTTGGGGTTATATTTCTACAAATCCACCAATTTGGATTTTCATGCTTAATCATATAATAAACACTTGGATAATTTTTTTTTTTTGATACAATGAGGAACTCGAACATATATGATCAGGACATAACAGAACAAAAGGAACATTAAAAGATTGGTGGGGGGGGGGGGGGAGGGGGGAAAACACTAAATAGCTGGGTTGAGGGACAAAATGGAGGGAGAGTTGGGAAATGAGCTGGGGTCGGGGGTGAACGAGGTATACAGCAACAAATTGTCAATCACAGAAGTGGAGAGCAAAACTGGACACATGGAAAGAGGTGGGTTTGGAGATTGTTAATGGGGTAGAAAAGGTCATGGTTGTGGATAGGGTGGTGACCTGAGATGGTGGTGAACAGGAACAGCTGTCTTCAAGCCCCGAAAGGAAGAATGAGATTGAAGAGACTGAGGAAGTTGTTGTTTGTGTTGTCGTAAAGCCCCGTACAGTTCTCCCGAACAAGCCTGTGGTACGTAGACAACGGATCGTTCTCCCAGGAGCGACCCAGAGATCCTATACATCCAGGATGGTGTAGCTCCGCCTTCACGAAGTCAGGGCCATAACAGAATTGGAGAGAGGAGAGACACAGAGAAACGAGAGGGAAAGGGCCGGTCCATGGGGACTGATCAGCACTCTGACCATGACCACGCTGCCCTGACAAATCTGGGCAGCAGGGTAGAATTGGGAAGTTTGGCCCCAGACCTGTGTTTGGGGGTACAACCACCACAAAGAGGCATCTTCAATAGTTTCACTGAGGAAGTTGGTTCCACAGTTTGGGGGGGGGGAGGAGGGAAGGAACAAATGAGTGGAGGTGAGCATTTTTTTCAGAGTGAGAGGTTAGAGTGATTCTGGATTTTGGGAATTTCACCAGAAGGGTGTTACTGGCAGACCATGTGCACCCTTTCAGAAACCTGGGTGGGGGATGGTGGGTTGAGGTGGACGGCAGAGGACAGGAAGGATGGAGGGTACAATACCAGAAAAGAGGCTGTAGAAGACAGGGAGACCACCGACCTGTTGGCGATGTGATGGTGATTGGCCCAGAGACTCAGCTTCATCGCTGAAGATTCCAATGATGTTGATGGCCTTGGTTTCCATGGCAACAAGCTGAGTAAGTAGTGAGGCAGGAAAACAGCCCAGATGAGAGAGCAGTGCTGCACATGCAGGCCTTGTGGGTCGATAAAAGTTCAGGTGTGCCAAGGAAGGACTTTGTATGATGGTGGATGTCCTGTCAGTGGCTAACTTTGGAAACCAACTTGGATATGTTGTTTCCCAAAGAAAGGTCATGGGTGATCGTGAGGCCCAAAATTTGAGTGATTGAACTTCTTCAAGTGGATTGTTTAAAAAGTAGATGGGAGCGTTCGCCAAACAGTCCTTTTGGGGGGGAGGGGGGGGGGACACAGAAAAAGAGACACAGACACAGACAGATATAGGAATAATATGGGGCCGACAACACTGCCTTGAGGTACTCCAGCCTTGACAGGGAGAAGAGATTAAAGGATTCTATTGAGGGTCACATGTTGGCTACGAGAGTAGAGGAAGTCAGTCAGCTATATGTCGAGTTGACCTTGGATTCCATCGGCAGACAGTTTGTAGAGCAAGGCAGGATGCCAGACTGTATCAAAAGCATGATATATTTTCAGACAGCCCTGATCTCATGTCTAACATTGAGGGCTTCCATCTATTGTTTGGAGAGAAGAAGCAGTGTGTCCAAACAATGGAAAGTGAATCCATCCATCCATCCATCCATTGGGACCATACTCTGCAGAGCATTGGTGCTGCCTCAGCAGTCTCCTTGGCTATTGGGCACAATCCTGGATGGGGTACCACTCCGACACAGGATACCAGCAAGCTGGCACTCATTTTGCCGACCTCGGAAGGATGACAGGGCAGAGTCAACCCCACCTGGTATTAATTCAACAGCCGAGGGGATTTGAACTCAGGATCATAGGATCCCAAGCCCACCACCCTAACCATTAAGCCAACACCAGGCATAAGGTAACAATTCATTTCTATTTTGTATATGATATCGACATGGTAATGGTATAATTAACTCGTATAAAGGTAATGTCATTCACAAAGGACTGTTGCACTTTGTTTTGTTGACCTCATTGTCATTTATTAAAATCATTTTAAATGATGATGAACATTGTATCTTTGTCCTGAATGTTTAGTTATTTGAAACATTTCCATTGTTCATTTTTTTTAAATATCTAGAGACATGCAGTTTCAGCTTCTTGCTTCGATTTGCTTATTTAATTTTTGTTCTTCTATTTTCACCTTTCCTTATACATTGCTGTTCATTGCTCATACATCAGGAACATTGCTGTTCCAATACAATAATTGAAGGCAACACCTTCACATTAGCCAATCACCATTTAAGTAATGTAAAGCAAACATTTGGTTTTAGCTGTAAAGGACAGTATTTTTGAGTTCAGATACATTTTTCATCATACAGACAAACCCACAAATAACTTTGAAAGAAGATGAATATTTGTTGTTGCATGCGGTGGGAATTGTACAAGTTGACGGAAGCAGAGTTATGCATAGTCAAATTAATTGAGGTTTATATCAAGCATTCAATTACACACAACCCTTTCTCTACACTCATCCTTTCTTACCTCCTGGATTACCTTTGAGGAGATCTCACTTAATTACCAGAATGAGAAGTTTACAGATTGTGTTTGACACAAGGACTCAAATAAGGCCTTCACAACAATACAGTGTTTGGTTGTTGACAAAACAACCAAATACTGTATTGTTGCTGTGAGAAAGTGGTATATTAGCATCCCTGAACAACTCGGAGGATTTTTACACACTCTTGACCGGTATCATGGAACAGCAACAAGCAGCAGATTCTCTTAGAATGCAACGACTACTGAATTATTTTGGATAAGACTGTTTTCGGAATAAGTTATGGCAAACAAAAGCCTCCAAAGCACATCCTGCTGCCATATGCTGTCAAATTGCTAATAAACAATGTAGAGGTCCATTCAAATGTTAAATCGCTGTGGCCATGGAATTGCTTGTTTGTAAATTGGAGAAATAGTAATGGCTCTGTGCATTCATCTAATGATGTGCCACTACCAGAAAAAAGCCACACGTCAATACTACGCAAGCATGGGATAACATCGACAGACTGAAGGAAACTCTGGTGAGAGCACCTCTCAGAGTAAACAGTATAGTGATGCAGGCCAGAAAATTTGGACCCACATTTCCTCCACAAACCATGCCTACAAAAGAAAGGCAAAGAAGTGTTGAACCTACACCTGCTGCCAAACTTCCTGTAGATAATGCAGGTGAATGTTGTGGCCCGCTTCCACCCCTCCCCCCACGCACCCCCCCCTTTTTTGCGAGGAAATATGTAGAAGTGTCTTCTGCCGAGGTTCTAGAAGATGCATGGAGAAAAACCCTTTTATGGATGCTAGATATGCATGCAGCTGAGCATCAGGAAGTTAGTCCATCCATCCATTGGGACCATACTCTGTGCAGAGCATTGGCACTGCTTAAGCAGTCTCCTTGGCTATTGGACACAATCCTGGACGGGTTGCCCCTCCGACACAGGATACCAGCAAGCTGACACTCATTTTGCTGACTTCAGAAGGATGACAGGCTGAGTCAACCCCACCTGGTATTAATTCAACAGTCGAGGGGGATTTGAACTCAGGATCGTCGGATCCAAAGCCCACCACCCTCACCATTTAGCCAACACCAGGCATAGAAAGTTAGTGGATGGACCAGATATTATATTTCTGTTTATTGTGATGTACCAGTGACCCAAGACAATGTAGGTTACCTGTCTACAACCTGCAGCATGTTCAGTCCCTCTCCTTATCCAGAATTAATTCTGGTTGGCAAAGATGTGCAAATAGTGGGTCTCCTACTCTACTCCACTCCAACATGCAGCTGTTCATGTGTAAAACCACTGGTGAGAAGCAGGGCTTCACACCGCCGCAGGCTCTGACCCTGGCTTTTATTGATGGTCATCGCAAAGGCGATCGCTCGTCTTTCCACAACGCATTGCAGTGACCACATGATTGATCCATAAGACCACAGGTATGCTCATATACAGCAAGATCAGAAAAAGCGATTTCATCCAGATTGTATCACTGTGCCACATGAAAAGATTGAACAGAGCAGCGTTGTTGCCTCAAAAGATTTCTGATTGCCTCACGTGCCAACATATTGACGCCAATTTTCACAAAGCTGGTGTTGAACTGCATCGGCAGCACACAAGATTAGGGCGAGATGGAGACAGTAGCATGCGCTTGCCAGTGTTGAGCTAAATCGTCATCACACACAGATTTCTGGCGAGATGGAGACATAGCAATACATGCTTGCGGATGTTGAGCTGCATCACACACAGATTGTTGACATGCTGTGCTCAAATTGGCACGGCCCCATTGCTGACGTTGTCGTGACAAATCACGACAGCGTTGTTCAGCAACATAGCGATCAATAAAAGTCTTTGTTACATTTTGCCATTTTTGGGGCTTGTATAATGAGTTTAACAAATGAATAATAAGAACTCGACAAGAAAAAATGGATTTTAAGTACCGTATTTTCTGGTGTATTAACCGCAACCCCTGTTTTGCACCCTCAAAATAATAATAATAATAATAATAAAACACCTTTTCCGGTGTATTAACCACACCCATATTTTTTTACCCTCAAAATAAATGAATATATTGATCATTTTATTTTCTGATCTAGATCAAAATACGTTTGTACATTAACTTTGTATGGAATAAAGTGACGGAGTTATCAACATGCTTACTCCCATGTCCGCTTCATTCTTATTCTCATTTTCAAGAAGATGAAGAGAGGGGAGAGATACCAAGAAGTTTTTATTTTTCTTTCTTTTTTTTAATATAAAAATAGGATTTTCTTGTAACAATAAAAAGGAAGAAAAGGAATTCATACCGCTATCATCCATATTTATTGTGGATCTGTGGCCCTGAAAAGGGCCGTTTGGGTTTGATGAAGCTTTTCAGCAAAACCCGAGGAAATCCTCGTCAGTGCTTTCCTCGTCGAAGACGGTACGTAACTCCTTGTCTGAATCGGTGTTAAGCAAGTCCTTGTCCGAATCAGTGTGAAGCAAGTCCCCATCGATGTCCATGTCGCTGTCACCATCATTTGCAGCCTCGTCTTCCTAAATGATGTCATCCTTTGTGCCGTCCATGTTGTTGGAGATGCAGCATTTCAGAAATGCTCGCTTGATGATGTCCGATGGTATCTCCTCTCACACCTTGACGATCCAGCCGCAGATCATCGGAAGGTTGACCTTTCTCATTCTCCCGATGAATGCCAGCAACCTCCCGTCAACATAATGTTAAGCCAACGTAGCGACGGCAGTAATGGTGAAAGTTCAACCAAGTGCATGTTGCCATTGCTCCTCGGAATCCGGACGAAAATCCCGGCAGGAAACACGTCACGAAATGTTGATTTTTCAACTGATGAAAATACCAAGTCTGGGAAATAGGAAAGTTTGCCTGTGGTGGTTGATGCAGCTAATGCTCCTCAAAATAATTGGTTGAATACGAAGGCCTGCAAAGTAAGAATGTTCGTCTGGTTGACTTGAATAATCCGTGGGAAGCAAGTTAGGAACCACTGATGGCCACGAGGGAAAATGAAGAGAACCAAAGGAAGCCAAAATAACTCAGCAGCACTGGTACTTCTTAAAGCTTCACCATCCTACCAAGCTCGGAGCTCTCGTGAGATTCTTCTTCTTCCTTTTAAATCTATTTCCTGCTCTCGTATCGAAAAATACTCGGGGTTGATTGGTTGTTCCTAGTTTTAAACCACACCCTGTTATCCAGCATTTGTTAATATAGCGTCAGCATGTAAGGAATAAGCTTGGTGGATTAATTCTGCCTGCAGCAGATGTTCATGTAGAAAATGATGTATGTAAAAAGATAGTCACCACTACAAGTCCCTCGTCTATCCACCCCTTCTGCTGCACACAAACAACGACGATGGCTGGAAACTTGTCTTTGGGCAGTGTCTTCCTCTTGAACACGACATCCGAGAGAAGCTTTCCACGCAAGCTTATTTGAGGTGGGTGCTCCGTTATTGGACTATAGCTATCTATACTAATAAATGTCAATGTGTGTTAGTGTGTCTCCTCTATCACTCCAAAACCATAAAACCTTGCAGCCTGAAACTTTGCATGCATACAAAGAAAACTCCAAGGAAGTGCAAGAGTGAAAATTGGGTGTTTGGGTTAATTAAAACATCCCTTTTGAAGATAATTAACGGCCTTATTTAATTACATTTAATCCTCTCCTTCATCAGGCGATCCTCAGCCAGCTCGCTCTCTGGGGCCTTAAGGCGTTTCCTGGGTAACCTCGCTGGGGTCTGAAGCCGCCTTGTTTTTTTGGCTTGCTCAACCATGCCTTGACTTGGAACAGGCCGCAACGATTTCCAAACGATAGTTTTTTTTTCACTTTCCTAACTCATATTATCGAATGCCTGTTCATCATAGCTACGAATCGCTTTTGTAAGTACTATAGTTTTCAAATTATGAGCTTGGAGCGATTTCATGCATTAGATTATACGATTTTCTACGATCTACTCTCACAGACTAATTAAAGTGAATCATCGAAATATTATTTCAGTTTTGAGGATCGGATGTCGTCCGGATTAAATAAGTGTTGAAATCTGTTGTGAAATCTGATAATTTAAGAACTAATGAGTCAAAACTAAGCTGATATACCAATTTACTTAAGCAAGCAAGGATATATTCCCTCCTCCTTCAGAAATGCACAATAAAATGTGAAATTTCTAAAGCAATAAACTTATCTTTTTCTACTGTTTGGAGAATTATTTTGCGTGAACAAAACATTTAGGAACTTGCCAAAATTAACTAGTTTCATTGAGATATATGATTTAATGCATTCACTGCTAGCTTCGTGCCTTGTCCCCCAGAGGAACTGCTTATCCATAGCGTCTGGCAGATCTGTGTCGAGGTTTTCGGAGGTTTCACGAGGTGCTCTACAGGGAATCGAAACAAA
>CM068952.1:176052951-176065293 GCA_035128595.1 Eptatretus atami
CTCTTGTGCCGTCGACCTTACGGGGGCTGACGCTGGTGCGCAAGCGCTGCCGGGAGAAGAAGAAAGAGCACCATTTTGCCACGCTGCATGCTCGAGCTGGGTGCTCAAATCCGACGACATTGGCTTGTCACGAGCCGCATTCGTGCCTTTGACACTTTCCCCTCGTCCATGAGGCATCACCAAGTACTCTGTGTCTTGTCTGCATGTTGTCTAAGGTTTATTTTGCTAGGGTTCTCTTCGAAACCCGTAATCCGTAGCTCCCTAGTTAAGAGCGGGTTATAGATGAATTATAACGTTCGTGAATGTTTTGCTTGTGTCGTGTTCCCCGATGTGTCCCCAATAAATCTGGCCGATTCATATGAAAGTTGCTGCCTTGAGTTTATTCGTGCCATGCTGAGGAACAATTCGCTCGATTTGTATTTAAAACCAAAATGGTTACGGACTGGCAGACTCCGCTCGGTCTCTGACAAACCCAGTCTGTAACCTGGGTCTATTTCCCAAACTGGCAAGGCACAGGTGTACTTTGGTATTGTGATCTGAGGCGCGTAACCCGAGACCTGTGCCGAGCAAGCCGGCGTTATAATCCCAGAGACGGCGGTGCTGTTCAGTGACGCCGAATCTTCAACATTTGGCTGTCAAGAGTAGGGTGCGAAGCCCCCCCCCCCACTGCCGAATCCTTTACAATATAATGTGAATTTCAGCGGAGTTGCCAGGTGATGCTCTTTTGTTTTGCCAAAATGGGTGTAATTATAATTGTACAGTTGTCATGATATGTTTATAATAACTGTTTTGAAGGCTTTGCTAGTTTGATTTTTTATATATTTTTTAATAGTGTAAGACTGACTGTATTACTCGTTTACAAAAGATATATATAAAAAAATATGTCAACTTTTATTATATTCATTATATTTTTATATTTTTCCGGTATAAATTAATATTACTATGGATGTTCAAACAATATTTTCTCGGATCATAAACAAATAATTATATGGCACAAATATGGTACCGGTCCCTGGCATATTGGGAAAAAAAACCTGCCGGTCCGCCACATCAGATAGATTGAGAAGCACTGCTGTAGGCAGTGCAGGCATTCTGCCTCGGGCCCTCAAACCGGTAGAGGGCCCCCACGATGCCCGAAATGGACAAGCCCATTTTCTTATTTTCAAGATTTTTTTTTTTATGAACCTTGAGCAAGTGAATTTTTTTCACAAGCATTATTGAAATATGTGATTTTATAAAACCAATTTTTCAGTTGCGGAAATAAGTAAGATGTTGTATGCATTGACGCATGTCTTATGCGCACTTCCTCTCAGCTTCGTATGTGCATGTATATATTATATATGTAAATATGTACGTCAAAACCGGTTTGGACTTAGAATCGATGCATGCGCACTTCCTTTCAGCCCCGTGAGTCCGGTCACCTGAGATCGACATGACACCACCAAAATGGGCATATCCTTCTGGTGCTAAAAAAAAAGAAAGCAAAAAGATCTCGGAGAAGAAAGGAAAACTTGGGATGAAGGTACATGATGTTATTAACTCTTCGCGTGCAGGCGGCGGCATATGCTGCCAAGCGATCGTTCGCTGTTTTTTTATCATTGAAGTACTTACCAGGCTAAGAGTTAATAAACAAACAAGCAAAGAAACGGGGTAAAAACAGAGGCACCTATATACATTTCTGGTTGTGGGAGATGTTGGAGGGGGCTGATGATGGTGGTGGGTGCACAATTCTTTTTAAATAAATAGTAAAAAATTGTGGTTATATTTTTATCACGTGTGTTAACATTATATTGTGTTGGGTTGTTTGTTATTTCACAGGGTCAATGCTTAGATTCATACAGAAATCTCCATCTGATTCAGTCAGTGCTGAAACAGCTATCCCTGAACCATCGACCAATGCTGAACCATTGACCAGTCCTGAAACGGCTATCCAGGAACCAATACAGCAGAAAGCAGAGCCTGTTGATCCTGCTCTGTGGCTTTCTGTCAAGACAAACACTTTCAGAATGGAAATGGTGCACAGAGGACCATTTAAAGTTCAGGCAAATTACATTTATCCAAGAAGCAGTAGAAGAGCATTCCATGGTGGTCTGTGGTCCAGAATAATGCCAAATTGGGAACAATTAAACAGAAGTTGGCTCTCATACTCACAGCAACGCAATGTTTTTTATTTTTTTTTTCCTGAAAGCTTTTTTCCACACAAGATATCAAACTGATGAAAGGGGGTGTCAACGACTGGAAAAACATCACTGCCATTCTGCGAAGACATGGGGGCAGTCCAGAACATGTAAATTCAATGACAAAGTGGAAAGAGCTGGAGTTAAGATTGAAAATGGGGCAAACAATTGACCAAAGAGAAAAGTCATGTTTGGCTGCTGAAAAGAAGAGTGCCGGACGTTTTAACAAGGTTAATTTACATCATACAGTTCCTCCATCATCCATCCATCCATTGGGACCATACTCTCTGCAGAGCGTTGGTGCTGCCTAATCAGTCCTAGGCTATTGGGCACAATCTTGGCGGGTCGCCATCCGATGCAGATACCAGCAAGCTGGTACTCATTTTGCCGACCTCAGAAGGATGACAGGCTGAGTCAACCCCACCTGTATTAATTCAACAGCAAGCGTGATTTTGAACTCAGGACCATAGGATCCAAACCCACCACTCTAGCTAATCCAACACCAGGCATGAATATAGTATCCTTGCTGAGAGGAATCTTGGACAGGGGTTCCTCCAACTGTCTGTATGACTTAAACAATGGCCACTTTCTCAAAGAGGTTGAGCTGATGGCAAAATTTGACCCCATAATGGAACAGCATTTGTCCAGCATCAAAGATGGCAAAACACAAACACACTACTTGTGCAAGACCATACAGAATGAGCTCATTCAGATAAGCTGACAAATTGATGGAGGCAATTGTCTCAAAAATTCACAAATCAAAATACTTCTCAATTATCCTTGACTGCACCCCGGACATAAGCCACCAGGAACAAATGTCCATTGCTCTGCGGACTGTGGATTTGAATCTGAAGCCAGAGGTGAAGGAACACTTCTTAAGGTTTGTCGTTGTGGAGGAGACCACTGGTCTCAACATGTCTAAAGTAATATTAGACAAACTTGAGGAGCTACACATACCCTTTCAAGATTGCAGGGGTCAATTGTATGACATTGGTACCAACATGAAAGGGAAGAGACAAGGCGTGCAAGCTCGACTCCTCCAGAAAAATCCAAGAGCTGTGTATGTCCCATGTGGAGCACACACCTTGAATCTTGTGGCAGATGCTGCAATAGCATCAAGGGATGCTGTTGGTTTCTTTGGACATCTTCAGAAGTTGTACAACTTGATGACAACATTGATAGCTGACTCAAAAAATTCAGGAAGGTGCATTTTTAACTCAAAAGGTAACAGTGAAACTGAAAATAGTAATTTGCTTTTATCATTATTATAAATATAATATAGAATCTGCATAAACAATTTTATGTATTTATTCTCAAAACATTACAACTGACTTTGATAGTCTGTGATGGGTTGAGAGGAACCCCAAAGAAATTCTTTCTGAGGGCCCCCAAGTGGCAAGAACCTGCACTGAATACACCACTTTAATAATGAAACAAAGTATGTCGTTACCAGAAGTGGTTTCTGAGATAATACACCACTTTAATAATGAATGTTATTACAGTATTAATACGTCATTGCACTACTATTTATTATGAACGTTGCGTTATTATTATTATTATGACAAAACGATATATTATTATGAAACATCGGCTAATTAGTTATGTCTGCACCTACGGAACTTCAACGATAAAAGTCTTTGGCCATGGGAGATAACATCAGTTATCAAAACTGTTTTCTGCACTGAATACACCACTTTAATAATGAAACAAAGTACATAGTTACCAGATAAGAAGTGGTTTCTGAAAGAATACACCACTTTAATAATGAACGTTAGTGCAGTATTATTGGCCTATACGTACTGTGTGTTGTTGGAAGGCCCTTGATGCCGATTGTTTTGATATTTGATGATCATTTTAACAATCGCTTTGCATTTTCTGTTGTGTGAAACACAAACAAAGGTAGGGCATCCATGGCAATTGTGAATATGACAGGTTTGACGATGTGTTCGGCCGGAACTGCATGAAAATAAAAATGGCGGATGTTGGAGTCAGCCATCGTACGCTGTGATGATGTAGCATGACAGATGGACAGAAAACTGCCGCAATTTACGGATCCGCTATTCGCGGATCCCGCGTATTCACGGGTCAAAAGTGTGACCTGCTTTGACATTCGCACTTTGCGTAATCGTGTTCTTATTTATTTATTGGCTGCTCTTAGAGCACCCTTATTCTGGACATTTCCATCTGTCTGTCTGTCCGCGAAACTTTGTCAAGCCTAGGGGCTAAACCACTCAACCAATTGCAATGAAATTTGGTAGGTAGGACCAATATTTCTGGGAATCGTGTGCTTTCGAATATGGACCCGGGCCCTACAACAGCATAGCAACGGCCCTTTAAAGTGGTCAAAAATCGAAAAAAATCAAAAATAAATAAATCGAAAAATCGAAGATTAGAGTTCTGTGCGCAATCTATCTAGCTCCCTTCATGCCAATTTGCAGCCCTAACAAAAATATTTGTAGGAGGAGATAGGTTTTGGGCGAGTACATGTCGAACATTTCAGAAACGGTTAATTGCGAATATCTCTAAGAGAAAGAGTCTGATTTTGATGAAACTTGGGTGAAATGTGTATAATGTGGCTAGCATGTACACAAAAATGAATGGTTGCTATGCACACCTCCGTTGCTTAGCAACAGCTAAAATACTTTATCGTACATCGTACACTTATTGTGGACTGTACAAAAAAATCAGTACCTCCGAAACTGGACCCTCCGAGGGACCTGTTTTTTTTTTGTGCCCAAGGAGAATGTCTTACAGCATCATATAAAAAATAAAATCTTTAGCGAATAGATAAATGGAATTACCAGGGCTGCCATTTGTTAGTCTCTTTGGAAACATGCCTGAAATTTCACAAGGCGGGTTTCTGGGTGCAAACTAAGAGGGCTGTGATAATCATATTTATTGTGCTAAATTGATTGATAGCATATACATGAATATTGGCTAGTCGCGTCGGCCAGCTTTCCATCTAGAGCGAGCAGCCATGTCGCCTACCGGCTTGTTTATTTATTAACTTATTAATTTTATACTTCAGGACTGGTCTCCTATATCCACCTGGGAAATTGCAAATTGGTCATCACAGCATTGCATAAAAAAGTGAATAAACAGATCCCCTTAACTACAGCCAAATTAACTTACTGTACTTCCAATCTTCAGCAAGGTCATAGAATCCATCATTGCAGTTGACATAAAATTATTCATTTTCTCCAACAGCCTCATCTTAGATCATCAATTTGGATTAAGATCTGGTCACTAACTTGGACATGCTGCTTCTACTCTCCCAACAAAGGTGAAGGCCCTCTATATCAGACATGAGATCAGGGTCATCACTCTGGACATATCTCGAGCTTTTGAAACAGTCTGGCATTCTGACTTGCTCTCGAAACTGTCCACCTATTCGCCTCATGGAAGGCAAATCCAACTGTAGGCAATCTCAGTTCCTTCCACAAAGCTCGGAACAAGTGTGTGTGTACCCTCAGGTGAGTCAGAAAACAACGTCTTTCTAATCCCAAGTCTGAATTCTCAAAACTGTCTCCCTCCATCAAATCCTGGTGGCAACTAGTTGAGTCTTTTTCTGGTGTATGTTCCCCCTTTCTCCCCTCACTGACCTCAAATAGCCGTACAGCTGACACTGCACGTGAAAAGGCTGAATGCCTACACTCTGTGTTTGCTTCTAAATCTTGTGTCCCAAACCCATCGCTTCCTGTACCCACCTTACCCAGTCACACCCAAATGTCCCTGGACTCTGTGTCCTTTTCTCCTGACAAGGTGGAACTTGCTGTCAAACCTCGACTCTGATTCTGCAACCGGTCCAGACAGCATTAGCCCACATGTCCTAAACATCTGCTCTGCTTCTCTTACTCACTCTCTCTATTGTGTTCACCCTCTCATTTGCTCAAAGGCATCTGCCATCTGCTTGGAAATCAGCAAACATTACCGCTCTGCATAGGAAAGGTGCAAAAACAGATCCCTGCAACTACCGACCAATGAATGTTCTCCCAATCATCAGCAAGGTAATGGAATCCACCATCGCTTCCTCTCCTCCAATGGCCTGATTTCCGATCATCAATTTTGATTCAGAACAGGTCACTGTACCCTGGACATGTTGCTCCTGCTTTCCCAACAATGGATGGAGGTCCTCTTGGGAGAGCCATCTCCCAAAACATATCGTGTGCTTTCGACACAGTCTGGCACCCCGCTCTGCTCACCAAACTCTCTTCCTATGGTATCCGAGGCAATCTCGACTCATGGATCGCAGACCTCCTCTCCTGCCGCAGTAAGTGTGTGGCTCTTAATGGAATTCTCTCATCCCCTCTTCCTGTCCAGGCTGGAGTTCCTCAAGGCAGTGTTCTGGGCCCTGTTCTTTTTCTGGTTTTCATCAATGATCTCTCTGACTCTGGAAAATCCTCTTTTTCTCTTTGCTGTTGACTCCACCCTCTGCCACACCATCTGTCATCCCTCAGACTGGCAAGAAGCAGCCTCTTCACTCTCTGCAGATCTGGATAAAATCACGAGCTGCTCCAACACTTGGAACATGTCTTTCAATACTGAGAAATCTCTCACTCTCACTGTCTCTCAGAAAGGACCGTCTGGACCCCCACCCCCCCTCCCCAACCCCATATTTTTCAACAATCCTCTTGAAGATTCCTTTATTCAAACTTCTGGTCTCACTATCTGCCATGATCTTTCCTGGGAAAGACACATTTCCAAGCTTGCCTCCAAAGCCAGTCGCCGAATGGGCATCCTCCGTCACGCAAAGTCCTTCTTTAGCACACCTGAGATCCTGACAACATACAAAGCTTTCATCTACAGCCTGATAGTGTTACCAGAAGGGGATAGTGTTACTCAATCAAAATCAAGATTCACTGCTCACATTTAATTCGCTCTTTTTTTTTTTTCCTGCCTTTGGAACAAATTCCCACTCTCTTCAATACCACTCTTCCCTCCAGGTCTTCAAAACAGCTGTTCACCACAATCTTTTAACTTCCCTCATCCAAAACCACGATCTTTTCTACCCCCACTAAGCCACCCCAAACCCACCTCCAAATTCCCTGCTTTCCTTGCTGAAAGTCCCTGTGGTGTCCATCTTGTTTACCCCATGGACCCTGCCCCATCTCTCTCCTTTCCACAGTTCTGTCTCTGTTCCCCACTGTTTTGTGCTTCCCTCTCCCACCCCTCTTGTCTCCTGCTCCCCTTGTTATACATTCTGTGTGTTTGCTCTTTTACGAGCCTCGACATTGTATATAATTTTTTAAAAAATGAATTGCAACAAGATAAATGTGGAGAGTGATGTTCAGGGAAGAAGATTTTCATTAACTTTGAGAATTGCTGTCAGCTAAATGAGGATAGCATGGAAAGGAAAGGAAAGATGACATCCACACAAGAAAAAACTGACACAAAACTTATTGACACGAAACATGTAGCTCATGCGGCTAGATCAGGTTATAAGACTGCTATCATAACTTCAGATGACACCAATGTATCCATACTTTGTCCGGCGTTCAGGCGCTGCATTCCCGAGTCATTGTACCAGAAGTGTGTGTTGCAGATCTGCACAAGATACACTGATATCAGAAAAGTTGTGCAGGTATTTGGAGTAGAGCTTTGGAAATTCCTTCCCGGGTTACATGTGTTTACTAGCTGTGATACTGTCAGTGCATTTGCTGAATGAGACGAGATTGGAGTACTTAAAATCGTCAAGTGGAGGAAGCCATTCCAAGAAATGTTTCAGCTACTTGGAACACAGTGGGAGTTCTCCAATGAGATCTTTGAGAACCTTCAGAAGTTTACCTCTTTCTACAGTTCTAATCCAGGCACCGGTGATGTAAATGACCTCAACTATAGGTTATTCTGTGCTAAAAAGGTGAACATTCCAATCAACTTGCGACCTGTACTGACTGTTTGCTCAATCATTCGAAGTTATCTCTGTGACGCTGGACCTTAAGTTTCTGTGGAATATTTTGTCAATCGGAACGCAATCATCACCCATCTGCATATTGGTCAGTGTATTTAGTATTTTTTGCATTCACTGCTGGTGATTCCATGCCAGTTTTTTTGTTGCCATGACAACAGAAATGTCACAATTTGTAATTATTTGTTTGCTATTTTTGTTAACAATTAAATAATCATATTGACAGGTTCTCAAGCCATAACATCAAGTAATGGGTTTAAAATAATTAAAAGTTAGACGCATCTACACCAAAGTAATGATTAAAAAAAAAAAACAGTGACCGGTTGATGTGATATTGTTGGTCCTTAAATTCTATGCTGTTGGTTGTCCTACCTTAACGCCACTACACACATTTCTTTTGCAGCACCTCAGCGTTTACTTAATTTTCTCCAAAGGATTGTTGATCAACTTCAACAATGTAGGCAAGAACTTTTAAAATTTATTTAAATAATTGACAGACCTGGGTGGGTCCATAGTAGTCAGACTACCACAATAGAGGAATGATTTATCATTAGTTTATTGAAGTGCCCTTGGGTCCATTATTGGCCAGGGACCCATTGTGGCTTAGTTTGTCTTATGCCCGGAGTGTAGTTTGCGTTTTCGTAAGAATGGGCCTTTGACATGCCTCACGATTGCTGGGAAAAGGTCTGTGTTTGTGGGAATAAGCCCATATAATGTTGGTAATGGATATCAGAAAATGTATTCAATGTCAAACTCAGGGTTCTGATACAATTCCCAGTAAAAAAAAAAAAAAAAATCATGCCCTGCACAGCTTGCAGCTGTTGACAGTGACACAAACCGTGACTGGTAAGGGCCAGCTTGTACTGTACATACATATAGATCTATATGCTGTATCCATGTGACAATAAGTTTGGTGATTAGCAACATCAAGGGCTCATTTAAGGGATGAGAAAATGGCTCGTGCATATATAGTCCACCTTCTCTCCACTTGTTGAACGTATTGTAATCTATTATAACTTATTTTCAGAAAGAGAACAAGGTGATACAGCCAGACATCTCGATGAAGAGCTACATGATGTGACTGAAGTGTCAGAAGATGCCACAAATACGGATGGAAGGGTGAACATGGAATATCCAAGTATTTGGACTGAAAAACAATATCTCCATTTCAAGATAGCAAACCCATGGCTTAGAACGAGTGGCGAGTATCTGGGTTGTAACACCTGTTCTGAAGTGAAATCCCAAGGGCTCGGTGTCTTCAAAACAAAGGGCATGTCCTTATCCCCAGAGTGGACATCAGCTACAGTGACATACAAGTAAGGCTGGCGATCATCAATATCACATATCATGTCTGCGGAGCAAAATCTACAAACACAGCACATCCAAGTGTCATTTACATGAAGAAAAAATTATTACATCTGATAAGCCAATGGAAGAAAAGCTGAAGAAACGAGATGAAGTTGTTGGTGAGAAAACTTCTTCTGTATTTCGCACAGCATACATACTTGCCAAGATGAATAGGCCATACTCCGACTACGACGATCTGATTCAACTTCAGGAACAAAATGGTCTTGACATGGGAATCACTTCACACTCCAGATACACTGCAACTAACATCATTGACCACACTGCAAAAGAGATGAGAAACAAAACTGTCCAACACATAGTTACAAACCAGGTGAAATTCAGTGTATTAACAGATGAAATAACCACACTGAGTAAAAAATCAGCTATGATAGTCTACCTGAGTTTTGTCATGAGCGATGTTCCAACAGTGCTTTTCGTAGATTTAGTTGAGTTTGAGTGCCAATCATCAGAAATCATCACAACCAGCTTGCTGAGCTGCCTGAACAAGTGGGGGCTGGGGGAAGACTTCATACAAGATAACTTCCTTGCCTTTGCATGTGATGGGACAAGTGTAATGTTAGGAAAGAAATCTGGAGTTGCAGCTCAGCTTCAGCAGATGTACCCGAACATTATTGTTTGGCACTGCCTCAACCACAGACTGGAGCTGACAGTAGAAGATGCCATAGAAGAAGTCAATGGTATTAACCACTTTAAATTATTTCTGGACAGTTTTACAGGCAGTGGCTAAAAAATCACCGTGATTTATCAGAAAAAGCACAAGAGTTGGAAGTCCATCTCCAAAAGATTGGAAGGGTGCTTGATGTTCGCTGGGCTGCTAGTAATTTTCGTACCGTTAAAGCAGTTTGGAACTCTTGCAGAGCACTCTACTGCCACTTCTCTACTACATCACAGGATGCAACTAGAGATGCCAAGGAAAGATCAAAATACAAGGGGCTAATGATTTGGCTAGGGGTCAAAAGAGTTCTTATGTGACCTTGGTCTAATGTACGATGTGTTGGAAGAGATATCAGTTCTGTCTCTGCATCTTCAAGACCGCAAAATGACACTGCCAAAGGCTGACAAGCTGATGAAGTGCACCATCTGACAGCTCTCTTCCATGAAAGAACAGCCAGGAGACAAGTTGGAAGAAGCCCTGAATGTTGCAGAGAAACTGGATTTCAATCAGTCACAACAATGGGATTCCATTGCAAACAAATCCAAAAATGCAACATATCAAGGCTGGACAGTTTCTTGCAAGACTAATTGCAAACATGGAGCAGAGACTGTTTACAACAGCATCCACTACTTTTGGAAACCAAGGATCAGCAGTTGAGAACACAGCCCAGTATTCTGACTTGCTTCAAAAGTTTGAAGTTCTCGACCCAGCTTACTGGCCTGAAGGAATGGATGAGTGCTATGGTGAACCCAAATCAAACAGCTTGCTCAACAGTTTCACCTAGATTCTGTAAGTGCAACTGAAGGGTTCAGAGACTACAAAGAGAATAACAGAGTTGTACCACATGGCCTACTGCATCTTATTCACATCCAGTACATTATTCCTGTAAGTTCTGCTGAATGTGAATGGGGATTGAGCCTAATGAACATCATAAATCCTTTGCAGAGCAGTCTAACGCTAGATAATGTATCATCCCTGATGTTCGTCAATCTTAATGGTCCTCCATTGGAGAAATGGGATTCTTAAGAGTATGTCAGGTCTTGGATGATGAGTCACAGAGGAACCACAGACACACACAAGCACCCATGCCAAGTAGTTTCTCAACAGAATGACAAGGAAGTGCTGTGGGAAATATTATAACTGTTGGTATCCTTACCGAGTTGTTTTGCCCCTGTTCAGTTCTGCTCGAACAGACCAGCGTCACAAAGATAGCCAATTGAGCCAGCGACCTAGAGATCCCTCACATCTTAGAAGTTGTGCTGTGGCCTATGTGAGGCGAGGACCTACTATACGTAGTCTTCCATAATGTTGTTGTTGTAAAATAACCCCATTCAGTTATGTACAAACTCTCCCGCAGCATGTTAACAGCAAACCGATCCTGCAGGAACTGCCTAAAGATCCCCTACAACTGATGCCACACTGCCAACCATGTAGAGCCAAGACCATGCAGATATAGAAATATATACATACATACATACATACATACATACAGATATACACCCCCTCCCACGCTCTATGCACCTTGCAGCCTGCGGATGCGCCTCGATGGCTTCGCCTTCAAGTTTGGCTGCTTCCCAGCCTCAATTGACATTCGTATAGTTTACCCACATAATATTTACCACTATACCACTGCTTATATTGATCACGTTAAAAACCTAGAAAAGCTACAATTTGGCTCAGGCTATCATATACCAACATAAAGCAGAGATGTATGTCTGAATTTGTCCGTTTGGTGCTACCAAATCCCCTATTTTGGGGGGGTTTGTTCCCATGAACTACTAGCCCTGTGGAGAATACCTGGGCATTGGCCAGCTTTCAAAGCAGTTTGGAGTTCTTGTTTGCCCAAAATAGACTTGTTGCATCACATGTGCCTTTGTTACTGCCAGCTGTGGAGTGTGGAGTCTTGACGGTGGAGTCTCGCTTTTCTGAATTTGATTAATTTAAATGCTCATGAGTACATATAGCCCAAGACCCACAAAGGTTTATTTGTGTTTTGTTCGCCAAAAGGTCTGAGAGGTGTTTCCAGAGTGAAAATGCCTGTAGAATTCGAATATGCTGGTCTGATAAAAATCCACTTGGACAGTTTTCCACAAATCGCGTTTTTATAGGGGTACCCTATAATTTCCCTTGAACACATTTCATTTCGAAAAACGTTCCGAACGAACTTTAAGTAATTAATTTTGACTCAAGCCCAATAGCTACACCCAAAAATGAGATATCATGCTAAAGCTTATCGT
>CM068952.1:176066710-176077382 GCA_035128595.1 Eptatretus atami
TTGGCCGACAAGATCCTGAAAACATATCCAAATGAACTGACCAGTCATTGTGTAAGTCGCAAGACGGGGATAATCATAGATAATGCTAACCTCAGTCAAGATGCCGCAATCAGGCGTGCCAATTTTGATGATCATGCAGTACAAGAAGCTTCACATACACCACTTTATAATGTAATTCTTATTACAAGTATTAATTACGTTCATTGACTCTACTATTTATTAATGAACGTTGTTATTATTAATTGATTATGGACAAAACGATATATTATATATTGAAACATCGGCTAATTAGTTTATGTCTGCCCCACGGGAACTTCAACGATTAAAGTCTTTTGGCATGGGAGATTATTTTCAAAAAACTGTTTTCCTGCATCATACACCACTTTTTAATGACAACAACAGTACCATAGTTTTACCAGATAAGAAAGTGGTTTCTGAAAGAAATACACCCTTTTAATAATGAACGGTTAGTGCAGTATTATTGGCCATACGTACTGTGTGTTTGTTGGAAGGCCCTCTGATGCCGATTGTTTTGATATTTGATTGATTCATTTTAACAATCGCTTTGCATTTTCTGTGTGTGAAAACACCAAAAAAACAAACCCCCCCATAAAGGGGATACGGGCATCATGGCAATTGTGCAATATGAACAGGTTTGACGATTGTTCGGCCCGAACTGATGACAAATAGAATAATGGCGGATGTTGGAGTCGAAGCCCATCGACGCTGGTGATGATTAAGCATGACAGAATGGACAGAAAAACTGCGCCAATTTACGGATCGCTATTCGCGGATTCCCGCGTATTCACGGGTCAAGTGTGACTGCTTGGACATTCGCACTTTGCGTAATCGTGTTCTTATTTTATTTATTGAGCTGCTCTTAGAGCACCTTATCTGGACATTTACCATCTGTCTGTCTGTCCGCGAAACTTTGTCCAAGCCTAGGGCTAAACCACTTTTCAACCATTGCAATGAAATTTGGTAGGTAGGACCAATATTTCTGGGAACGTGTAGCTTTTGAATATGGGACCCGGGCGCTAGCACAGCATAGCAAACGGCCCCTTTTATGTGGTCAACAAAATCGAAAAAAATCAAAATAAGAAACATTCATGAAAAATCGAAGATTAGAGTTCTGGTGCGCCATCTTCTAGCTCCACTTTTGCCAATTTGCAGCTCCTAACAAAAAAATACTTGTAGGAGGAGATAGGTTTTGGGCGGTACATGTCGACATTTCAGAAACGGTTAATTGCGAATTATCTCTTAAGAGAAGAGGTCTGATTTTGATGAATACTTGGCTGAAATTGTCGTATGTGGCTAGACATAGATACACAAAAATGAATGGTGCTATGCCACAACCTCCGTTGCTTAGCAACACGCTTAAAATTACTTTATATCGTACACGCTACACTTTATTGTGGACTGTACAAAAAAATCAGTACCTCCGAAAACTGGAACATCCGAGGGACCTGTTTTTTTTTGTTGCCAAGGAGAATGTCTTACAGCATCATATAAACAAAATAAAAATCTTTTAAGCGAATATGGATAATGGAATTACCAGGGACTGCCATTTGTCTAGTTTCTTTGGAAAGCATCCGCCTGAAATTTCACAAGGCGGGTTTCTGCGGTGCAACCTAAGAGGGCTGTTGATACATTCATATTTATTGTTGCTTAAATTGATAAACAATGAATATTGGGCTAGGTACGCGTCGGTCAGCTTTCCATCTAGAGGCGAGCAGCCATGCTCGCTACCGGCTTGTTATATTTATTAAGCTTATTAATTTATATACTTCAGACTGGTCTCCTATATCCACCTGGGACAAATTTGCAAAATGGTTCATTCACAGCTTGCTATAAAAAAGTGAATAAAACAGATTCCCTTAACATACAGCCAAAATTACACTCTACTGTTACTCTCCAATTCTTCAGCAAGGGTCATACGAATCCATCATTTTGCAGTTGACATTAAAATTTTCATTTTTCTCCAACAGCTTCATCGTTAGATCATCAATTTGCGATTAAGATCTGAGATCACTAACATATGGACATGCTGCTTCTACCTCTTCCCAACAAAGGTGCAACGCCCTCTATATCAACATGAGATCAGGAGTCATCACTCTGGACATATCTCACTTTGAAACCAGTCTGGCATTTCTCGGAGTGCATCTCGAAACTGTCCACTATTCGCCTCATGGAAGGCAAATCACAACTGTAGGCAATCTTCAGTCCTTCCACAAAAGACTCGGAACACAGTGTGTGTGCTCACCCTCACGGTGAGTTCCAGACAACAACGCTCTTGTCTAATCCCAAGGTCTGTTTCTCAAATCGTCTCCCCTCCATTCATTCTGGTGGCAACTAGTTGGTCTTTTTTTGGGTATGTTCCCCCCTGTCTCCCTCCACTGAACCTCAAATAGCCGTACAGGCTGACACTGACGTGAAAAAAGGCTGAATGCCTTCACTCTGTGTTACTTTCTTAATCTTGTGGTCCCAACCCATTCGCTTGCCATGTACCCCAACCCTTACCACGTCACACCCAAATGTCACTGGACTCTGTGTCCTTTTCTCCTGACAAGGTCGGAATTTGCTGTCAAACCTCGACTCCTGATATCTGCAAACCCGGTCCAGAACGCATTAGCCCACATGTCCTAACATCTGCTCTGCTTCCACTCTTACCCTCTCTCTATTGTGTTCACCTTCTATTTGCTCAACAGGCATCTGCCATTGCTGGAAATCAGCAAACGATTTACGCTCTTGCATAGGAAAAGGTGCAAAAACAGATCCCTGCAACTTACCGACCAATGAATGTTCTCCAATCTCAGCAGGTAATAGGAATCCCATCGCTTCCTCTCCTCCAATGGCCTTCTGATTTCCGAATTCATCAATTTTTGTTTCAGAACAGAGTCACTGTACCTGGACATGTTGCTCTGCTTTCCCAACAAATGGATGGAGGTCCCTCTTGGGAGAGCCATTCTCCCAAAACATATCGTGTGCTTTTCGACACAGTCTTGCAGCCCCGCTCTGACTCACCAAACTCTCTTCCTACTGGTATCCGAGGCAATCTCGACTCATGGATCGCCAGAGCCTCCTCACTGCGCAGTAAAGTGTGTCTCTTTTAATGGAATTCTCTCATCCTCTTCTGTCCCAGGCTGGATTCCTCAGGCAGTGTTGCTGGGCACCATGTTCTTTTTCTGGTTTTCATTCATGATCTCTTGACTCTATGAAAATCCTCTTTTCTCTTTGCTGTTGACTCCACCCTCTGCCACACCATCTGTACATCCCTCAGACTTCGGCAAGAAGCAGCCTCTTCAGCTCTCTGCAGTTCTGGATAAAATCACGAGCTGCCTCAACACTTTGCGAACATTTGTCTTTCACAATTATGAGAATTCTCCACTCCTAACTGTCTTGCTCAGAAAAGGACCGTTCTGGCACCCACGCCCCCCCCTCCCCAACCCCATATTTCTTCAACAATCCTCTTGAAGAATTCCTTTATTTCAAACTTCTGGTCTCTACTTCTGCCATTGATTCTTTCCTAGGGAAGACACATTTCCAAGTTTGCCCCAAAGCCAGTCGCCGAATGGCATCCTCCGTCACGCAAGTCCTTCTTTAGCACACCTGAGATCCTGACAAATACAAACTTTCATTCCTACAGCCTGATAGTGGTATACCAGAAGGGGATGTGTTTACTCAATCAAAATCAAGGATCACTGCTCCATAATTCGCTCTTTTTTTTTCCTGCTTTGAACAATTCCCACTCTCTTCCAATACCCACTCTTCCCTCCAGGTCTTCAAAACAGCATGTTCACCACATCTTTTAATTCCTTCATCCAAAACACGTCTTTTCTACACCCCACTAGCCACCACCCCAACCCACCTCCAAATTCCCTGCTTTCCTTGCTGAAAGTCCCTGTGGTGTCCATCTTGTTTACCCCAGACCCATGCCCATCTCTCTTCTCTTTCGCACAGTTCTGTCTCTGTTCCCCACTGTTTGTGCTTCCCTCTCCACCCCTCTTGTTTTCCTGCTTCCCCTTGTTATACATTCTGTGTGTGTTGCTCTTTTACGGAAGCCTCGACATTGTATATTATTTTTTAAAAAATGAATTTTGCAACAAGATAAATGTGGAGAGTGTGTTCAGCGGAAGAGATTTTCTTAACTTTTGAGAATTGCTGTCAGCTAAATGCGGATAGCATGGAAAGAAAGAAAGAATGACATCCACACACAGAAAAAACTGACACAAAACTTATTGACACGAAACATGTAGCTTCATGCGGCTAGATCAGGTTATAAGACTGCTATCATAACTTCAGATGACACCAATGGTATCCATACTTTGTCCGGCGTTCAGGCGCTGCATTTCCCGACGTCATTGTTACCAGAAGTGTGTGTTGGCAGATCTGCACAGATACACCTGATATCAGAAAAGTTGTTGCAGGTATTTGGAGTAGAGCTTTGGAAATTCCTTCCCGGCGTTACATGTGTTTACTAGCTGTGATACTGTCAGTGCATTTGGCTGATGAGACGAGATTGGAAGTACTTAAAATCGTCAAGTGGAGGAAGCCCATTTCCACGAAATGTTTCAGCTACTTGGACACAAGTGGGAGTTCTCCATTGCAGATCTTTGAGACCTCAGAAGTTTTACCTCTTTCTACAGTTCTAATCCAGGGCACCGGATGTAAATGACCTCAACTTATGAGTTATTCTGTGCTAAAAAGGTGAACTTCCTCAACACTTGCGACCTTACTGACTGTTGCCTCAAATCATGAAAGTTATCCTCTGTGCGCTGGACCTAAGCTTTCTTGTCTTGATATATTTTGTCAATCGGAACGCAATCATCACCCATCTGACATATTTGGTCAGTGTATTTAGTATTTTTTGCATTCACGCTGGTGATTCCATGCAGTTTTTTTGTTGCCATACAACAGAACATGTCACATTTGTATTATTTGTTTGCTATTCTTGTTAACAATTAAATATCATTATTGACAGGTGTTCTCAAGCCATAACATCCAAGTATGGGTTTAAAAATAATAAAAGTAGACGCATCTACACCAAAGTAATGAATTTAAAAAAAAAAAACAGTGCAGCCGTTGATGTGATATTGTTGGTCCTTAAATTCTATGCTGTTGGTTGTCCTACCTTACGCCACTACACACATTTCTTTGCAGCACCTCAGCGTTTACTTAATTTCTCCAAGGATTGTGATCAACTTCAACAATGTAGGCAGAACTTTTAAAATTTATTTAAATAATTGACAGACCTGGGTGGGTCCATAGTAGTCAGACTACACAATAGAGGAATGATTTATCATTAGTTTATTGAAGTGCCCTTGGGTCCATTATTGGCAGGGACCATTGGTGGCTTAGTTTGTCTTATTGCCGGAGTGTAGTTTGCGTTTCGTAGAATGGGCCTTTTGACATGCCTCACGATTGCTGGAAAAGGTCTGTGGTTGTGGAATAAGCCATATAATGTTGGTAATGGGTATCAGAAATGTATTCATGTCAAACTCAGGGTTCTGATACCAATTCCCAGTAAAAAAAAAAAAAAAAATCATGCCTGCACAGCTTGCAGCTGTTGACAGTGACACAAACCGTGACTGGTAAGGGCCAGCTTGTCTGTACCTACATTAGATCTATTATGCTGTATCCATGTGACAATACAGTTTGGTGTATTAGCAACATCAAGGGCTCATTTAAGGGATGAGAAATGGTCGTGCATTATAGTCCACCTTCTCTCCACTTTTGTTGAAGTATTGAATCTTTTATAACTTATTTTCAGAAAGAGAACAAGGTGATACAGCCAGACATCTCGATGAGAAGCTACATGATGTGACTGAAGTGTCAGAAGATGCCACAAGTACGGATGGAAGGGTGAACATGGAATATCCAAGTATTTGGACTTGAAAAACAATATCTCCATTTATAGATAGCAAACCCATGGCTTAGAACGAGTGGCGAGTATCTGGGTTGATACACCTGTTCTGAAGTGAAATCCAAGGGTCGGTGTCTTCAAAACAAAGGGCATGTCCTTATCCCCAGAGTGGACATCAGCTACAGTGACATACAAGTAAGGCTGGCGATCATCAATATCACATATCATGTCTGCGGAGCAAATCTACAAACACAGCACATCCAAGTGTCATTTACATGAAGAAAAAATTATTACATCTGATAAGCCAATGGAAGAAAAGCTGAAGAAACGAGATGAATTGTTGGTGAGAAAATTCTTCTGTATTCGACCACGCTACATACTTTGCCAAGATGATAGGCCATACTCGACTACGACGATCTGATTCAACTTGAACAAAATGGTCTTGACATGGGAATCACTTCACACTCAGATACCTGCAACTAACATCATTGACCACACTGCAAAAAGAATGAGAAACAAAACTGTCCAACTAGGTTACCAAACCAGGTGAAATTTCAGTGTATTAACAGATGAATAAACCACACTGAGTAAAAATCAGCTATTGATAGTCTACCTGAGTTTTGTCATGAGCGATGTTCAACAGTGCTTTTCGTAGATTTGTTGAGTTTTGAGTGCCAATCATCAGAATCATCACAACCAGCCTTGCTGAGCTGCCTGACAAGTGGGGGCTTGGGGGAAGACTTCATACAAGATAACTTCCTTGCCTTTGCATGTGATGGGACAAGTGTAATGTTGAAAGAAATCTGGAGTTGCAGCTCAGCTTCAGCAGATGTACCCGAACATTATTGTTTGCGCTGCCTCAACCACAGACTGGAGCTGACAGTAGAAGATGCCATAGAAGAAGTCAATGGTATTAAACCACTTTAAATTATTTCTGGACCAGTTTTACAGCAGTGGCTAAAAAATCACCGTGATTTATAGAAAAGCAACAAAGGTTGGAAGTCCCATCTCCAAAAGATTGGAAGGGTGCTTGATGTTCGCTGGGCTCTAGTATTTTCGTACCGTTAAAGCAGTTTGGAACTCTTGCAGAGCACTCTACTGCCATTCTCTACTACATCACAGGTGCAAACTAGAGATGCCAAGGAAAGATCAAAATACAAGGGCTAATGATTTGGCTAGGGGTCAAAAGGTTCTTATGTGACCTTGGTCTAATGTACATGTGTTTGGAAGAGATATCAGTTCTGTCTCTGCATCTTCAAGACCGCAAATTGACACTGCAAGGCTGACAAGCTGATGAAGTGCACCATCTGACAGCTCTCTTCCATGAAAGAACAGCCAGGAGACAAGTTGGAGAAGCCCTGAATGTTGCAAGAAACTGGATTTCAATCAGTCACAACAATGGGATTCCATTGCAAAACCAAATGCACATATCAAAGCTGGACAGTTTCTTGCAGACTAATTGCAACATGGAGCAGGGACTGTTTACAACAGCATCCACTACTTTTGGAAACCAAGGATCAGCAGTTGAGAACACGCCCAGTATTCTTGACTTGCTTTAAAAGTTTGAAGTTCTCGACCCAGTTACTGGCCTGAAGGAATGGAATGAGTGTATGTGAACCCAATCAAACAGCTTGCTCAACAGTTCACCTAGATTCTGTAAGTGCAACTGTAAGGGTTCGGGACTCAAAGAGAATAACAAGAGTTGTCAACATGGCCTACTGCATCTTATTCACTCCAGTACATTTTTCCTGTAAGTTCTGCTGAATGTGAATGGGGATTGAGCCTATGAACATCATAAATCCTTTTGGCAGAAGCCAGTCTACGCTAATAATGTTCATCCCTGATGTTCGTCAATTCTATGGTCCTCCATTGGAGAAATGGGATTCTTAAAGAGTATGTCAGGTCTTGATGAATGAGTCACGAGAAACCACAGACACACACAAGCACCCATGCCAAGTAGTTTCTCAACAGAATGACAAGGAAGTGCTGTGGGATTTATAACTGTTGGTATCCTTACCGAGTTGTTTTGCCCTGTTCAGTTCTGCTCGAACAGACCAGCGTCACAAAGATAGCCAATTGAGCAGCGACCTAGAGATCCCTCACATCTTAGAAGTTGTGCTGTGGCCTATGTGAAGGCGAGGACCTACTATACGTAGTTCTTCCATATGTTGTTGTTGTAAAATAACCATTCAGTTATTTACAAACTCTCCCGCAGATGTTAACAGCAAACCGATCCTGCAGGAACTGCCTAAAGATCCCTACACTGATGCCACACTGCAACCATGTTAGAGCCGAGACCATGCCAGATATATGAATATATACATACATACATACATAATAACATCAGATATACACCCCCTCCCACGCTCTATGCCCTTGCGCCTGCGGATGCGCCTCGATGGCTTCGCCTTCAAGTTTGGCTGCTTCCCAGCCTCAATTGACATTCGTATAGTTTACCCACATAATATTTACCACTATACCACTGCTTATATTGATCACGTTAAAATTTACAATTTGGCTCAGGCTATCATATACCAACATAAGGCAGAGATGTATGGTCTGAATTTGTCCGTTTGTGCTACCCAAATCCCCTATTTGGGGGGTTTGTTTCCCATGAACTACTAGCCCTGTGGAGAATCTGGGCATTGGCCAGCTTTCAAAGCAGTTTGGGAGTTCTTGTTTGCCCAAAATAGACTTTTTTGCATCACATGTCGCTTTGTTACTGCCAGCTGTGGAGTGTGGAGTCTTGACGGTGGAGTCTCGCTTTCTGAATTTGATTTATTTAAATGCTCTGAGTACATATAGCCAAGACCCACAAAGGTTATTATTTGTGTTTTGTTCGCCAAAAGTCTGAGAGGTGTTTCCAGAGTGAACATGCCTGTAGAATTCGAATATGCTGGTCTTGATAAAAAATCCACTTGGACGTTTTCCACAAATCGCGTTTTTATAGGGGTCCCTATATTTCTTGAAACCATTTCATTTCGAAAAACGTTTCGAACGAACTTTAAGTAATTAATTTTGACTCAAGCCCATAGCTACCACAAAATGAGATATCATGCTAAGCTTATCGTTTGGCCAGATTCTATGAACTATTCTGGTTTCTCATTTGACTTCAAAAAGTGGATGAGCCTGATTTTCATGATTAACCAATTTTACTTACCGGCGTGTTATCATCTTATATTTTTTTGTGTATTTTTTTCCAATCCTGAAGTTTTCAAGATTATTTACAAAACCAATGTACTATTTTGAAGAACTATCATTTCCCCTTTCCTATGCAAAACACTCACGCAAACGGTTATTTTTGCAGAGTAATGACTAAAAGAGGTTTACATGGGTTATTTTGTAAAATATCACAGTTTTTGAGGTTTACACTATTCTCAAGCCAAGTGACTCATTGCAAAATATTATTTTATATTGACATAGTGTATATACTACATCATTGTTCTTTGCAAGTGGCAAAGTTCTTGTCTGAGTTGTTACGCAGATAATTGGTTTTTGGTATACTCTAATTTCAGTGAATAGATGATTGGACATCAGTTTTCATTTTTTGTTGCACAAATGACATACTCTAACTATGCAGATTGCATTGATTAATATTCTATCTTCTGTTTGACCCGACTACAATGTTTATATATTGCACGCGTATTCGTGTATAATGATGTAGTTGGTGGTGGTAGAATAGCATTTTTTTTTCTTTCAGGTTCACACAGCAAACCTGCATCAAAAAGGTACATGCATTCTCCATATTCACGTTAAAACTACCGAAGAAGTCAATTTTTCGACGCGCATACATGGCGGAAAGTGTTTCTGTTTTGAAAAGAGAATTCCACAGTAAAAGACTCAAAGTATTTTCAGAATAAGCCTTCCTGCTGATTTGACCAGACAACTGGTTATACAATCACATGAAACAAAAGAGATAGACGCACCAAGCAAACGTTTCACGCACTTCATTGAAAATGTGGGAACAAGATTCTGCTGGCCTCTCACGTCAACACGTTACTGCGTTCTGAAGTAAGACTCACAGAGGCAAGTTCTACAGGCATCTTTTGAGAAAAAGTGTCTTGTTGTGAAATTCCATCACCCAGTCACTTGGAAAGGCAAGCCGGGAAGTTGTTGGGGACCTGTATGCTGACATGGGTGAGGAAAGCATAAAAAAATGCAGCTGGACTTGCGCAAGATAACGTGATGCTGCAAAGCTAGGAGGTCTCGACATGGAAGGCAAAGAAGTACGATATCACATCCTGTAGGAGAAATTACATCATCATTGCCAAACTGCAGCACAGAAAGATGACGACATGATGTCTTCAAGTTGGGGCCGTCTCACAAGCAGCATTCCAGGAACTCCAGAAGCTTATCGATGTAACCTTGGTGTCAAATCAAGGAGGCAGAATACCTGTCATCTTGCACGTGCACTACCTCACCTTGCTTTGGAGACGATGAGACGGACATATCCCACTAGAAGCTTGGCCGACAAGATCCTGAAAACATATCCAAATGAACGACCAGTCATTGTGTAAGTCGCAAGACGGGATATCATAGAAATGCTAACTCAGTCAAGTTGCCGCAATCAGGCGTGCCATTTTGATGATCATGCAGTACAAGGAGCTGCATTTTACCTTCGGTCCACTGATATTTGAAGGTTCAAAGCGCACGTATGACTTTACCAGGGCAATTACAACGAATTTTTTTCTTGATTTTCATACGAATATATTTGGTTTTGTATTTTACTTTTTTTTTTTTGATTATTGTTGAGTAGGACGTGGATCCTGATACTTGTCCTTGAGTTTTATGGGTGCTGTACACAGGATC
>CM068952.1:176127713-176138577 GCA_035128595.1 Eptatretus atami
GCGTACGCCAGCGTTTTACATACATTTTGATACGTTGCCATACGCCGGCTAAAACGTCAAGGTGTGACAGCGGCTTTAAGACCGTCTCGGTTTTCTCTCTGTGTGAGCTTGAGACGAGAATCTGCAAGAAGTTCAAAGCTGGCTCAAAGAAGTTCCTCCTGATGACTCCATCTTTGTTCTTCACTTCTTCAGGTTCATTCTTGGTCTTCCATTTGATTATGTTTGTACCATATCCTGATGCTGTGTGGACTGTACTTCCCTGCTGACGGACCTCTGGTAGCTTGTACATATTACTGTGTTTGAGCTTGGAGAGTAACTGCTCAATTCTATCTGTACGGGTTCTTCCTGTCATCTTTGTTCTTTGTTCCTTTCCACATTTATTTCTAATTTTGTTTTTTCACAATTCTCTTTATTCATTCCAATTCTTGTTTTTTCTTCTTTCATCTCTTTTACTATCCTCTCTTTCATTATCTCTCCAAGGAAAAGTGAATTCTTGCAGAATTTTTTTTCTGAAAGGCTCACTTGCCTGTGTCTGGATGGGTTTGAGGGTTGTGGAGTAGTGGCTGAAAACCAAATCCTATCCAGGTTCCTCCTGATGACTCTATCTTTGCTCTTTACTTCTTCGGGTTCCTCCTTGGTCTTCCATGTGATTAGAAGCTGTTCTCGTCTTCAAGCCCACGTGTCTTTGCCTAAGCCCACGTGTCTTTGCCTTGTAAGGGGATTCTGCCTCCCCCCCCCCCCCCCGTTTGCATCCACCCTTTCTGTCCATAGGAGTTGCGGTTGCTGAAGGATCTTACACTCATACCTGATAGGTGTGTTGGCACTCTGACCTCCGGTGGTTTCTGGTGATTGGCTCTCGGGCTTTTGGCACACTGTCACTTCACATGATGGATCAGGCCATCTTGCGCAGGGTTCCAGCCCTATGTACTCACCCAAACCAATCTAAAGTGGTTTTGTGTGACACTTTTAAAGAGGGTTGGAAACAGCGGGCTGAGCATTCATGCTGGCTTTTCACAAAGTGAGTGTATGAGATGCGCAATGCAGGAAAGCAGGTAGAATAGGAAAAGGACATTGGATTTCTAATTACACAATCACCATGCATATCTGCCCACATGAGTACACGACAGTATACTTAAAAGATAAACAGAATACTAGGGGATAACTGCGTTCATTCTGTTTGTGTGTTTCTCTTTCTCCACAACTATACTAATGGAAAAAAGTTCCTGTGCACCATAAAAAAATTCCACAAAATGATACCGACATGTACCCTCGCGATATAATGTTCAGCCAACAAGTGCTTCGACATGTTTCCCAGTTTACCTGTGAATATCCGGTACTTGCACGTGCATACTGTGCACTGCATGCACAAATTGCCAAGCACGTGTACTGAGTCAGTACACACGTCTAGAGGTACTAAGCAAATTGCAATGCAGCACGATTCGATGAAGCATCCCAGCTGTGAAAAATATTTTCTCAACGTCTAAATGTTTGATCGGACACCTGATCCTGACCCATGACATTTAATATTATTCAACTGAATTTAGAATGCGATTAAAGTAAATTCAATTCAAATCAACTGGGAGACTAAATAGGCACATCCTTACATTGGAGTAATCAGAAGGAACCAAAACAAGCAAAAAGCAAAGATGAAGTCATCAGGAGGAACCTGGATAGGATTCACATTTCAGCTGCTACCCTCAAACCCATCCAGGCACAGCTAAGTGAACCTTATTAAAAAAAAAAAAACATCAAAAAGAACCAAGATCAAAATAAATAAATAATTCTGGCTGCGAGACCGTGCATCTGATCATGTTGAAATTTAAAACATATATTCCCTATCATTACTCGATCATAATTGTGAAGTTACACGTCAATTGAGTAAGCAGTTCAAGAGAGAATTTTATAAAGATTTTCGCTCAATCCAATATGGCTGCCAGACCATGTGACATCAATTATAATTAACGAATACCCTGGTATCCCCAGGGCTTGGAGAACATTTGTGTGAAGTTTCCCCACGATCCCATCCGTTCTGGAGAAGAATTTTTTTATGGGTTTTAGGGTAAATCCAATATGGCTGCCAAACCATGTGACCTATGACATCATATGTGTGAACCTTTTGTTTCTCATGGATAGGCTGTCATATGTGTAAAGTTTTGCCTCGATCTGTTCAGCCACTTCAAATAAGATTTTTGAAGTTTTATTTTGTGACTGATGTGTGTGACTTTTGTGACTGATTTTTGTGACTGATGAAGTCGTCAATTTTTTTTCTGTGGAAAATTTTATCCCTATATGACCCTCAATTTTCTTACTGATCAGATGTAGCATTCTACATATGCAATTATGATGTCATCAAAAAACCACATTCATTCCCCATGAGGAGTACTTGCCATGTGCTACGTTTCAATTTTTTCCTTGGTGCGGTTTCCGAGATACAGAGGTCCAACGTTTTTCCATTTTTCCAATATGGCTGCCACACCACGTGACCTATGACATCATAATTATCAATAAAACATTATACATGAGTAGTTGCTCCGAGGGTGAAAATTTTGTTTCAATCTGACAAGCGGTTGCAGAGAAAAACACTAAAGCTCTGTGCGGACAAACAGACAGACAGATAGACAAACAAACGGACCCAAATGCAATACCCTCTCCTTCGGTGAGAGTCATAAATGTAAAAACAAAATGCAGGTGAGTAACCCGAGACAACGGGGAAGCACTGTAATTTTGTGTGCCGACGGATATCGAAGCCGATACACCAGGAAAAAAAATCACAGAACCATCGGAAAGCATCCGTAAATGAAAATATAAATTAATGAAAAATCAAATGCAGGTGAGCAACCTGAGACAAATAGAATACACAATTACACCAACCCCACATAACAAATCTACAACTACCTCTAACATGGACATCTTCGTACAGTTGTTACTATTACCACCTCGGACAAAAATGTCAAAAGATGTAGTGATGGAATCCGTAAAAGGATTGTGGTGTCATTCCTTCCTACCTTGTTTGGTTGGTTTTTCGGGATTCCATCCCGACATGTTTGATTTAGTTCTCTGCCACTGAAGGTGAGTGGAGGTTATGTTTTCACCCCTCTCTGTTTGTCCATGTATCTGTGAGCAGGGTATATCAAAAAGTTATGGATGGATTCAAACGAAACTCATTTGACAGGTTGGGTATGTTACAAGGCCAAATTGATTCATTTTCGTGAAGATCCAGATCTTGATGCAGATATGAGAATTTTTTTCATTCTTAAATGATTCTTCACCATTGAGAGATGGGGCCAAAAACGATACATAGCATGATATTTCAAAAATGATACATAGCATGATATTATGACAAAACTTGGTTGATGAGTAGGGTAGGTGACAAGAACAAGCCGATGAGTTTTTGGTTCAGGCCCGGATGCAGATCCGACCTATCAGTGGGATACAAAAGTTAAACGGTTCAGCCTGGTGGAGGTATGCACTCGACCCTACGAAGTGCCGTTCTAGTTTTTAAATGTTTTTTTTCCTGACTTATTAAATTGACTTTGGGTTGCAGTTTCTTGACGAGTGTACACGGTTTGCATAGCTCCTTGAGAACATGTTCAAAGCCAAATTTATTACACTGCGTCTGTCTTGTCTAACTGTTGTCATTTTGTTCTCTGTACTGTTAATCATATTGATTGTGAATCCATTCCAGTATCTTCTCACACTTACTTTCTCCTTGACAAGAAATTATTTCTTAATTATTTGAAGTGGTGTATTTCTTTTGTATACATGGTCGAGGCTCGTGTAAGAACGAGAGCAGAATGGAATGGAACAAAATGGAAAGCGGGAAACACCAACAGCCGAGTAGAAGTGAGTGAGATCAAGAGTAGGGGGAGAAGGAGATATAGTGTGAACAAGCTGCACACAGGCTGAAACACAGCAAGAAGAGGAAGGGGAAAGTGAGGATGAAACAGAAAAGGAACAAACCAATCGACAACTAACAAGCAAAAAGATATGAGGGAGAGTTGTTGGAATGGAGGGTGGGGGTGGAGATCAAAATAATCTGGAAAAGGGGAGTGCTTGGGAATGGGGTCATTTGGGGTAGAAGAGATCATGATTATAGATTCGGGGATGACCTGAGGTAGTGGTCAACAGCTGTCTTGAACCCTGGAGGAAAGAATGGGACCGAACAGAATAGGGTAGTTGATTCCATAGGCAAGAGAAAAAAGGAACAAATGAGTGAAGGTGAGCAATGAGCCTGGATTTTGGGAGTTTAATAAGAAGAGGAATACTAGCAGACCGTGTGTGCCCTGTAGAAACCTGGGAGGGACACAGCCAAGAGAGGGCAGTGGGTGCAAGACCAAAAAGACGGTGGTATAATGCAGAGAGGCCACCAACCTGTGATGTGAAAGTAACAGGCCTAAACAATTGGCTTCATTGCAGGAGATCCCAATTATTTTGAGGGCTTTGCTTTCCACAGCATCAAGAATGGCAAGGAATGAGGCATGGTTGCCCAAACGGAGAGCAGCATTCTATGAAGATGCGAATTAAGGTTTTGCAGGTTGTCAAAACTTCAGATTGGCCAAGGAAAGACCTTGCATCATGGAGGATGCCCAATTAGCGGCTCGCTTTGGAGGCCTTCTTGGAAATATATGGTCTGCCCAAGAAAGATCATGGTTGATGGTGAGGCCTAAACGTTTGACTGACAACCTCTTCAAGTGGTTTGTTTAGGAAGTCAGTGGGATCGTTATCAAGATGGTTCTTTCAGAGTCAGATTGAGTGTGTGGGGTTTGTCGGGGTTGAAAGACATTTTCCAAGTGTTGGACCATCTCCTGATTCCGTCATGGTATGCAGAGAGGGAAGAGTCTGCTGCCTGTCTATCTGAAGGATGAGAGTTGATACGACAGAGGGTGGAATCATTAGCAAAGAGGTGATCAGAATTTTCCAGGGATTCAGAAAGATCATTGATGAAGATGAGGAACAAGACTGGACCCAAGATTACCTTGGGGCACCCCAGCCTTGACAGGGAGAGGAGATGAGAGGATCCTGTGAAGATATACATGTTGATTAAGGGAGATGAGTAAGTTAGTGATCCATGAGAAGAGGTGACCTTGGATGCCACAGGCAGAGTTCAATGATCAAGGTTGGGTGCCAGACTATCAAATGCTCGAGACATGCCAAGAGAGATGGCCCTGATCTCGTGTCATCCATTGTTAGGAGAGTATAAGCAGAATGACCAGGGAATAATGACTCTAAAACCAAACTGATGATCGGAGATGAGGCCGTTGGAGAAAAGGAATGATTTTATGTTAACTGTGATGATGGATTCCATGACCTTGCTGATAATTGGAAGTAAGCTTATAGGCCTGCAGTTAAGGAGATCAGTTTTTGCACCTTTTTATGTCATGCAATGATGTAGGCTGACTTCCAGATAGAGTATGAACTGGGGCAAATGACAATTGGGGTGAAAAGGACAGAGAGGATGTGCAAGAGCAGCAGGAGCAGGGTTTTTTAAAAATAATTTTTAGGACACATATGTTGATACCATCAGGTCCAGTTGCAGAACCAGAGTTGAGGGTTGAAAGAACCTTATCCACCTTCTCAGGTGCAAAAGATACAGAGTACAGGAGCAGTTGGCTTCATATGAGGGACGGTAGATATGGGCTGTTTCACAATGAGGGTACCAAGTTTGTCTCACAACCACTAAAAATTCAAACTCAATAATATTTTTATTTCTCCAAATCCAACATTGTAATTACAATACTTTAATCCAAATTTTTGGAGCATCTGAATGAATATTTCTTATTAAAAATAATACCCAAGGATGTTAGGAAAGTATTTTTTTAAACTACAACAGTCATTAATACAATTCAACTATAACCACAAAATAACAACACTATCAAACTTCAGTGGTTCCCATATGTTCCACAAGTATTATTCCATTACTGAATTATGATTCAGTATACAAATGAAGTATATTTGTAGAAATATCAATAAAAGACTGAACTAAGTTTCAAATATCCAGAAAAAAGATATGTTTAATTATCACTGTCACTAATAGCACTGCATATGATGGAATTTAGCACAAAATTTTAAAACTACATGTACTTTTCTACATATTCTGAAAAAATGACTAATTTATCTCTGAAAATAAAAGTTTACCACCACAATGAAAAATATGAAGAAAATCACATATTTCTTCCGGAGAGTTCATAATTTTTTGACATGAAGCAATACATTCTGTACAAGATATAACTGCAAAGTAATACATTTATCTTATAATGCCAATACAAAATACACCTAGTAAGTGAATCTAGACGGGATTTTGACACTTTTTAAAACCGGCTGTATCATTTAGCCCAACGGTTCTAAAGATGCGATTACTTTGAGATGTATTAGTATTCAGCCCATTTATTGAATAATATATTTTATTTTATTTAGTAATATAATTTAGAGCTATATGCAAAATAGGACCTGTCCTTAAAAAAACAGCAGTTTATTCCATACACTAAAAGTTCTCAGCATGTTATAATATCATTTGGAAATTCCCCAAAATGCTTCCGGAGAGGACAATATGTTTTGACATGAATGTATGAATATTCTGAATGATATAACTTGAAAGAAATACATTTATCTTATTTTCAGATCAAAATATATATTTATTAAATCAGAACATAGATATTATCTTATTCAACATGATCATTTGTCATGTATACATCATTAATCATACATTTGACACAACAGACCAGTTGGAAATGTATTGTTACTCAGACATTTAAGTAATACATGATTAGCCACTAAAATTTATATCTAACTGAAATATTCACCCTGTCCTGAAGGAAAAAGAAAGAGTTCATCTCCTGAACTAAATATTAATCTGCACAATCAAAAATAAGGAAATTCTTCCAGAGAGGACAAAATGTTTTGACATGACAAAATATACATGTAACGTCATGGCTACTTTTATAAGCATGGGATGAAGATTACTGCATACAGTAGTGTATCATCTTATTTGATTTTACTGAAGCCTGAGTAACAGAGGCAAGATCTTCTATTATGAATGGGTCATTTCCCAGCAAAGTAATAGGCCCGAAAAAAATAAATGAAACATGTAAGTTTTCCTCAATGTCCCTCAAAATTTATAGCCAGCAAGCAGTTTCCTTATATAACTCGTGGCAGTTTAGGTGTTTCCGGAGAGGACACATTTTTGACGGACACATGTAAGGCAATCAGTGCAGGCCATGCAAATAGAAGGTTATTGGTTACACTCAAACTTTGTAGCATAATATCAGTGCAGGTATATACACACTTGGTAAAACACAATAAACTTTTAAAAGACCCTTTATTTATATAAAAAATTCTTCTACAAATTGCATTTCCGGAGAGGACATTTTTTGACGGACGAACGGTGGGACATATTTATGAGGGTGAAATAAATATCATAGTCTGAAATGAATAATATGTTGTGGACAAAGTACAGAAGAGGTATTAAATTGATGCAACAACAAATAAAAGTCCGAATTTCTGCTTGTATTTGTTTATACACTGTGAATGCAGTGTACCTGGAGAAATGAGACAGCTATTTGTCAAAAAAAATGGCAATTTTTATGCCATTCTGCCAAAAATTGACATTTTTTGTCAAATTAAAAAGTGGTCCAAGTTGTGCCATCACTAGTACCAACTACTGGCCCTAATGACAGAGATACTAACAGCCTCTCATTTAGCTATTTAGCATGCAAGGGTACAAAATACCAGAAATGACCATGACTGTGAAACAGCCCATATAGGAGACCAGTCCTGAAGTGTGATGGCTGCTTGCAGTCCCTGCCAGTTTTTCTGAGTGAACTGCCCAGATTGCCAGCGCTGAGGCTGTTCTTTGAGAATGGCCAGAGATGTTGACCTTAACAAGCACATGATCAAATGAACCAATTGGAGCAGAGGAAGAGCAAGATACATAAGTAGGGAAGTTGGTCATAATCAAATCCAGAAGAGAAGATTTGCCATTGCCACAAATCCGTGTAAGGAATATTACAGATTGAGTCAGTCACAGAAGTCCTTTGCAGAAGTGCCATGGCGAGGGAGAGACGTACCAACCCCCAGCCAATTTGCATCATGACAATTGAAATCACCACATATGAGGAAGAGAGAGTTGAGATGAGTGGTTAAATGTTGGTCCACATCATCTAAGAGAGAGATTAGATGGAGTCATCATTGTTTGGAGGATGGTGTAACACAGTCAAACATGAGCTGGGAGTGGAGGGGGAGGAGGAGGTACTCCTGGGGCTTTGGAGTGTAAGAGCAGTGAGAAATGGAGAGCATTGAGTACATTGAGATTGAGAAATGGAGTTCTTGATGAACAATGCGACTCTGCCACCAGGGCAGGCTTCAGGTCGATCAAAGGAGGCACTACTGGTAGGGTGCAGGAATGTGGAAAGGAGCAAGGAGAGGATGCGGAGCTGGGGCGAAGCTGGAGGGTGCGGGGAGGTTGGGTGGAAGCTTGAGGTGGCAGGGGGTTTGGGGCAAAGCTGGGGTGGTGTGGGCCTGTGGTAGCTGGGAGGTTGCGAGATTAGTGTATGCTTGGGGGATGCGGGTTGAGGCGAATTTGGGGATGTTGGGCTGGGGCAAACTGGGGTGGGTGTGGGCTTGGGCGTGTAGGGTTCGGGTGAAGCTGGGGGATGTGGGTTTGGGACGAGGCTGGGGGTTGGGGTGCGGGGCTTGGGCGAAGCTCGGGGGTGCAGTGCGGGGGATGCAGGGCTGACGGGGTGTGAGCTTGGGTGAAGCTTAGGGGGTGTGGAGTTGGGGGCTTGGGTGAAGCTAGGGAGTGTGGAGTTGGGGCAAAGCTGGGGGGTGCAGTGGGGCAAAGCTGGGCGGGTGTGGGGTTGGGCAGAGCTGGGAATGTGTGGGGTTGAGGCAAAGCTGTGGGTGTGTTGGTCAGGGCAAAACTGGGGGGGGGGGTTGGAGGGCTCGGTGAAGGACACTGTGCATTTTTCTCACATCCTGTTGGTTTGGTGACTTTATGACCAATAAATAAGAGTAGTCTGTGCTCATGTATTTGATCCTGCTAAATCTATGATTCAAATTGCCAAGTGCACCATGTCAAATTTCGAAATTGGATTGGTTGATTAAAAAATACATACATGCTGAGGATAGGTCAAATTGAATGATGTGCAGGTGTGATAATTTACCAAAATAGTAAATATAATTCAGCAAAAAAGTCCTTTCTGGTAGTAAGGTGTGTGCAGCACTTCTGTGCCTTTATATCATGTGTTGAAATATTGGTGAAGTCTCCCGATCTGGAAAACTGAGTCAGTCGAATTCCAATGGAGAGCACTTACCAAGGTTTTTCCAGATCAGGGGAGAATGTGGCTGCCTTGCTAAATCACGTTTCCTTTGAAGAATTTTAATTATTGCATGAATTATTTAATCATTACACAAAATTGTCATGACAATGTTTTCTTTGTATGTTTCTCAGGCGTCCGACAGATGTCCAGATGATCCCCTGCGGCAAATGCTGTTTGAAGTCTACCACAGAATCTGCACTTCAGCTGCACATGAAAACGCACCATGACATTGCTGTTGATGCGATGTACAAATGTTTTAAGTGCCCTTACAGTACTCATTGCAAAAGACCTTTTGACTGTACATTTCCAGACGCATTTGGATCATACTGAGCAAAACACATTCACACAGAATGAATTTCTTCACAAAGTCCATCGGCGTCAATATGGCAACAGGATGTTGAAACAGAGTAGTAATTGTGGAAGTTTGTGAAATGTCATTCATTCCTCAATCAGACCGTCAGATCCATATGAAAATCCACAGTTGTGACCACACATATGAATGTTTAATTTGTGGAAATATTCATGACCCCTTCAAAGGTTAAAGATCATGTGCCAACTCACAATGCTGAGCGTCCATACAAATGTACATCATGTTGGAAATCTTTCATGACCCCTTCAAAACTTAAAGTTCACACACAAACTCACAGTGTTTGACCGTCCATACAAATGCACATCTTGTGGAAAATCTTTCAAACGCTCATCAAACCTGAAAGTTCACAGATGCATATTCATAGTTCTGAGCGTCCATACACATGTACATCTTGTGGAAAATCTTTCATACTCAGCAAGCTTAAAGCTCATGTACAAACTCACAGTGGTGAGCGTCTTACAATGCACCTGTTGTGGAAATTCTTTCAATGCCTCATCAACTCTGAAAGAGCACATGCATATTCATAGTTCTGAGCGGTCCACACATATGCACAACCTGTGGAAAATCTTTCAAAAGTCATCAAATCTTAAAACTCACACAAAGATGTCACAGTGTGATCGTCCATACAAATGTTGAAATTGTGGGAAATCTTATCATGAAGTCATCAGATTTGAAAAACTCACATGAGAAGTCACACTGGTGAGGCGCCCGTACCAATGTACAATTTGTGTAAAATGTTTCATTCGGTCATCAGATCTGAAATTCACATGAGAGATCACACTGGTGATCCCATACAAATGTGAAATTTGGTGGAAAATCTTTCAAAATCTCGTCAACTCTGAAATCACACATGCGAATTCACAGCATGGAACGACCATACAAATGCACAACTGTGGAAAATCTTTCAAGCATTCATCACACCTGAAAATGCACATACGAATTCACATGGTGAGTTTCCGTACAAATGTCAAACTTGTGGGAATCTTTCATTGCATCGTCAGACCTCAAAAGCATGTGAAGATCCACGGCACTTTGTACTCACATAAATGTAGAAATTGTGAAAAATCTTTCAATCAACTATCTGACCTTAATTGGCACATGAAAATCCACAGTTGTGAACTCCCAAACAAATGCACAATTGTGAAAAAATCTTTCAAAATTCCATCAAGATCTTAACATG
>CM068952.1:176139846-176153192 GCA_035128595.1 Eptatretus atami
GAGAGGCGTAGTAATCTCTGTCATTAGGGCCAGTAGTTGGTACTAGTGATGGCACAACTTGGACCACTTTTTAATTTGAAAAAATGTCAAATTTTTGGCAGAAATGGAATAAAAATTGCCATTTTTTTGACAAATAGCTGTCTCATTTTCTCCAGGTACACTGCATTCACAGTGTATAAACAAATACAAGCAGAAATTCGAACTTTATTTGTTGTTGCATCAATTTAATACCTCTTCTGTACTTTGTCCACAACATATTATTCATTTCAGACTATGAATATTTATTTCACCCTCATAAATATGTCCCACCGTTCGTCCGTCAAAAAATGTCCTCTCCGGAAATGCAATATTGTAGAAGAATTTTTTATATAAATAAAGGGTCTTTTTAAAAGTTTATTGTGTTTTACACAGTGTGTATATACTGCACTGATATTATGCTACAAAGTTTGAGTGTAACCAATAACCTTCTATTTGCATGGCCTGCACTGATTGCCTTACATGTGTCCGTCAAAAATGTGTCCTCTCCGGAAAACACCTAAACTGCCACGAGTTATAAGGAAACTGCTTGCTGGCTATAATTTTGAGGGACATTGAGGAAAATTACATGTTTCATTTATTTTTTTCGGGCCTATTACTTTGCTGGGAAATGACCCATTCATAATAGAAGATCTTGCCTCTGTTACTCAGGCTTCAGTAAAATCAAATAAGATGATACACTACTGTATGCAGTAATCTTCATCCCATGCTTATAAAAGTAGCCATGACGTTACATGTATATTTTGTCATGTCAAAACATTTGTCCTCTCTGGAAAATTTCCTTATTTTTGATTGTGCAGATTAATATTTAGTTCAGGAGATGAACTCTTTCTTTTTCCTTCAGGACAGGGTGAATATTTCAGTTAGATATAAATTTTAGTGGCTAATCATGTATTACTTAAATGTCTGAGTAACAATACATTTCCAACTGGTCTTGCCTGTTTCAAATGTATGATTAATGATGTATACATGACAAATGATCATGTTGAATAAGATAATATCTATGTTCTGATTTAATAAATATATATTTTGTTCTGAAATAAGATAAATGTATTTCTTTCAAGTTATATCATTCAGAAATATTCATACATTCATGTCAAACATATGTCCTCTCCGGAAGCATTTTGGGGAATTTCCAAATGATATTACATGCTGAGAAACTTTTAGTGTATGGAATAACTGCTGTTTTTTTAAGGACAGGTCCTATTTTGCATATAGCTCTAAATTATATTACTAAATTAAATAAAATATATTATTCATAAATGGCTGAATACTAATACATCTCAAAGTAATCGCATTTTAGAAACCGTTGGGCTAAATGATACAGCCGGTTTTAAAAAGTGTCAAATCCCGTCTAGATTCACTTACTAGGTGTATTTGTATTGGCATTATAAGTAAATGTATTACTTTGCAGTTATATCTTGTACAGAATGTATTGCTTCATGTCAAAAAATTATGAACTCTCCGGAAGAAATATGTGATTTCTTCATATTTTTCATTGTGGTGGTAAACTTTATTTTCAGAGATAAATTAGTCATTTTTTCAGAATATGTAGAAAAGTACATGTAGTTTAAAATTTTGTGCTAAAATTCCATCATATGCAGTGCTATTAGTGACAGTGATAATTAAACATATCTTTTTTCTGGATATTTGAAACTTAGTTCAGTCTTTTATTGATATTTCTACAAATATACTTATTTGTATACTGAATCATAATTCCAGTAATGGAATAATACTTGTGGAACATATGGGAACACTGAAGTTTGATAGTGTTGTTATTTTGTGGTTATAGTTGAATTGTATTAATGACTGTTGTAGTTTAAAAAAATACTTCCTAACATCCTTGGGTATTATTTTTAATAAGAAATATTCATTCCAGATGCTCCAAAAATTTGGATTAAAGTATTGTAATTAACAAGTTGGATTTGGAGAAATAAAATATTGAGTTTGAATTTTTAGTGGTTGTGAGACAAACTTGGTACCCTCATTGTGAAACAGCCCATATCTACCGTCCTCATATAAAGCCAACTGCTCCTGTACTCTGTATCTTTTGCACCTGAGAAGGTGGATAAGGTTCTTTCAACCCTCAACTCTGGTTTCTGCAACTGGACTGATGGTATCAACATATGTGTCCTAAAAAATTATTTTTAAAAAACCTGCTCTGCTGCTCTTGCACATCCTCTCTGTCCTTTTCACCCCAATTGTCATTTGCCCCAGTTCATACTCTATCTGGAAGTCAGCCTACATCATTGCATGACATAAAAAGGTGCAAAAACTGATCTCCTTAACTGCAGGCCTATAAGCTTACTTCCAATTATCAGCAAGGTCATGGAATCCATCATCACAGTTAACATAAAATCATCTTTTCTCCAACGGCCTCATCTCCGATCAATCAGTTTGGTTTAGAGTCATTATTCCCTGGTCATTCTGCTTATACTCTCCTAACAATGGATGACACGAGATCAGGGCCATCTCCTTGGCATGTCTCGAGCATTTGATAGTCTGGCACCCAACTTGATCATTGAACTCTGCCTGTGGCATCCAAGGTCACCTCTTCTCATGGATCACTAACTAACTCATCTCCCTTAATCAACATGTATATCTTCACAGGATCCTCTCATCTCCTCTCCCTGTCAAGGCTGGGGTGCCCAAGGTATCTTGGGTCCAGTCTTGTTCCTCATCTTCATCAATGATCTTTCTGAATCCCTGGAAAATTCTGATCACCTCTTTGCTAATGATTCCACCCTCTGTCGTATCAACTCTCATCCTTCAGATAGACAGGCAGCAGACTCTCCCTCTCTGCATACCATGACGGAATCAGGAGATGGTCCAACACTTGGAAAATGTCTTTCAACCCCGACAAACCCCACACACTCAATCTGACTCTGAAAGAACCATCTCGATAACGATCCCACTGACTTCCTAAACAAACCATTGAAGAGGTTGTCAGTCAAACGTTTAGGCCTCACCATCAACCATGATCTTTCTTGGGCAGACCATATATTTCCAAGAAGGCCTCCAAAGCGAGCCGCTAATTGGGCATCCTCCATGATGCAAGGTCTTTCCTTGGCCAATCTGAAGTTTGACAACCTGCAAAACCTTAATTCGCATCTTCATAGAATGCTGCTCTCCGTTTGGGCAACCATGCCTCATTCCTTGCCATTCTTGATGCTGTGGAAAGCAAAGCCCTCAAAATAATTGGGATCTCCTGCAATGAAGCACCAATTGTTTAGGCCTGTTACTTTCACATCACAGGTTGGTGGCCTCTCTGCATTATACCACCGTCTTTTTGGTCTTGCACCCACTGCCCTCTCTTGGCTGTGTCCCTCCAGGTTTCTACAGGGCACACACGGTCTGCTAGTATTCCTCTTCTTATTAAAACTCCCAAAATCCAGGCTCATTGCTCACCTTCACTCATTTGTTCCTTTTTTCTCTGCCTATGGATCAACTACCCTATTCTGTTCGGTCCCATTCTTTCCTCCAGGGTTCAAGACAGCTGTTGACCACTACCTCAGTATCCCCGAATCTATAATCATGATCTCTTCTACCCAATCCACCAATGACCCATTCCCAAGCACTCCCCTTTTCCAGATTATTTTGATCTCCACCCCACCCTCCATTCCAACAACTCTCCCTCATATCTTTTTGCTTGTTAGTTGTCGATTGGTTTGTCCTTTTCTGTTCATCCTCACTTTCCCTTCCTCTTCTTGCTGTGTTTCAGCCTGTGTGCAGCTTGTTCACACTATATCTCCTTCTCCCCCTACTCTTGATCTCACTCACTTCTACTCGGCTGTTGGTGTTTTCCCGCTTTCCATTTTGTTCCTTCCATTCTGCTCTCGTTCTTACACGAGCCTCGACCATGTATACAAAAGAAATACACATTCAAATAATTAAGAAATAATTTCTTGTCAAGGAGAAAGTAGTGTGAGAAGACTGGAATGGATCACAATCAATATGATTAACAGTACAGAGAACAAAATGACAACAGTTTAGACAAGACAGACGCAGTGTAATAAATTTGGCTTTGAACATGTTCTCAAGGAGTCATGCAAACCGTGTACACTCGTCAAGAACTGCAACCCAAAGTCAATTTAATAAGTCAGGAAAAAAAACATTTAAAAACTAGAACGGCACTTCGTAGGGTCGAGTGCATACCTCCACCAGGCTGAACCGTTTAACTTTTGTATCCCACTGATAGGTCGATCTGCATCCGGGCCTGAACCAAAAACTCATCGGCTTGTTCTTGTCACCTACCCTACTATCCAACCAAGTTTTGTCATAATATCAATGCTATGTATCATTTTTGAAATATCATGCTATGTATCGTTTTTGGCCCCATCTCTCAATGGTGAAGAATCATTTAAGAATGAAAAAATTCTCATATCGCATCAAGATCTGGATCTTCACGAAAATGAATCAATTTGGCCTTGTAACATACCAACCTGTCAAATGAGTTTCGTTTGAATCCATCCATAACTTTTGATATACCCTGCTCACAGATACATGGACAAACAGAGAGGGGTGAAACATAACCTCCACTCACCTTCAGTGGCAGAGAACTAAATCAAAAACATGTCGGAATGGAATCCCGAAAAACCAACCAAACAAGGTAGGAAGGAATGACACCACAATCCTTTTACGGATTCCATCACTACATCTTTTGACATTTTGTCCGAGGTGGTATAGTAAACACTGTACGAAGATGTCCATGTTAGAGGTAGTTGTAGATTTGTTATGTGGGTTGGTGTAATTGTGTATCTATTTGTCTCAGGTTGCTCACCTGCATTTGATTTTCATTAATTTATATTTTCATTTACGGATGCTTTCCGATGGTTCTGTGATTTTTTTTCCTGGTGTATCGGCTTCGATATCCGTGCGCACAACAAAATTACAGTGCTTCCCCGTTGCTCGGGTTACTCACCTGCATTTTGTTTTTACTTTATGACTCTCACCGAAGGAGAGGGTATGCATTTGGGTCCGTTTGTTTGTCTATCTGTCTGTCTGTTTGTCGCACAGAGCTTTAGTGTTTTCTCTGCAACGCTTGTCAGATTGAAAAAAAATTTTCACCCTCGGAGCAACTACTCATGTATAATGTTTTATTGATAATTATGATGTCATAGGTCACGTGGTGTGGCAGCCATATTGGAAAAATGGAAAAACGTTGGACCTCTGTATCTCGGAAACCGCACCAAGGAAAAATTGAAACGTAGCACATGGCAAGTACTCCTCATGGGGAAATGAATGTGGTTTTTTGATGACATCATAATTGCTATGTAGAATGCTACAATCTGATCAGTAAGAAATTGAGGTCATATAGGAAAAATTTTCCACAGAAAAAATTGACGACTTCATTCAGTCACAAAAATCAGTAGTCACAAAAGTCACACACATCAGTCACAAATAAAACTTCAAAAAATCTTATTTGAAGTGCTGAACAGATCGAGGCAAACTTTACATACATTGCTATGACAACCGCCAGCATATACGCATAGAGAAACAAAAGGTTACACATATGATGTCATAGGTCACATGGTTTGGCAGCCATATTGATTACCCTAAACCATAAAAAATTCTTCTCCAGAACGGATGGGATCGTGGGGAAAACTTCACACAAATGTTCTCCAAGCCCTGGGATACCAGGGTATTCGTTAATTATAATTGATGTCACATGGTCTGCAGCCATATTGGATTGAGCGAAAATCTTTATAAAATTCTCTCTTGAACTGCTTACTCAATTGACGTGTAACTTCACAATTATGATCGAGTAATGATAGGGAATATATGTTTTAAATTTCAACATGATCAGATTGCACGGTCTCGCAGCCAGAATTATTTATTTATTTTGATCTTGGTTCTTTTTGGATGTTTTTTTTTTTTAAATAAGGTTCACTTAGCTGTGCCTGGAATGGGTTTGAGGGTAGCAGCTGAAATGTGAATCCTATCAGTCCTCCTGATGACTTCATCTTTGCTTTTTGCTTGTTTTGGTCCTTCTTGATTACTCCAATGTAAGGATGTGCCTATTTAGTTCCCAGTTGATTTGAATTGAATTTACTTTAATCGCATTCTAAATTCAGTTGAATAATATTAAATGTCATGGGTCAGATCAGGTGTCCGATCAAACATTTAGACGTTGAGAAAATATTTTTCACAGCTGGGATGCTTCATCGAATCGTGCTGCATTGCAATTTGCTTAGTACCTCTAGACGTGTGTACTGACTCAGTCACGTGCTTGGCAATTTGTGCATGCAGTGCACAGTATGCACGTGCAAGTACCGGATATCACAGGTAAACTGGGAAACATGTCGAAGCACTTGTTGGCTGAACATTATACGCGAGGGTACATGTCGGTATCATTTTGTGGAATTTTTTTATGGTGCCAGGAACTTTTTTCCATTAGTATAGTTGTGGAGAAAGAGAACACACAAACAGAATGAACGCAGTTATCCCCTAGTATTCTGTTTATCTTTAAGTAATACTGTCGTGTACTCATGTGGCAGATATGCATGGTGATTGTGTATTAGAAATCCAATGTCCTTTTCTATTCTACCTGCTTTCCTGCATTGCGCATCTCATACACCACTTTGTGAAAGCCAGCAGAATGCTCAGCCCGCGCTCCAACCCTCTTTAAAGTGTCACAACAAAACCACTTAGATTGGTGGTGAGATTTAGCTATTTAGCATGCAAGGGTACAAAATACCAGAAATGACCATGACTGTGAAACAGCCCATATAGGAGACCAGTCCTGAAGTGTGATGGCTGCTTGCAGTCCCTGCCAGTTTTCTTGAGTGAACTGCCAGACTTGCCAGCGCTGAGGCTGTTCTTTGAGAATGGCCAGAGATGTTGACCTTAACAAGCACATGATCAAATGAACCAATTGGAGCAGAGGAAGAGCAAGATACATAAGTAGGGAAGTTGGTCATAATCAAATCCAGAAGAGAAGATTTGCCATTGCCACAAATCCGTGTAGGAATATTTACAGATTGAGTCAGTCACAGAAGTCCTTTGCAGAAGTGCCATGGCGAGGGAGAGACGTACCAACCCCCAGCCAATTTGCATCATGACAATTGAAATCACCACATATGAGGAAGAGAGAGTTGAGATGAGTGGTTAAATGTTGGTCCACATCATCTAAGAGAGAGATGTAGATGGAGTCATCATTGTTTGGAGGATGGTGTAACACAGTCAAACATGAGCTGGGAGTGGAGGGGGAGGAGGAGGTACTCCTGGGGCTTTGGAGGTGTAAGAGCAGTGAGAAATGGAGAGCATTGAGTACATTGAGATTGAGAAATGGAGTTCTTGATGAACAATGCGACTCTGCCACCAGGGCAGGCTTCAGGTCGATCAAAGGAGGCACTACTGGTAGGGTGCAGGAATGTGGAAAGGAGCAAGGAGAGGATGCGGAGCTGGGGCGAAGCTGGAGGGTGCGGGGAGGTTGGGGTGAAGCTTGAGGGTGCAGGGGGTTTGGGGCAAAGCTGGGGTGGTGTGGGCTGTGTGAAGCTGGGGGTTGCGAGATTAGTGTATGCTTGGGGATGCGGGGTTGAGGCGAATTTGGGGGATGTTGGGCTGGGCAAACTGGGGTGGGTGTGGGCCTTGGGCGTGTAGGGTTCGGTGAAGCTGGGGGATGTGGGTTTGGGACGAGGCTGGGGGTTGGGGTGCGGGGCTTGGGCGAAGCTCGGGGGTGCAGTGCTGGGGGATGCAGGGCTGACGGGGTGTGGAGCTTGGGTGAAGCTGGGGGTGTGGAGTTGGGGGGGCTTGGGTGAAGCTAGGGAGTGTGGAGTTGGGGCAAAGCTGGGGGGTGCAGTTGGGGCAAAGCTTGGGGGCGGTGTGGGGTTGGGCAGAGCTGGGATTGTGTGGGGTTGAGGCAAAGCTGTGGGTGTGTTGGGTCAGGGCAAAACTGGGGGGGGGGTTGGAGGGCTCGGGTGAAGGGACACTTGTGCATTTTTCTCACATCCTGTGGTTTGGTGACTTTATGACCAATAAATAAGAGTAGTCTGTGCTCATGTATTTTGATCCTGCTAAATCTATGATTCAAATTGCCAAGTGCACCATGTCAAATTTCGAAATTGGATTGGTTGATTAAAAAATCACATACATGCTGAGGATAGGTCAAATTGAATGAGTGCAGGTGTGATAATTTACCAAAATAGTAAATATAATTCAGCAAAAAGTCCTTTCTGGTAGTAAGGTGTGTGCAGCACTTCTGTGCCTTTATATCATGTGTTGAAATATTGGTGAAGTCTCCCCGATCTGGAAAACTGAGTCAGTCGAATTCCAATGGAGAGCACTTACAAGGTTTTTCCAGATCAGGGGAGAAGTGGCTGCCTTGCTAAATCACGTTTCCTTTGAAGAATTTTTAATTATTGCATGAATTATTTAATACATTACACAAAAATTGTCATGACAATGTTTTCTTTGTATGTTTGCTCAGGCGTCCGACAGAATGTCCAGATGATCCCCTGCGGCAAATGCTGGTTTGAAGTCTCCAGAATTCCTTCAGCTGCACTGAAGCCATGACATTGCTGTTGATGCGATGTACAAATGTTTTAAGTGCCCTTACAGTACTCATTGCAAAGACCTTTTGACTGTACATTTCCAGACGCATTTGGTCATAACTGAGCAAAACACATTCACACAGAATGAATTTCTTCACAAAGTCCATCGGCCGTCAATATGGCAACAGGATGTTGAAACAGGAAGTAGTAATTGTGGAAGTTGTGAAATGTCATTCATTCCTCAATCAGACCGTCAGATCCATATGAAAATCCACAGTTGTGACCACACATATGAATGTTTAATTTGTGGAAAATATTTCATGACCCCTTCAAAGGTTAAAGATCATGTGCCAACTCACAATGCTGAGCGTCCATACAAATGTACATCATGTGGAAAATCTTTCATGACCCCTTCAAAACTTAAAGTTCACACACAAACTCACAGTGTTGACCGTCCATACAAATGCACATCTTGTGGAAAATCTTTCAACGCCTCATCAAACCTGAAAGTTCACATGCATATTCATAGTTCTGAGCGTCCATACACATGTACATCTTGTGGAAAATCTTTCATTAACTCAGCAAGACTTAAAGCTCATGTACAAACTCACAGTGGTGAGCGTCCTTACAAATGCACCTGTTGTGGAAATTCTTTCAATGCCTCATCAACTCTGAAAGAGCACATGCATATTCATAGTTCTGAGCGTCCACACATATGCACAACCTGTGGAAAATCTTTCAAAAGGTCATCAAATCTTAAAACTCACAAAAGATGTCACAGTGGTGATCGTCCATACAAATGTGAAATTTGTGGGAAATCTTACATGAAGTCATCAGATTTGAAAACTCACATGAGAAGTCACACTGGTGAGCGCCCGTACCAATGTACAATTTGTGTAAAATGTTTCATTCGGTCATCAGATCTGAAAATTCACATGAGAGATCACACTGGTGATCGCCCATACAAATGTGAAATTTGTGGAAAATCTTTCAAAATCTCGTCAACTCTGAAATCACACATGCGAATTCACAGCATGGAACGACCATACAAATGCACAATCTGTGGAAAATCTTTCAAGCATTCATCACACCTGAAAATGCACATACGAATTCACATTGGTGAGTTTCCGTACAAATGTCAAACTTGTGGGAAATCTTTCATTGCATCGTCAGACCTCAAAAGGCATGTGAAGATCCACGGCACTTTGTACTCACATAAATGTAGAAATTGTGAAAAATCTTTCAATCAACTATCTGACCTTAATTGGCACATGAAAATCCACAGTTGTGAACTCCCAAACAAATGCACAATTTGTGAAAAATCTTTCAAAATTCCATCAGATCTTAACATTCACATGAGAGGTCACACTAGTGATCGCCCATGCAAATGTGAAATTTGTGGAAAATCTTTCAGTGCCTCATCAAACCAAAAAGCGCATATGAAGATCTACCGATGTGGATGCCAATAAACATGCTCAAGTTGTGGAAAATCATTTCTTTGGTTATTAAGCAATAAAAGACACTGGAGTATTCAGAGATATGAAAATAAAAAGGGAAAGTATCATGGCTTGAAACATGAATCAAAGAAAATGTAGAAACTGAAGAAATTTGACATAATACCAGTGATATTTGGAGCAAATTAAGCAATAAAGAACCTTGCGAAAATGTTAAAGGGGTACAATGAAATATTACAATAAAAGGATATAATTGTGGTCTGTTCATCTTTCAGTAACAGTCCTTGAGAGTGCCCCAGAAGAAAACAAATGATTCATAACACTTGAAAATGTTTCCATCCTGAAACGTGAAATCCTCGCAACTCTTTCGCTTTCTATCATTTTATCAGCGTAATTGCACTGGAGCATGGTTTTCATATGCATATGTATATACATATATATATATATGGTACATGCAGGTAGTGGACGAAAGGACACCAAGTGTATTGAAAGCAACGGCTTCAACACAGGTGTGGGCCATATGTTAAACAAATATCCTAACATGCTTCTGGTCATGTATAAAAACACTGCACAGGCCTGGTTTCCTATAATTATGGCTAGCTAGGCTGCAAGAGGAGACCTTAGTGACTTTGAAAGAGGGGTGGTTGTTGGGACACGTTTGACAGGAGCTTCAGTGATAAAGACAGCTCAAGTTGCTGATGCTAAAGAGCAATACTGTCTAAACTCTAAGTTGATGTCGGCATGGAACTCTGAGGGAAATACATCATCAGCAAAGGGCAACAGTGGCTGGAAGCGCATGCTCAAGGGTCGTAATATCGATGCATTTGTTTGAAGTGTAAGGCAGAGTAGGCGAACAACTGCAGATCAATTGACTGTATATTTCAACCTGCGGCGCGCGTAGCCAGTTTCATCAAAAACAGTCTGCTGAGAACCGCACAGAGCATGATACCATAGTCGGAGTCAGGTTGTAGTGCACAACCCACTCATCACACCTAGCAATGCATGTATGTGAGTACAGTGGTGCAAAGAGCACAAGCAATGGACTACCAAGCAGTGGAGAAAAGTGATATGCTCAGATGAATCATCCTTCACCATGTTCTTGAGTGCAATTGTGGCACAAACAGAAAGAACTCTACAACCCTGAGTGGTTCCAACAGTGAAGGGTTCTGGTGGCTCTGTAATGTTGTGGGGTGCATTTTATTGCCATGGTTTGGGTGCAGCATTTGCAGCATTTCAAGGGTGCAGCCTTGAAGGCAAGGTCAATGCCAATCGCTACTTAATGGTACTGAGTGATCATCTTCATCCCATGTTGCAGAATTTCCATCATGCCAGGAGAGGTGTCTTCCAGGATGGCAATGCCCCCACTCACAGAGCACGTGTGGTTGCCCAATGGTTTGATGAGCATGATGCTGATGTTATCCATATGTCATGACCTTCTCGGTCATCAGATCTGAACCCAATCGAGCATTTATGGGACATTCTGGAACAACACCTGAGACAATGTTTTGTTGACTAACTTTCTCATGGAAGAATGGCATCGCCTCATTCCTGCAGAATTCCAGACACTGCTGAACTCTATGCCAAGGTGCACACAGGCCGCACATGGTGGGCCAACGACTTATAAAGTGACTTTGGTGTTTCCATTTTTTAGGTCACTGCCTGTATGTGCACATATATATATATATATATATATATATATATATATATGTATAATACTACACATACAATAATATATAAGTATATATATAGTATTATATGTTATTATATATATATGTATATATTATATATGTATGTATAATAGAATTAATATGTATGTTATATATTATATATATATACTTCTTCTTTTCGGCTGCTCTCCGTTAGGGGTCGCCACAGCGGATCATCCGTTATGATCCGCATACTGATTTGGCATAGGTTTTACGCCGGATGCCTTCTTGACGCAACCCTGGTCGCCTCTTACGACACAGGGATAAGGATTGGGTTTCGCCATGATTCCGACCGCCCCTACACCCTCTCATAGCACGGCCCAGCGCAGAGCTCCCGTCCTCAAGCGATCCTCCAACCCAAGCCTCTGAGTAGCCGGATTACAGGCGCATGCCACTACGCCCGGTTATGTGTGTATATATATATATATCATATATATATATATATATATAGAAACTAGGCGTAAGTCGGCAGCGTGTAACTCGTCACTTCGCCTAAGTCGGCAGCGTCAAAAAGTCCCGATTTATCTAATGTTAAATCCCTTTGAATAAAGTCTGTAAGTCGTCATCTCTAAGTCGTCACTTCGTCTAAGTCGTCAGATGTTGTCCGTTCCCGCGTAATGGAAACTCAAGTAAATTACCACGCCTAACTCGTCACACGGAACTTCTACCTCATGAGAAGCCCGATTTCATGGAATCGTGATGCGCGCTCATTGGTTAGATAGGCTATTTATAACTGCGCTGCGTTCAGCTCAGTCAGCGTGCCGTCCCACATGCATCTGAAGAGGTAGACAGGCTGTGCAATGCAGTCTCTGGCGAAGGAGTAAAGGATCGATCGAGCTTTGTGTTGAAGTCCGATCATGGTTTATATATCACCACACTCACTTTCACATAGGTATTGAGTGGTAGTCATCACGATGACTGTGTGTCATGTAATTTGTCGATGGTATATGAGTTTTCTTCCATATGAAAACTCATTCTACATTCATTCCAATGAATGAATTCTAACAGCCATTCATTCCACATTTGTCGATGGTCATATACCATCACCGAGTGTATATGAGTTGTCTTACAGTTGTTCATTATCTTTACTTTTGATAAAGTGATTCATGAATTCCATCTTTGCTTGATCACTTTCCAACTCACCAATGAACCCCCACCTATGCCCCAAGGATTGTGTTTCCCTTTGGTACAATAGCCGGCTTAGAGATTGTTGCGCCCTCTCACACGTACGTGTCCAGGCCACGCGCGACTTCATCCTTCACCCCACAGTCATCATGAATGTTCGCATACGCGTAAGTCGTCACATATCTAAGTCGTCACTTTTTCTCGGTCCGATGTGACGACTTACGCCTAGTCTACTGTATATGTATGTATGTGTATATATCATATATAATATATATATGAAGATGTATATATACATATACACACACAGAAATATATATATACATACATATGTATATACACACACACACATATATATACATATGTATACACATACAAACACCATATACATGTTTTCATATACACACATTTATATACACACACAATTATATATATAATATATATGTATATATACATATATGTGTATATATAGTACACTGTACAGTACACCATATAGTACACTGTAACAGTAAGTATATATATATATAACAGTCCAA
>CM068952.1:176153292-176167709 GCA_035128595.1 Eptatretus atami
AAAAGAGAGAGATGTGAAGCGATGTTTGCGGGATGGAGTTGTGAAGGTAAGGTAGTGGCTGTTTGCGTTGTTGGCGGCTTAATGGTTCGAAAAATAACAATAGGAGAAAGAAAAAATGGATTACTCAAAGCGTCGCAGCCCGGATGAAATCACACATAGTCCCTCTGAACAACGGGTGGGGGCTAACTACACATGGACTTTATCGAAATATCTCACCTGAGGACCTTTCTGGTGTCATGCGAATTTCCACAACCGTAACTATATATATATATATATATATATATATATATATATATATAAAATACCGGTATGAATCCCTTTTCTTGTAACAAAAAATCCTCTTTATAATATTAAAAAATAAGAAAGAAAAATAAAAGCTTCTTGGTATCCTCTCCTCTCTCTTCAACTTCTTGAAAATGAGAATAAGACTGTTAGATGAAGTTAAGCGGACATGGGAGTAAGCATGTTGATAACTCCTCACTTTGTTCCATACAAAGTTAATGTACAAATGTATTTTGATCTAGATCAGAAAATAAAATGATCAATACATTCATTTATTTTGATGGTGAAAAACATGGGTGCAGTTAATACACCGGAAAAGGTTTTTTTTTTTTCCTGAGGGTGAAAAAACAGGGGTGCGGTTAATACACTGCCGTGGTTTATACACCGGAAAATACGGTAATGACCAAAAACGCAATTAGCAGTGATATTGAGGTCCTTGCACTGATCACGTGAAAAACTTAGAAAATCTACAATTTGTCCAAGGCTATCATATACCAACATAAAGTATAGATGTTGGAGACTTCAAAAATATATGTCAGAATTTGTCTCTCTTGGTGGTTAAAAAGCCCCAATTTTTGGGGTTGTTCCCATGGAGTATTATCCCTGTGAAGAATACCGGGGCATTGGCCAGCCTTCAAAGCAGTTTGGAGTTATTGTTTGCCCAAGACAGGCATGTTGCACCACTTGCGCTTTGTGTTGAGCCAAGACAGGCCAGCCAGCTGTGGAGTTTTGACAGTTACTCTCGCTTTTCAGAATTTGTTTTATTTAAATGCTTACAAGTGCATATGCCATTTCTAAATGGAACAGAGCAGAATGTCTTTGCATAATTATTTGATGATGGAAAAACAGAATAACACAACTGATGTTACATTTTTCATTTTTGAAAATAAAGTCTGACAATTTCAAGAGATGAAAGGCTGCTGCCATCAATTGTCCTATTTGGAAAAGCTTAGGTTGTTTTGTTTCGGTAAAAAGTATACAAGTCGCATTTTAACTATAATACATTGCCTCATCTTGCAATCAATGCACTTCAGACCAAATGGATACTGCACTTAACAAGTAACACTATTATATTTTATTAGCCTGTGCTTGCGAGGCGAAAAGCGGGGTTAAGCAATCGGTATCGTACGTGCATACGTACAACATACGTACATATCTGCATTTTGTTGTTCCATTTTCTCTGCAACCATTTGATGGATTGACACTAAATTTTCACCATTGATGCAACTACTCATGCAGAAGGTTTCAATGATAATTATGACGTCATTGGTCACATGGTGTGGCATCCATGTTGAAAAAAGGAGAAACGTTGGACCTCTGTATCTCTAAAACCACTCCATGGAAAACATTGAAACTTGGCACTGTCAAGTACTCCCCATGGGGAATGTGAAATTTTTTAAATGATGTCCCAGGTGCCTTTGTTATTACGTCATAATTGCATATGTAGAACGCCACATCCGATCATAATGAAAATTTTTGAGGGTCACCTGGGGATAAATTGCTCAACAGAAAAACCTTTAAAAATCCTCTTCTCCATTACAGCTGAACAGATCAAAGGGAAACTTCACACACGTTTCCCAAGCTTTGGGGATACCAGTGTGTTCATTAATAATTGGTAGATCACATGGTTTGACAGCCATATTGGATTGATGGAAAATATTTTTTTAAATTATCTCTCTTGAACAGCTGAATCAATCATCATGAAACTTCAAAATATGATTGAGAAGTCAGGTCAGATGTGGGAACATGCGCCGGAGCAGTGCGTGGCTGCATCCACTTTCTGCCGGTACTCCAGGGTCTCTGTCTGGCCATCCCCCAGGCAGATGCCTGGCCCATCCACATCTCCTTGAGATGCCGATCAAGCTGCTGCAACCACGAGGCACGTGGTCAGCACATTGGCCTCCTCCACTCACGATGCTCCCTTGCTGAGAGAATCTGATGAACAGGATCAGCGTCAGGAAAACGAGCCACTTTTTTTTTTCAGGAAACAAAAATGAGCATCAGGAAAATGAAAACGTCAGGAAAAACGAGCCACAGCTGCAGCTGACGCTCACGGACTATGCAGGTAACAAATCTCATTTGAGTCTATCTCAGCAACTGCTCGTTGGACACAAAGTCCGACCAGCGATAGCCAAGGATTCTTCGAAGAGACCTGGTACCAATGGAATTAAGTTTCCATCTCAAATCCCTGGTCAGAGGCCAAGTCTCACATCCGTAGAGAAAGACTGGAAGCACCAAGGACATGAAGACTCGGACTTTCACCCTGCTGCACAGGTACCGGCAGCACTAATTGATGATGTCATCGGTCATGTGGTTCAGCAGCCATATTTTTTAACATAAAAACATTCAAAAATCTTCTCCAAAATGGCTGAACAGATTGAGGCAAAACTTTACAGATATGAGCGCCTATCCATGAGGAACAAAAGGTTCTCCACCTATGATGTCATAGGACACATGGTTTGGCAGCTACGATTTTTTTCAAAATAAACATTTTAAAATCTTCTCCAGAACATCTTAACAGATCGACGGGAAGCTTTACTTACATGTTCCCTCAGCCTTCGGGATACCAGGGTGTTCACGAATAATTAATAGGTCACATGATCTGGCAGCCATATTGGTTTGAACAAAAATCTTTCTCTTGAACTGCTTCATACATTGTTGTGAAACATCAAAGCTATGAACTTGTAGTCATGTGTAATATATGTTTTACATTTCAACCTGATTGGACGCATGATCTGTTAGCCAGAATTATTTAATATTTCGGATCTGGGTTCAGCGATATATATATCAAACTTGGTACAAGTATGTATAATGGTGTAATCATATGGGCGGAGCCATATCTGGCAAGGTCATGACGTCGAATATGCCCATTCTTGTGTGTATATATATATATATTAATATATATATATATATATATATATATAATTGTTCGATCTGGAGCCATGAGCACACAGAATTCAGGTCCTATAGATCAGTTATCTCGATAAGTACGTGTTTTATAGATATCCCTTTCCCTAGTCTAATGGGTAATTAAATGTGAATGTGCTACGATTGTTTTAGAACTACAATAAATAGTACAACGGTGCCACTCTCGCGTTTGGCATGGAACTGGCACTTCGATGTTCTCCAGGCACGCGCGTGGGCGGAGTCCAATACAGACATGCCGTCCCTCCGTGGCCAATCGGCAGAGAGCAGGCGTCTTCCATGCTTCCGCCTCCGATCCAAGATAATCGCCATTGAGCACGCGGTCTGAGGTGAAGCGGTAGGCGGAGCCACCAAACGCCCCCGCTGGAGACTCCGCCCAGAGGGATGGGAGCGCCCCGCCCACCACGCGCCTGTCCAATGGGGAGCGGACAAGGAGTCGCATGATATTTCCTGTCCAATGGGAGGATTACAAGGGCGCATGCGCCGAAGGTCGTTGGACGGGGGAGGGGCCTATAAAGATCGGTTTTCTGAGAGGTTTTCGGTCTCTCTCTGCTCTGGGCATCAACCTCGACCCGGCTCCCCACTTTGGAATCTTCTCGCTATCATCGACCTCGCCCCGGCTACTGAGCTTTTCCTGTCGTCGCTGAGGCTCCGCCTGGCTGGTTCGACGACGCCACCCGGAGTCCCAAGAGAAGGGGAGTCCAGCCATGCGTTCGCGGAAAGGTAGCCTGCCGCCCCTGGCTCACAGCCGGATTGTCCTCGTCGGCTGGAGAGCCACAATAAAGACCTCAGGGTCCAATCATTCTGTTGGGTGTGCGTGTGTCTGTTTGTGGCGCCAGTCTGGCAAGTAGTGAATTGCATAAGTGCCGTGCTGTACATACGTGTCTTCTAATAATCGGTTTACATCTTTCCTTACGTGCTCCCTAGCAATTCCCCCATTGCTTGTAATAAATATCCTATTGTTGAATGTACTCAGCTCGTCGTGTCCATTTCTGCCATTGACTGGGTGTGTCTGCGTGTGAGGTATTAGCTGGCCATTGCCGCGGGTAACAAGATAATCGGCCAACGGAACTCGGCGATAAAACCGCTCGGCAACGCACGTGGAACGAGCGCGCTTAAGCGGCTCGCTTCCGTACGAGTTCCGTCGAGGTATAAATTCTCGGTATTTCTGTCTGCGTGGATAATTAGGTGTATCGAGATTCGGCGATTGACCCTGTATCGCGCGGACAGAATATTGACAGTTTATGGTGCGTTAAGGCACCGTAGCAGGGTTCCGGAGTTGGCCGGAAGCTACGACTGGATTCCGGGCGATCGAGCCGAGACGACTCCACTGCTCCATCTGGTGGTCGTGCTCGTGGCGACGCACGGCGGAACTAAACATATATTATATACCTTTATCTTTACACCTTTCTTCACATGATTTATTCCACATTCAGGACTTCATCTGAACTTCCCGGTAATGGGACAACCGTGCATCTTTTTTCACATCCTGTGGTCTGATGACTTTATTGCCCATACATAATAGTAGTCTGTGCTCATTATGTGTTTTGATCCTGTGAAACCCCATGATTCAAATTGCCAGGTACCCAATGTCAAATTTTGAAATTGGATTAGTTGATTAAGGTTGACACATGCCGAGGATAGGTAAAATGAAATGCGTGCAGGTGTGATGATTTACCAAAATGGTAAATATTACTTTGTAAAAGACCTTTCTGGAAGTAATGTGTATGCAGCACCTTCTGTGCCTGAATATCATGGGTTAAGATGGTGGTGATGTTGCTGCCTTGGAATATAATTTGTTTCCTTTGAAGAATTTTAAATTATTGTGTGAATTATTGAATACATTACACAAAAGTTGTCATGACAACGTTGTCTTTGTATGTTTCCTCAGGCATCCGACAGAATGTCATGAAAAAGATGACCCCCTGCGGCAAATGCTGTTTGAAGTTTACCACAGAATCTGCACTTCAGCTGCACATGAAAAAGCACCATGTGATTACTGTTGATGCAATGTACAAATGTTTTAAGTGCCCTTACAGCACTCATTGCAAAAACCTTTTGACTGTGCACTTCCAGACACATATGATCAAAAATAAGCAAAACACATTCACTCAGAATGAATTTCTTCACAAAGTCCATCAGCCATCAATCTGTCAAAAAGATGTTGAAACAGGAAGTCGTAACTGTGGAAATTGTGAAATATATTTCATTTCTCCATCAGATCGTCAGATCCATATGAAAATCCACAATCGTGACCACACTTCCGAATGCAGAATTTGTGGAAAATCTTTCATGACCATGACCCCTTCAAAAGTTAAAGCTCATGTGCAAACTCACAATCCTGAACGTCCATACAAATGTACAGCATGTGGAAAATGTTTCCTTACCCTATCAAGACTTAAAGATCACACACAAATTCACAGTGCTGAGCGTGCATACAAATGTTCAGTATGTGGAAAATCTTTCATGAAGCCAGCAAGACTTAAAGCTCACACACAAACTCACAGTGGTGAGCGTCCATACAAATGCACATCTTGCGGAAAATCTTTCAACGCCTCATCAAACCTGAAGGAACACATGCGTATTCATAGTAAGGAGCGTCCACACATCTGCACAACCTGTGGAAAATCTTTCACCAGGTCATCAAACCTGAAGGAACACATGCGTATTCATAGTACTGAGCGTATTCATAGTTCTGAGCGTCCACACATATGCACGACCTGTGGAAAATCTTTCAAAAGGTCATCACACCTTAAAACTCACATAAGAGGTCACATTGGTGATCGTCCATACAAATGTGAAATTTGTGGGAAATCTTATGTGAAGTCATCAGACCTGAAAACTCACATAAGAAGTCACACTGGTGAGCGCCCGTACAAATGCACAATTTGTGTAAAATCTTACATGAAATCATCGGACCTGAAAATTCACATGAGAGATCACACTGGTGATCGCCCGTACAAATGTGAAATTTGTGGAAAATCTTTCAAAATATCGTCAACTCTGAAATCACACATGCGAATTCACAGCATGGAACGACCATACAAATGCACAACCTGTGAAAAATCTTTCAAGCATTCATCACACCTGAAAATGCACATACGAATTCACATTGGTGAGTTTCCGTACAAATGTCAAACTTGTGGGAAATCTTTCATTGCATCGTCAAACCTCAAAAGACATGTGAAGATCCACCGCACTTTGTACCCACACAAATGTGGAAATTGTGAAAAATCTTTCATTCAACTATCTGACCTTCACCAGCATATGAACATCCACAGTTCTGAGCTCCCAAACAAATGCACAATTTGTGAAAAATCTTTCAAAATTCCGTTGTACCTTAAAATTCACATGAGAAGTCATACTGGTGAAAAACAAGAAAGGTGACATATCTACTGTACATGGATGATCTGAAATTAATTGCGCCAAATGTTAAGAAATTGGCAGATCAACTGGAACTGGTAAAGCAGTACTCGGAGGACATCCGAATGGATTTGGTGTTGACAAATATTCCAAATGTACATTTGTACAAGGAAAAACAAAAATAACATCCAACATCTCAATCGATCAAAGTACACCAATACAGGAACGAGCAAACGAAGCATCCTACAAATACTTACGAATAAAAGAAGGCCCCCAGATACAACCCCCAAAAATTGCGTAAAATAATCAGCAAAGAGTACCTATGCAGAATAAGACTAATTCTGAAGTCATCCCTCTCTCCAAGAAACAAAACCAAAGCTATAAATCAACTTGCAGTGCCGGTATTCCAACATAGCTGTGCAATTATAAACTGGCCACAATTGGAGATCAACAATTTAGACACCAAAACAAGGAAACTTCTAACTATTCACAAGATATTTTACAAAAACCAATGCATACCGAGGTTGTACTTACCGAGACGACGAGGAGGAGGTGACCTGATCTGGCTGAACCAAGTGCACAGAACAACGTGTGTAGGACTAGCGGAGTATGTAAAAAGCTCAACAGACTATCGGATGAGATTTGGACATGAGCAAGAATACCACAAGCTAGAAAAGGGAGCCTGAATCCATTGAGCAACAAACTTCCAAAAAACAGGTCCAAATGATGGATACTATACAGGAAAATGAAACATAAACAAACACAGCCCGAATGATTGCAAAGAAAAAAAAAAGAAAACTACGAAAAGAAATATCATCACATATACTCTGACAAATGAGAGAATGACAAAAGAGCAGGAAGATTTAAAAAAAGAGCTTGACAGGACAGGTAATCGACAAGGAAGGCTCTTTGGAATGGCTAACAAGAGGTCAAATTAGTTGGGATGGATAACGAGTCATCATAAATGCTCAAGACAAAGGACATTACACTAATGCCTTGAAGAAAATGGTGGGATTGAGCCAAATCGGGCAAATACAGGTTTTGTGGGGTATAAACAGAAAATACCAGTCACCTCCTTTCAGGATGTAAAAAAAATTCATGTCGGAACAGCTGCACACAGAAAGACATGACAACTTCTGAAGAGTAATCCACTGGCACATCTGTAAACATTTCAACATCTCAGTCCAAGAACAATCATGGAGACACAAACCAAATCCGATCCTTGATAATGAACAAGTAATGCTCATGCATGACAAGATGATCCCATCAAATGTGGACTTTGCAAACAAAGCATAACGTCCGGACATAGTGCTCAAACCCAAAAAGGAAAAGTGAGCATTGCTGATCGAGATTTCAGTACCCAATGACTTTGGACTAAATGTTACAGAAATCAGGAAAATGACTAAATTCCAGGATCTTAAAAATGAGGTCAAGAGGATGTGGAAATTGAAGAAAGCTGAAATTATACCAGTGATAGTTGGAGCTACAGGAATGATAAAGAAAACCCTTACTGAGTACTTAAAAATCATTTCAGGGACTCTCACTCCAAATAAGCTACAAGTGGTGGCTGTCAGAGGTTCATTGAAGATCTTGAAAAGAGCCCTTGTAATGAGGCTATGAGAACGAAGTTTGGAACGCCCATGCAAATGTGACATTTGTGGAAAATCTTTCTGTGCCTCACCAAACGAAAAAGCACCAATGAAGATCCACCGATGTGGATGCCAATAAATATACACAACTTGTGGAAAACCAATTACATGGCGCTCATTTTCAGAGTCTAGGTTCTCAACGGTTCTCATATGCTTTTTGCATGCTGAATTTAGAAATGTATCTCATTTCGCTCAATCAGGTCAGTTTTTATGCTATCTCATTTTTAAGGAAAAATAATCAAAATTTTTGTTTTTTTAATGCATTTTTTAAATTCAAAATCAGACTTAGATGACAGAAATGTACAAACTATATAAACAAATGAGCACAGAGCGTAATTGTGAAATTCACATTAAAAGACGAAGGAAAACAGCGACTGCTGGAGCGACTGAAGTTGGGTGTTGCCAGAAACGATTTATCTATATTTTTGTGAATTGAAATGAAAGTAATGGGAAGGCATTTCTTCCACATAAGTGTACTTGTGTGTCTATATGTATAGTTTGGACATTTTCTGTGCAATGAAGTCGATTTGAATTTAAAAAATGCTAATTAAAAAACAAAATTTTGATTAAATTATTGATTTAAGCAGAACCGTGTTATTCGATTTGGATCAAAAGGGAAAGCATCATGGCTTGAAAGATGAATGGAAGAAAACATAGAAACTGAAGAAATTTGACATCATACCAGTGATATTTGCAGCAAATTAAGCAATAAAGAACCTTGCGAAAATGTTAAAGGGGTACAACAAAATATTACAATAAAGGACTATAATTGTGGTCTGTTCATCTTTCAATGACAGTCCTTGAGAGTGTCCTTGAAGTAAGAAAATTATTCACAACACTTGTTTCTATCCCAAAGCTTGAAATCCTCACAACCCTTTCGCTTTCCTTAAGCATGAGTCACATTTGCTCTACGGCTAGGATACGGCGGCCGTACCCCCCCTGAATTGACAGAAACGTGCGGCGGCCACAGAGTTTTCTGAGGGGCCTCAGGGTGGTCTACGCCATATGGCTATCTTTTACAGGCCGTAGGGGTCTCCGTGGAATTAGAGCGCGGAGTTATAACTTTTTCATTTCTAGTTTGGCGTAGCAATTCGACAAGCTAGCCATGACGTAGATGTGTTCCACGCGACCGTACGTAGGGCGTACGGTGGGCTTGCGTTATCGTGCGGCTGCCGTAGGCTCTTATCAATGAAAAAATGAATTTTGCCAACCCCAAAAAATTACGGCGGCCGCACTATTTCCACGGTCGCCGTAGGGTAGTCCTAAGGCATCCCTGTGTTCAACGTACGGTGGCCTTGCTGCGTCCGTTGACTACCTGCGGGCAACGCAGGGTCGCGCACGGTTCCCTACCCGCGTGCGTCCTACGTACGGCCTCCGTGGCAGTCCCTGCGTCGACCGTGCGCTACCGCTAGAGATCGGAGTATAGGTGTTTGCCACCAGTGTTGGGCACAAAAGCGATAATCGATACAGATAATTATCGAAGTTTACTTTTTATCGGACTATTATCGGAAGTTAACTTCCATTTATCGTTATGGACCAGTTTAACTTCCGATAACTCGATTTTTAGTCCATAATGTCTTAATTTTTGTCCGATAACATTTTTATGTTTCCGGGTCGCATTTCGCCGAACTAATTAATTATCAATGAGGAGAAAAATGTACATGATTATAGATTACTTGTTTTACAGATAATGCTGAATCAGGCCGCCGCGTGAAGAAAAATGGAAGAAGGAGAAGAAGAAGAAGAAGAAGAAGAAGAAGAAGAAGAAGAAGAAACCTTGCAAGGCGACTTCCTCAGCCATGCGGCTGCTAGGCTCTGCAGGTACTGGTTCGGTCAAGGTTGGGAAACCCGAAAAATAAAAACATATGGACTGCTACATTGTGTGACCGTGAAAATACTGTGGCCGCCCTATAATTGCCAGTGGCCGTAGATTTTTTAGACCCTACGGCCGCCGAGCCAAATGTGAGACTGAAGCATTAATGACATTGTTACATGGAACTTTGATGCAGGAGGAAGAGCCATTTGGTCCATCATGCCTTCACTATACGAACACCATATTAATTCATTCTCAGTCATTGCTGCAAAAGGTGCTTCCACCAAGTACTGACCTAAGTGTATATATATGTATATATATATATATATATATGTATATATATATATATATATATATATATATATATATATATATATACTTCCACCCCTCTCCAAAGTTTTCACATTTTGATGTCACCTGAGCTTATTCCATGATGCTTTCAAATGAAACTTTATGGATAGAGTCTTCACAAACTACTCCAAAGTGATAAAGCTGAAACAAAAAAATGCAGACAAAATGGGAATAAGTTAGAATAACAGAGAAAATCAGATGATTCTTAGTTGCATAAGTATTCAAACCCTTTGCCTAATTAACCCAAAATCACCAGTAGCAAATTATTTCTTTGAGAGGTTACAAAATGAGTGTAATAGGTTTTATCTGTATGTAATCAGTGGTTTACCTTAAAAATTAAGCCCCCCCACTTATCTCAGGAGTTTTAAGGTGCAATTAACTTAGTAAACCAACACGGCAAACATGAAGACCAAGGATCTTTCCAAAGAAGTCAGACACAAGGTGGTGGAGAAGCACCATTCAAGAGAGGGTTATAAGAAGATTTAAAAGTCACTCATTATCCCCTTGAGTAATGGTGAAGTTCACAATCAAGAAGTGGAAGACGTGTCATACCAACCAAGACTCTATCCAGATCAAGTCGCCCATCCAAACTCAGCAGCCGGGCAAGCAGGAAACTGGTTTGGGATGTCACTGTAAATCCAACAATGACTTTGAACGATCTGCAAGGCTCGATGTCCAAAACGGGGGTCAGTGTTCATCAATCAACAATATCCCGCTCCTTTCACAAAGCTGGCCTCGATGGACAGGTGGCAAGAAATAAGCCATTACTGAAAAAAACTGCATCTAAAAGCTCCTATGGAGTTTCGGAAAAAGTATCATGATATTGCAGGCATGTGGAGAAAGGTTTTGCGGTCAGACGAGACAAAAATCGAACTTTTTGGTCTAAATTTAAAGTGTTACGTCTGACGCAAGCCTAACATTGCTCATCACCTGGTCAACACCATCCCTACTGTCAAGCATGGTGGTGGCAGCATCATGTTATGGGGGTTACTTTTTATCAGCAGGGACTGGCAAGGTTGTCAGCATCGAAGTGACAATGAACGGTGCAAAGTACAGGAGAATCGTTGAAGAAAACCTGCTTGAGTCGCCCATGAATCTGAAACTGGGTAGGAGATTCACATTTCAGCAGGACAATTATCTGAAGCACAAAGCTAAAGCCACACTGGAGTGGCTGAATAAGAAGGAAATAAATGTTCTTGAGTGGCCCAAAGTCCTGACTTGAACATTTATGGTGCGACTTAAAGATTGCAGTTCCCATCAAACCTGGAAGAACTGGAGCAATTTTCACATGAAGAATGGGAAAAGATTTCACCATCTCACTGTGCAAAGCTGGTAGAGATCTACCCAAAAAGACTTGTCGCAATCATTGCTGCAAAAGGTGCTTCCACCACGTTCTGACCTAAGGGGCTGTGAATCCCATACTTTTTCAACCAGTGAATTTTGATTTGTACATGTTTTTTGTCGGTATTCCTGACCTGTAACCTCCTTCAACTAAAACAATATTTAGTTTGATCTCTTCAATTATGAATAAAAACGTTAATTTGGAAAAATTGTTTCGATGCAATTTATAATTCATCTAAATGTGGCATTATTGGCAGGGGGTGAATACTTTTGCAAGCCATTGGAGATCTATACTGTGTGTGTGTGTGTGTGTGTGTGTGTGTGTGTGTGTGTGTGTGTGTGTGTTATATTTATGTGTGTATATATATATATATACACACACACACACACACACACACACACACACACATATATACTAGCGGGGTGTGCTTACACATTGTCTCAGGTCGCTCACCTGCATTTGAGTTTTCATTTATATTTTCATTTATGGATGCTTTCCGACGGTTCTATGATTTTTACCTCCGCCACCGAAGGTGAAGGAGGTTATGTTTTCACCACTTTCTGTCTGTTTGACTGTCTGTTTGTTTGTGTCCAGGATATCTCGTGGACGGATCCGGATGAAATTTTGTGGACAGGTTCGGAGTGTGACAAGGACAAACTGATTAGATTTTGGTGAAGGTCCGGATCCAGATCCGACTACGAGAATTTTTTAAGTGATTCTTCACCATTGTGAGATGGGGCCAAAAACAATATATAGCACGAGTTCTCAAAAAGTTGTTGACGGATTCAGATGAAACTTGGTGGACACATTGGGTGTGTGACAACGAAGAATTTATTCAATTTTGGTGAAGATCCGGATCCGGATCCGATTACTAGAATTTTAAAGAGATTCTTCACCATTGAGGGATGGGGCTAAAAAATTATATATAGCACGATATCTCAAAAAGTAGTGGACGGATTCGGACGAAATTTGGTGGAAAGGTTGGGTGTGTTGCAAGGACGAATCGATTCGATTTTGGTGAAGATCCGAATCCGGATTTGGATACGAGAATTTTTTATTTTTGAAAGTGACTCTTCACCATTGAGAGATAGGGCCAAAAACGATATTTCAAAAATGTATTGGGCCCGATATGCTCTCGTGGATCAGGCATTACGTGGCGGAGGTATGCGCTCTACAGAGTTCCCTTCTAGTAACAGGTGTATCGACTTCGTTGGCCGTCAGCACACAAAATTACCGTGCTTCCCCATTATCTGAGGTCACTCACCTGCATTTTTTTCTTTTTTTCCCCCATTTATTACCTCTGCCACCAAGGCGAAGGAGGTTATGTTTTCACCCTTCTCTGTCTGTATGTTTGTTTGTCTGTTTGTTGGGGTTGTCTCACAGCTCGGATGAAATTTGGTGGGCAGTTTGGGCATGTGACAAGGACGAACTGATTAGGTTCTGGTGAAGATCTGGATCCGGATCCAACTATGAGAATTTTTTAAGTGATTCTTCACCATTGAGAGACTTGGCTAAACCACCATATAGCACGATATCTCAAAAAGTTGTGGACGGATTCGGACGAAACTTGGTGTAAAAGTTGAGTGTGCAACCACGACAAATTTATTCGATTTTGCTGAAGATCCGAATCTGGATCTGAATACGAGAGTTATTAAATTTTAAGTGATTCTTCACCGTTGAGAGATCGGGCCAAAAACGATATATAGCATATTTCAAAAATGTATTGGGCCCAAAATGTTCTCGTGGATCAGTCATTATGTGGCAGAGGTATGCACTCTACCGAGTGCCCTTCTTGTTTACATTTTCATTTACGGATGTTGTACAATGATTCCGTGAATTTTTCCAGTGCACCGACTTCGATGTCCATCGGCACGCAAAATTTCAGGCTTCTCTGTCACTGAGAAGGTACTGATTTTTAATAAGAGTGAATCAGTGGTTAGAAACAGCTTTAGATATTATATCTACACACGCACGCACGCACGCACGCACGCACGCACGCACGCACACACACACACACACACACAACATGAAAAGAGACACCTTAAATTTCTTCATTTCATCTGTTTGAAGCAAGTTTTACTCAGTGATTTGAACTAATATTCAATTATTTATTTGCATAAACGAGTTCCTGGGTCGTGTACGACAATTAACGATGCCTCGATCCCAGGGAGTACACGACCTTTGTGATTTTCAAAGAGGACAAATCGTTGGCCAATCGGTTGGTGGAGTCAGCCAGCATCAGATAGCTCAGAACCTTGGAATTACGCTTTCTATGGTCAATCGGGTGATTGTGAAATTCACCAGCGAAGGCAAGGAATCCACAGCTTCCCGTTCTGGTCGACCTGGGCCCTCAGAAAGGTTCCTTCGAGCTGTCAAGCGGTCCATTGAGAAAACTCCCCATTGCAAGGCAGCAGATGTTGCAGAGGAGGTCCAAGTTAGCTCAAGAACTACCGTGTGTTACCTTCATGAACTGGGCTACCATGGGAGAACAGCTAGGAGAAAACCTCTTCTTAGAGAACATTCAAAGGAGAAAGAAGTGGGCTGACGAGATGGTCAACCGGACCCTTGGAGTTTTGGTAAACTGTCATTTTTTCAGGTGAGTCCCAATTTGCTCAATTTTCGACAGTGGATGCGTATGGGTCTGGAGACTTCCCAGTCAAGAGTTCTCTTTGATCCTATTGCAGCCAACTGT
>CM068952.1:176224611-176235911 GCA_035128595.1 Eptatretus atami
AAGAGAGAGATTAACACAACCACACACACACACTATACAACTGAAAACACGCACACCACGAAACAACTACAACAGCAACACACACACAACACACAACCCAGCACACACACACACACACACACACACACACACACACACATGCCTTTATTAGTCGAGATTGAATTCAGAATGGGATTAAAAATTTATTCATTTCAAAGCTGGAAGGGCACTCGGTAGAGTGCATACCTCCGCCACATTAATTCCTGATCCATGAGAACATATCGGGCCCAATAACATTTTTGAAATATCATGCTATACATTACTATATCGTATTTGGCCTTTCTCTCAATGGTGAAGAATCAATTTTAAACGTAAATAATTCTCGTATCCAGATCTGGATTGAATCTTCACAAAATCAAATCTTCGTCCTTGCCATGCACCCAAACCTGTCCACCAAGTTTCATCCAAATCCGTTCACAACTTTTTGACATATCGTGCTATATATTGTTTATGGCCCGATCTCTCAAATGGTGAAGAATTACTTAAAAAATTATCAGATCTGGATTCGGATTCGGACTTCACCCAAAATTGAAGCAAGTCTTCCTGTCACACACCCTTCATGTCCACCAAGTTTCGTACGAATCCATCCACAACTTTTTGAGATATCCTGCACACTAACCGGACAGAAAGAGGTAAAAACATAACCTCTTTCACCTTTGGTAGCCGAGGTAACAAATGGCAGACCAAATAACTGTAGGAGTCGTCGAAAGAACTCAAACAAACAAAAAGTGAAGATGAAGTTATCAGGAGGAACCTCGACAGGATTGGGTTTCAGCTGCTGCTACTCTACCCTCAAACCCATCCAGGCGCAGCCAAGGAGCCTTATTCAACAAAAAGAAGAAGAAAAAAAAAACAATTCTGGCTGCCAGACCATTTTCCTGCTGGTTTGGATTAATTTGAAGCAACTTTTACTCCGATCAGGTTGAAATTTAAAACACATATTCCCATCACAACTAGATCATAATTGTGAATTTTCACGTCAATCGATGAAGCGATTTAAGAGAGAAATTTTTTGTTAAAGATTTCGTTCATCCAATATAAGCTGCCACCAGTGACCTCTAGCGACAAATGTGGGAATGTTTTGTTCCTCATGGATAGGCAGTCATCCCTGTTAAATTTTTGGTCTTTATCTTTTCGCAGTTTCAGAGAAGATTTATGAAGGTTTTTTATTTTTTTTTTAATGTGGCTGCCGAACCACATGACTGATAATGTGATCAATTTTTTTCTGTCGACCAATTCATCCCAAGGATGATCCTCAACTTTTCATACTGATCGGATGTAGCATTCTACTTATGCAATGATGATGTCATAACGAAAGTGCCTATGACATCACACAAAAATCATACTTATTCCCCATGAGGAGTACTTGCCATGTACCAAGTTTCAATTTTTTTCCATGGAAGTGATTTTGGAGATGGAGTCCAACGTTTTTTCGGTTTTCCAACATGGCTGCCACACCGCAATGACCTCACCTATGACGTCATATTTATCATTAAAACAATCTATGAGTAGTCACTCCTGGTGGTGAAAATGTAGTGCCAATCCAACAAGCAGTTGCAGAGAAAAAAATACTCTAGTTTTTGTGAGGACATTCAACAAACAAACAGACAGACAGACAAACAGCCCAAATGCAATATCCTATCGGCTATCCTCTGGCAAGAGTAAAAATACCGGCTCCTGTTTATTTAACCAATCCCTAATCCCGATCTAGCTCGATCTTACCTTATTTTTCCCTGCCACTTTTAACACAAGGAAGACACTTCCCTAACGGGGAAGACATTTGTTTTTATGTTTTACAGCGACAATTAGGTAAACACGTACCCAAGTCCTGTGTTTCCTCTTCTTCCTGTCCGTAAGGACGGACTCTTTGCGAGTCGACTATGAAGTCAACCTTCGGAATACCATGTGTGCAACATCGGTCAATTTCTGGGATCCTTTTGAATGTTGGCTCCTGGACTACAGCGGGTACAATTGTTTGTATAAACCTGGATTAAACGTATCGGTGAAACACAAGCAACTTTGATGGAGGAGGATGCCATTAGTCTCATCATCTTTCCACCTTATGCGAAACAGTATGTGTACATCCATAAATGCTTTGATCTTGTAAAATTGAGGAACTTTAAATTGCGTATTAAGAAGAATAAGAAAAGAAAGATTGCTTTCCTTGACAATGGGCTGAAGGTGTGTGCAACTCTCTCAGTATCCCATAGTAACAACCCTTGTGTCCAATGCTCCTGGGAATTTGAGGTCCCCCCCCCCCATGTACACAAATTCGGTGTCATCTATTATTATCTACTTGTGCAAATACTTGTTCATTCATGGCAAGTGATGTTCCTCATTTTATTGTCACAAAAATACTAGGATTTTGCAATCACTGCTTTCCTTTTCAGTAACTATTGGAGAAAGTGAAGAGCGAGCCGGACACATTTGTAAATACGGATGTTAAGAAACAAAGGCATTGTGAAGATGCACAACTTGAAAATCATTGTGAAAGGTTTGTTACAAATCCCAATTTCCATACATTTTCCTTTATTGTTTTGAATATCTCACCTGCATACAAATACATATTGGAATTTAAATGTCTTTCCTTTTTTTTTGTTTTTTTTTTTCTTTCTTGTAACTAATAAAGAAATAACACATCAAAATGTCGGCCGGATTTCAAAAAGACCCCTGTTGTTGGAATAAGGGTTAAGAGGTTAAGAGCAAAGAAAGAAAAAAAACAAAAAAACGAGACGATTGAGGCAGACCAACAGCCTTGTGGTTGCCTGCACACCACCCGGTTCAATTTGTTTATTTGATTGAAGAAATTATAATTTTCCTGCTGCTTTGAATTAATTTGAAGCAACTTTACTTTATTGCATGTCTGTGCCACCATGAAACACTGCGCTCCTTGGAGAGAAACGGACGCTACTAGCCTATTATATTGTTACGGTTGTGGAATTCACAGAACACCATTCAGGTTCCCCGAAGATCAGTTTATTCGATAAGTGTGTGTTGTTGTTGTGGATTTTTCACCCACCCCGTTGTGATCGTTGAAGGATTCTTCCTAGCCGATTGTGGAATCCTATTTGACTTCAGGCAGAGTTTAACGTTGTCCGATTTGGTTATAAAATCCTGCATAAAACCACCAACACTGATAACCGATGTCCACACAAGTCCTTTCTTTGAAACAATTTATTTTCTAATTATCCACCCTCGTACACGACACACATTGAACTCGAGAATCCCCATTTGTTACAAATATTATTTGGTTCTATTTTTCCTTATTCTTACTTTTAGTTAACTGTTAAAACCAACCAGATTTAATTCACTTCCAATTACATCAGAGAGTTTTATTCAAACTTGGTACTTGGTCAGTCCCAAGGAGTACAAGCCACTGAGATGCTATACCTCCTCACGTGCTTGCACTGAAACAATTTTACATTTCAAAGCATTTATACTTTCATGGGAGAGTGGTGGGGCTTACCAACTCAGACAGCAGATGTGTCCTCTAGGCGAGAAGCCACTACGTACATTTCGAGGCAAAGGTTCGCTGTTATCAAGCCCAGGTCACACCGCTCCAGACAAGACATGACGTACATTTCGAGGCAAAGGTTCGCTGTTTCAGCCCAGACCAAGACATAAAACTTACATTTCTCAAACCCCATTTGTTACAATTAGAATACATTAATATAAATTTTTCCTCCACACCAGGTTAGATTTCCCCACCAATGTATAACGGCGATTGTTCGTGTTCCGGGCTGTGCATCTCTGAGTTAGCCGTTACTCTGTTCTATCCTTTATTTCAAATAAAAGAACAACTCAACAACCTCGTCAATCTCCACAACACAGCGACCCTCCTCTACAAACAAAAACACCACTCCCAGAAAGCCACCCGAAGAAGGAAACAGAAATGACGGTTGGGGCAGGTCCCTCAGAACGGCGTAAACACGGATGACGGTTATTACAACAACAGAGCCAAGCCGATCACTCCTGGGATTTCCCACCGCGGCTGGAAGGGAGGGGCGAATGCCGGACCCAATAAAAAAAGCCGCGTTCGCTGGCCGAAAAGGGCAGTTGAGTTGGTGTGGGGAGCTTGGAGTCGGTGGGAGTTGGGAGTGGAGAGACGCCCCGTTGAGAGCTGGAGAGTTCGGAGGTTGGAGTGCGGGCAGTTGGTTCCGCTGGAAGGTTCGCGCCGCGCAACCAGGAAGCCGAGTCGAGACCCGTTCACTCCTCCCTCGCGTCGTTGGCTAAGACAGGCCACGTGGAGGCCGGACGACCAAGGGAGCCAGTCGGAGCTCGGGGGTCCGGGCAAAGACACCGAGGGTCGCCGAACAAGGACCCATCGAGTCACCACGAGGGTGGCCAGGTAGCCTGCCGCGGTCTCCGGAACCCCTTCGGTCATCCCGGCTCTGAGAAATTATAAAGGCTCACGAGCCCGGTTCTTTCTTTCTTGGGTTTTGCATGAAAGTCTGTGGCGCCTTTGTCCTTAAGTAGTGAATTGTGTAAGTGCATGTAAATGATCATAGGAATCGGCTGTAGGCTTTTTGCTCGTGTCCTGTCCCCAATCCCCCCCCCATTGACTGCTTACGTGCGAGTGGAAATAAATGTCCCCCTTGTTGAATGTCACCTGCTCGTTGCGTCCCTTCCTCACATGACTGCCATGGAACGTTCGGGAAATAGCTGGCTGATTATCAAGCCGATAAAACGTACATCTGGTCCGACGGGACTTGGCGATATATAACCGCTCGGCAATCGCATACGGAACGAGCTGCTTAAGCGGCTCGTTTTTTTGCAGGCCCCTTCGAGGTATAACTCCCGGTATCTCTGTCTGCGCGAATAATTAGTACATCGACAATTTGGCGATCGACCCTGTAGTGCGTGGACAGAGGGATTGGCTGGTTTATGGTGTGTTAAAAACACCCGTAGCTGGGTTCGGCGTTGATCCGGAAGCTACGACTAGATTGCGCGTTCGGTGGGACGCGCGCGTCGCAATTGGGCTAAGGCGGTCGTCCGCACGCCGAACGGGCGGAAATCTAAAAACAATATTTATAGATAGAAGATAGACAAGTTGAAGCCTGTGGTAAAAATACGATATAAAGAGGGGGAAAAAGTAAGCCTTTTATTCTTGCGCTGGGTGAAAGAGCGCAAAAAAAAAATCACGTTTCTTAACAGCAAGTTATCGCAACACATCTTTGGTGCAAAGGAGGTACCTCAGTTAATTTTACACAATGAAAGTACTGATCCTGAGTTCAAATTGGTACCTTGAACCATTTTACACAATGAAAGTACCGATTATGGGTTCAAATTGGTACCTCAGTTAATTTTACACAATGAAAGTAACGATCTTGGGTTCAAATTGGAATCTTGGTTTATTTTAACAAGATGAAAGTACTGATCCTTGGTTTAAATTGGTACCTTGATCCATTTTACACAATGAAAATACCAATCCTTGATTAATATTGGTACCTTGATCCATTTACACAATGAAAGTACCGATCCTGGATCAAATTGGTATCTTGGTTTATTTTACAAAATGAAAGTACTGATCCTTGGTTCAAATTGTCCCTTGATCCATTTTACAAAATGAAAGTACTGATCCTTGATTCAATTGGTACCTTGGTTCATTTTACAAAATGAAAGTACCGATCCTTCATTCATATTGGTACCTTGGTTCATTTTAAAAATGAAAGTACCGATCCTTCATTCATATTTGTACCTTGGTTCATTTTACAAAATGAAAGTACCGATCCTTGTTCATATTGGTACCTTGGTTCATTTTACAAAATGAAAGTACCGATCCTTGGTTCATATTGGTACCTTGGTTCATTTACAAAATGAAAGTGCCAATCCTGATTGATATTGGTACCTTGTTTTATTTTACAAAATAAAAGTACGATCCTTGATTCATATTGGTACCTTGTTTTATTTTACAAAATAAAAGTACCGATCCTTGATTCATATTGGTACTCTTGGTTCATTTAACAAATGAAAGTACCGATCCTTGATTCATATTGGTACCTTGGTTCATTTACAAAATGAAAGTACCGATCCTTGATTCATATTGGTACCTTGGTTCATTTTACAAAATGAAAGTACCGATCCTTTTCATATTGTACCTTGGTTCATTTTACAAAATGAAAGTACCGATCCTTCATTCATATTGGTACCTGTTGGTTCATTTTACAAAATGAAAGTACCGATCCTTGATTCATATTGGTACCTTGGTCATTTTACAAAATGAAAGTACTGATCCTTGATTCATATTGGTACCTTGGTTCATTTTACAAAATGAAAGTACCGATCCTTGATTCATATTGGTACCTTGTTCATTTTACACAATGAAAAGTACCGATCCGGGTTCAAATTGGTACCTTGGGTTCGCTTTTATACTCCACAACCGTAACAATATAATAGGCTAGTAGCGTCCGTTTCTCTCCAAGGAGCGCAGTGTTTCATGGTGGCACAGACATGCAATAAAGTAAAAGTTGCTTCAAATTAATTCAAAGCAGCAGGAAAATTATAATTTCTTCAATCAAATAAACAAATTGAACCCGGGTGGTGTGCAGGCAACCACAAGGCTGGTTGGTCTGCCTCAATCGTTCTCGTTTTTTTGTTTTTTTTTCTTTCTTTGCTTCTTAACCTCTTAACCCTTATTCCAACCAACAGGGTCTTTTTGAAATCCGGCCGACATTTGATGTGTTATTTCTTTATTAAGTTACAAGAAAGAAAAAAAAAAACAAAAACAAAAGGAAAAGACATTTAAATTCCCAATATTTGATTTGTATGCCAGGTGAGTATTCAAAACAATAAAGGAAAATTGTATGGTAAATTGGGGATTGTAACAAAACCTTTCCACAATGATTTTCTAAAGTTGTGCATCTTCACAATGCCTTTGTTTCTTACATCCGTATTTACAACATGTGTCCGGCTCGCTCTTCACTTTCTCCATAGTACTGAAAAGGAAAAAAAAAAAAAAAAAAAAGGGCCAGTGATTTGCAAAACATCCCTAGTATTTTTGTGACAATAAAAATGGAGGAACATACATTGCCAGATGAACAAGTATTTTGCACAAGTAGATAGATAGATTACGACCGAATTGTGTACATGGGGGGGGGGGGACCTCAAATTCCCAGGAGCATTGGACACAAGGGTTGTTACTATGGGATACTGAGAGAGTTGCACACACCTTCAGCCCATTGTCAAGGAAAGCAATCTTTCTTTTCTTATTCTTCAAATAACTGCAATTTAAAGTTCCTCAATTTTACAAGATCAAAGCATTTATGGATGTACACATACTGTTTCGCATAAGGTGGAAAGATGATGAGACTAATGGCATCCTCCTCCATCAAAGTTGCTTGTGTTTCACCGATACGTTTAATCCAGGTTTATACAAACAATTGTACCCGCTGTAGTCCAGGAGCCAACATTCAAAAGGATCCCAGAAATTGACCGATGTTGCACACATGGTATTCCGAAGGTTTGACTTCATAGTCGACTCGCAAAGAGTCCGTCCTTACGGACAGGAAGAAGAGGAAACACAGGACTTGGGGTACGTGTTTACCATAATGTCGCTGTAAAACATAAAAACAAATGTCTTCCCCGTTAGGGAAGTGTCTTCCTTGTGTTAAAAGTGGCAGGGAAAAATAAGGTAAGATCGAGGCTAGATCGGGATTAGGGATTGGTAAAATAAACAGGAGCCGGTATTTTTACTCTTGCCAGAGGATAGCCGATAGGATATTGCATTTGGGGCTGTTTGTCTGTCTGTCTGTTTGTTTGTCTGAATGTCCTCACAAAACTAGAGTATGGTTTTTCTCTGCAACTGCTTGTTGGATTGGCACTACATTTTCACCACAGGAGTGACTACTCATAGATTGTTTTAATGATAAATATGACGTCATAGGTGAGGTCATGCGGTGTGGCAGCCATGTTGGAAAAACCGAAAAAAACGTTGGACCTCCATCTCCAAAATCACTCCATGGAAAAAATTGAAACTTGGTACATGGCAAGTACTCCTCATGGGGAATAAGTATGATTTTTGTGTGATGTCATAGGCACTTTCGTTATGACATCATCATTGCATAAGTAGAATGCTACATCCGATCAGTATGAAAAGTTGAGGATCATCTTGGGATGAATTGGTCGACAGAAAAAAAATTGATCACATTATCAGTCATGTGGTTCGGCAGCCACATTTAAAAAAAAATTAAAAAACCTTCATAAATCTTCTCTGAAACTGCGAAACCGATAAAGACCAAAAATTTAACAGGGATGACTGCCTATCCATGAGGAACAAAACATTCCCACATTTGTCGCTAGAGGTCACATGGTCTGGCAGCTATATTGGATTGAACGAAAATCTTTAACAAAAAAATTTCTCTCTTAAATCGCTTCATCGATTGACGTGAAAATTCACAATTATGATCTAGTTGTGATGGGGAATATGTGTTTTAAATTTCAACCTGATCGGAGTAAAAGTTGCTTCAAATTAATCCAAACCAGCAGGAAAATGGTCTGGCAGCCAGAATTGTTTTTTTTTTCTTCTTCTTTTTGTTGAATAAGGCTCCCTTGGCTGCGCCTGGATGGGTTTGAGGGTAGAGTAGCAGCAGCTGAAACCCAATCCTGTCGAGGTTCCTCCTGATAACTTCATCTTCACTTTTTGTTTGTTTGAGTTCTTTCCGACGACTCCTACAGTATTTGGTCTGCCATTTGTTACCTCGGCTACCAAAGGTGAAAGGAGGTTATGTTTTTACCTCTTTCTGTCCGTTAGTGTGCAGGATATCTCAAAAAGTTGTGGATGGATTCGTACGAAACTTGGTGGACATGAAGGGTGTGTGACAAGGAAGACTTGCTTCAATTTTGGTGAAGATCCGAATCCGAATCCAGATCTGATAATTTTTTAAGTAATTCTTCACCATTGAGAGATCGGGCCATAAACAATATATAGCACGATATGTCAAAAAGTTGTGAACGGATTTGGATGAAACTTGGTGGACAGGTTGGGTGCATGGCAAGGACGAAGATTTGATTTTTGTGAAGATTCAAATCCAGATCTGGATACGAGAATTATTTACGTTTAAAATTGATTCTTCACCATTGAGAGAAAGGGCCAAATACGATATAGTAATGTATAGCATGATATTTCAAAAATGTATTGGGCCCGATATGTTCTCATGGATCAGGAATTATGTGGCGGAGGTATGCACTCTACCGAGTTGCCCTTCCAGCTTTGAAACTGAATAAATTTTAATCCCATTCTGAATTCAATCTCGACTAATAAAAGGCAGTGTGTGTGTGTGTGTGTGTGTGTGTGTGTGTGTGTGTGTGGGTGTGTGTGTGTTCTATGTGTTGTGTGCTGTGTGTGTGTGTGTGTGTGTTGTGTGTCAGTGTGTGTGTGTCAGTGTGTGTGTGAATGAGTGTGTGTGTGTGGTGTGATGTGTGTGTGTGTGTGTGTGGTGTGCTGTGTATGAGTGTTGTGTGAGTGCAGTTGTGTGGTGGTGGTGTGTGTGTGTGTGTGTGTGTGTGTGTGTCTCCTCGATAACTCCAAAACCATAAAAGCTACCAGCCTGAAACTTTGCATGCAAACGAAGAAAACTCCAAGGAAGTGCAAGAGTGAAAATTGGGTGTTTGGGTTAATTAAAACACCCCTTTTCAAAGAAAATTAACGGCCATATTTAATTATATCCTTCATCAGACGATCTTCGGCCACCTCGCTCTCTGGGGTCTTGAGGTGTTTCCTGGGGAACCTCGCTGGGGTCTGAAGCCGCCATGTTTTTTTTAGCCTACTCAACCTTACCTTGACTTGGAACAGGCTGCAGCAATTTCTTCACGATAAAGATGTTGTCACTTTCCTCACTCACATTATCGAATGCCTGTTTATCATAGCTATGAATTGCTGGGTATATTGCCATGCTTATAAACATCCAGAGACGTCAGCATTCGTGGCTTGACATTTCGGGCGTCTCTGGGAGGTGAATGTTTAACGTGTTGCTAATCGTGTGCCAAACAAGCCGTTTCTTAACCGTTTTATTGGAGTGCTTGCTTGAGCGCTTACGCCACTTGGCGAACGCTCTCCAAGCTGCTTGGTTGTTCGTTTCGGGAAAGTATCCGTGCTCTCAAGGGAACATTGATTATACAGATGTACATTTCTGCCTGTGTTGGGCCCTGCGGTGCCGTGTAGTTGGTGTCTAGGGTGGTGCGATTATATTGTTATGGATTTTAGAATCCGGTCTGATGAATGCATCCACACATCCAGGTCCTCAGACAGATATTTCCTTAAATGCATGTTCAGATTAGCCTCATCCCCATGTCTAATGGGATCTTAAATGTGATGCGTTGAGAAGGGTAAAGGATAGATCCCCTCTCTTATGGGAAGCTTTTTTTCTTTACGACACACACGTTCACACACATTTCTTTCACGAGCTCTGAAGCCCGCCCTCGTTTTTCCTCAGCAACATTTATTTCACAAGCTCTGAAGCCCGCCCTCATTTTTCCTCAGCAGCATTCTTTTGCGAGCTCCGACGCCCGCCTTTTTGAGAGCGCACGGGTCATCATGGTAACCGTGCCCCGGTGGGGCGGGATGAGCTTGGGGCGGACGGCACCCCGTGGAGACGGCCCGGGGATATAAAAATGAGCGAGAGAAAGCGTGAGGTACGTTCTGTGAGGAGAGACGTTCTGTTGAGAGAACCGTCTGAGATATAAAAAAAAACGAGCGAAAGAGGGACGTTCAGTGAGGAGAGAAAAGCGAAAGGAGAGAGGAAAAAGCAAAGGGCAAGAGAAGCGACCAAGAAGCGGGTGTCTGACCAGCCGAAGAGACAATTCGCCCTTCCAGTGCTTCGGCAAGCGAGCGTGTGGTGCGCTGTAGTTGGTGTGACAGTGCGGCAACAAGTGAGGCAGCGGGTCGCTCACCAACAATCACCAGGGTTTAAACCCTACAACGGACATCTCGTGCCCTCCCAGACGTCGACTGGCATTCAAGGCTGCCCCGTAAAGGTGCACGCAAAGCTGGGTGCTGGCGACGGACGTGACACGCACTGCACCATTTCAGGACGTTTTGCTTCACGGACGACTTCTGGTGAGGTCGGACAACTTCCCCCCCGCCCCCGCCCTCCCCTCCCCCTGAATGATCTGCTCGGTACCCTTGTCTGCATTTAGCTGTAAGTCAACCTCCGATAAGCATCTGCTCTTTGTCTCTTTCCTGGCATTTTGATTTATTTTGCTTTGAAATTCTTTATTTACCTCAGCAAATAAAAAGTTCTTTTTATTTATTTATTTTATTATTA
>CM068952.1:176236911-176257162 GCA_035128595.1 Eptatretus atami
CTGGAAGCTTATGTTTTACTGCTCACAACCAGCGTTCAATTTTTAGGTCATCACACATTATTGGCCAAGAAAAAATGTAAATAATTTTGTTTTATTATAAAAAACCATCTCTGGGAATGTCATTACAAACGAACTACAGTTGGAAGCCGTCCTGGCTCAGTAACGATCTCTGAATTGAGCCCTCGGCACAAAACATTTAAAACAGAAAACTTCACAGCTTGGTCCGTGAATCGTGACTCCTCACCGTAATGAAGGTGGATACTTTGAGCCCACCTTCTTCTTCTTCTTCTTCTTCTTGTGTTGGCAGCTTAAGCTTGCCAGGGTAGCTATCATTTCTTGGAAGCGCGACTTGTCGTCGCTGATGCAGTGCCCTCCACCAGTACACACTGGTACTCATTTTGCCGCCTCGGAAGGATGACAGGCTGAGTCAACCCCCTGGTGTATTAATTCAGCGCCAACGGGCTTGAACTCCACGGACCCTAGGATCCAAAGCCACCACCCTAACCACTAAGCCAACCCAGGCTCATTGAGCCCGACCCTTGGAGGACTCAATTCCACATTCTGAAACCCACGTATGTAGATACCAATCTCACACACACACACACCACACACACACACACACACACAGGCCACACACACACTTACACTTCGCGTTATGGTAATAACAGTGGATATACGGACAGCACGCATAAAATACATAAAAACGACAACACAAAGATTGACCTTTAAACAGAGTTTCTTTGAAAGAGGAATTCAAGTGGGGATATTAGCAAAATTCAATTGAAAATATATCAAGGAACAGAACACAAAAATGTCTATCTATGCTTTTGCCTTCACAAACCAGATCATGGCAACACAGTGGTCGGATGGATCTTATTGTTTACATATATATGTATCAATGTTGAAGTGAGGGGTGGATTATTATTTGGAGATTGCACAAAAAGGTTAACAAAAGCGATATCTGTAAAAAATATTGTTGCGGTGACGTATACCGAGACACCAGCTTGTTCACTCAGGGGGATTAATCCCGGTTGTCCTCGGTGGAGCTGGAACTGGGCACCGCTCACATTAACGTTATGGTATGGTGGGTTTGTTTTAAAACCACGAACCTCACCCAGTCAACACGAGTTCAGTGTCCGCTGTCTAATTATTCCGTTTGAACTAGAGGTCATGTGGTTACCTGAGCGGGGAGGCACGCCCTCGCAAAGGCAACAATATTATCTGATTAGATTTTAAATTTAGGGCGGCTGAAAGTTTTAACCGCTGGTGCGTGCCGGACGTTTATTTTTTGTCAAATCTGTGTTAAATTACGTAAAATCGGACTATTAGCCGCAACTGTTTCCACTTCAACTCTGCTAACCAAATACGTGCGGGCTTTTATGGATTTTTTCCGAGTTGCGGGTTCCGGATGATGCGTCAGCGGCTCAAATCAAGTTGTGTCGTCGGTCCTCCAGGTCTAATGTTTAGATTCACATTAGGTGTTCAAAAACTGCGTTTTGACTCTTTCGTGAATTTCAAAAACTCACTGTAAAGTGTCGGTGATAACTGTTTAACCGGTTTTTTTCCTCCAAATTTACACACGGCCTTTACACACACGTACAACATTCAACTTAATCGCCCTTCGCAGACAACTTCCATCTGCCAAAAACACAGACGCAGTGAATGCTTACGATGAGGAGTTTTCAAATTGAAGGCCGAGAACTGGCTATTGAAACAGGAAACCGAGATGCTGTCCTATGAACATTGACGTGAACATGAATCCATATCAACGTTGGAGAAGCAAGGTCGAACTTTCTTTCAGCTGCAAAAAGTCAACAAAGGCTTTCAGAGGTAGGAAATGCACGATGCGCCCGAACTGGAAAGACAACTTGAAGACTGGGTTAACACACAGAGAGTGGATGGTCGGGGTGTTTCTACTGTCAGATTAGAACTCAAAGCAAAGATCGATCGCGTCGGAAAAAGAAAATAGAAGAATTTCAGGGCGGGCAGATCATATGGTGTTTCAGATTTATTGAAAAACTCAATAGGTCTTTGTCAGAGCTAGAAGGACTCTCTGTCAACAACTTCCTTCTGACTTCGAAGACAAAATCGCAACTTTCGGAACTACACGGCAGGAGAAAATAGCAGAGAACTTAATTGCTCCCCAGGACATAATTATATTATGGAGAGGTCCTCTGGGACATTACCTACCTCTTCAATTGGACTGTAAACAAAACAGGTGAAATCGTCCATCTGTTTAAAAAAACAACTGAGTCACGAGAAAACCAATTTTACTGTGCGTTCCTGAGCTTGCGGCCACCGGCATCCGGAGAAAAAACTTCCACCAATGTCATATTTAAATGCGTTACGTTGCCAAAGGAGATGATTTCCAAAAGGAATCGTTATTAAAAGTGAACAAGAAAAGGGTGAGAATGAAGAAAACGGCTAATTGAAGACGTGGCTTCACTGAGTGCTACGGCAAGCGACCGGGAGGATTCTTCCACCGAAACAAGCCATGTTGGTTTTGACAGCATGAAGGCCCACATTACTTATACCGTAAAAAGAAGCAATCAGATCGACTAACTCCATCCCAGCAGTGATCCAGGCGGCACGGACCAAAATCTTCAACCTCTTGATATCACGTGTTAATCGTGCTTTTCAAAGTAGCACTGCATGTTCGAATGGGAAAATGGATGACCAGTGGGCGAAAAAATATTTGTTTTTTACCAAAACTGCGACGTATGCGACGAGCAAGACTTCGCGGAGGTCTGCAATGGATTTTGACAGCGTGGGGAAAAGTAAACAATCTACGATTCGTCAACAGCTTTCGCAAAGCTTAACTCTTGTATGTAGCAGATGACAGAGGAAGCCACCAGCTTCCCAGCCAGCAAGACTCGGATTTCATCCGGACAGTGAAAAAAGAGGCCGGGTCAGCGTGCCAGCACATAGCAGAAGAAGCTGTGTTCTGTTGTTCAACTCCGACACTGACGACGAAGCTTTCAGCTGGCTTCAGTGGAATGATGACGACGCGAATAAATGTGACTAACTGGTATTTTTTTGATTGTGTGTATTATTGTGTTATCTTTTTGGTGTCGCTGTATTTTTATTTTTGTGTTGCTTTGTCACTGAATTTGTTGAATTGAATTTGTTGCACGCGTCTGGACAAGTTTCTTTTTGACTGTCGGTTTCTCACTTTTATGTGGCTAAATTTCGGACGTTTTTGCCGCTTTGTTTTTTTGTGCAACATTTTGCAGCTTATAACCAGTGCGGCTTGTGTGTGTTTAAATTCCAGATTTTTTTAAAATTTTACGGAATGCGGGCTTTATTATAACGATGCGCTCAATGGTTCCGAATTTTACAGTACCCTTTCCCAGTCTATTTTCGGTTTGAACCAATGCTTAAAACCAACTAGAAAGGAAAGGCAAAACATGGACATCTTGGAAATCGACAAATAATTATTAATAATAAAATAAATAAATTGAAAAGAACTTTTTATTTTGCTGAGGAAATAAAAGAATTTCAAAAGCAAAATCAATCAAAAATGCTAGGAAAGAGACAAAGAGCAGATGCTTATCGTGGTGACTTGCAGAATAAACGCAGCAAGGGATTACCAGAGATCATTCAGGGGGAGGGAGGGAAGAATTCTTTCTCGCTCACCAGAAAGTCGTCTGTGAAGCGAAATGCCCTGAAAATGCAGTAGCGTTTGCGTGTCATGTCCGTCGCCAGCACCCAGCTTTGCCGTGCACCCTCTCGCGGGGCAGCCTTTAACGCCAGTCGACGTCTGGAGGGCACCGAGATCGTCCGTCACGGGTTTAGATCCTGGTGACGGTTGGTGATCGACCTGTGCCTCACTTGTTGGCGCACTGCTCCACCCACATGCGCACCACACGCTCGCTTGCGAAGCACTGGAGGGCAATGTCTCTTCGGCACTGGTCAGACACCCGCTTCTGGTTCGCTTCTCTCGCCCTTTGCTTTTTCCTCTCTCCTTTCGCTTTTCCTCTCCTCACTGAACGTCCCCTTTTCGCTCGTTTTTTTATATCTAAAAACGTTCTCCTCACAGAACGTCTTCCTCACAGAACGTCTCTCCTACAGGAAGTACTCACACTTTTCTCATCGCTCGTTTTTATATTCCCCGGGCCGTTCTCCACGGGGTTCCGTCCCCCCCACCTCACCCGCCCCACCGGGGTACGGTTCCATGACGACCCGTGCGCTACTCAAAAAGGCGGGCGTCGGACGCTCAGCGAAAAGAATGGCTTGCTGAGGAAAAAACGAAGGCGGGTCAGAGCTCGTGAAAGAAATGTGTCATGTGAACGTGTCTGTCGTATAAGAAAAAATGCATTCCCATAAGAGAGGGATCTATCCTTTACCCTTCTCAACGCATCACATTTAAGAGTCCCATTAGACATGGGGATGGCTATTCTGAACATGCATTTAAGAAAATAACTGTCTGAGGACTGGATGTGTGGATGCATTCATCAGACCGGATTCTAAAAATCCTTAACACTACCCCTTTCCTATCCCAGACTCGTCCCTGAGTCGTTCCAACAGCTGGCGACATCGGTTGAAAAATGTTTTTTTTAATTACAACCATTGCAATTAGCACTTCTGTGTGGACATTTTGCAGGTGAAGTTACCCCCTACCTAGTACGTTTTAACTCTAACCCTTCAGTTGTGCGACATTTAAACTAGACAAGTCTGAAAGACGACAATGTGTTCACGAGTGGTATTTTGACGATGTAGATGTTTCAGAAGTTCTAAGGATGAGACAATGTTGATAATTTTTGACCAAGTTATAAAATGATCACACTTGATGTGGTAGGGTGACAGGTTATTAGCGCAAAATGTCGAAAACCCGGTTTCGTTCAACAACTTTTCAAAATTTGACCTTTGCATAACCTTACGGTCACAAAACAGTTGGACATTAAAAATTAAGGAAACAGGATTACGTGCTATACTATGAGTTAGTTCATCGAAGAAGGTCAAAAACTCGTTCGATTCCACAACTTTTTGAAAAATTTGACTTTGTGGCCTTTAAAGGGTCAAAAGTCAAGGAATTATGACCTTTTGTGCAAAACTTCTCTGGAACATTTCAAGAAATATAACGTCATATAGGCTATATTGGCATTTCGCACTTCCTCTGGATTTATCCATTACTTTGATTGAAATCAGCGTAAAAACAAAACTTGAAGGTGGGCGCCTGGGCAAGGTGTTCGAGATAGAACAAAATGGTTTTGAAGACTTTATGGTGGGGGAATACTCAAGATTATGCATAAAAAATAGTCATTCCTAGCTCTCAATGATTTGGGCAGTCGTATGATTTTTATGTCAAAATTTTCGCATTTTCTAAGTTTTGACCTTGTGACCCTTGACCGTGGACGAAAATGAAAAATCGGACGACCAAGTTTTAGGATAATTCATTTTGCTATTCAATACCGAAGAACCCATTCCATTTCAGTCAATTTCCCTCAGAGAAGATAGATTTGTTAAATTCCGACTACCCTAAAATGGCTATTTTTTGGGCGTGGCTCCGCCAACCAATGTGCGGTTTAGCACGCCCCCATCCAGGAAAACAACTAGACATTGATATCGAACACATTAACCAAGTTTCATCAAGATCGGATCAAAGTCACGGAGTTATTGCTCGGGACCAGACAGACACACAGACATAACGAATATAGTGGTCATTCTGGTGGCGCTTCCTGAAACCAATATTGTCCCACCTTGATGCGTTGGGATACTACACTAACTGACTCACACAGACAAAACCCTTATTGCTACACGAAATGCCGGAATTTTTTGAAACTTACAACACATTACCGGTTGAGCTTTAATAATTGACACAATCTGCACAACTATATACAATTTCTGACCCAGGACCTAGGAGAAATGCAGAATTAAAAATTGTGGAGGGGGGGGGGGGACACCTGTCAATTTCTTTGCCACCTTCAATGCTCTTCACCAGCACACCTAAACATAAATAAACTGGCAGGCCAGTGACGCCATAACAGGGCCATAAACGTGCCTTCTAAACAAAAATGGTCAAGAAGCAGCAACAAGGAATTGAGCCACTTCTCCACAGAGCTGCGTTTCGTGCAGTTTCATGGTCACGGCGATACTGGCCAAAACAAGTGAAGCAAAACTGGCATGGCCTGGTAGTGGGCTGTGTATTTGAGCTGGCATAAAGGCTGAATTGAGCTGGCACGAGCTGGTAGGTTAGTGGGGATAAAGCGTGGGAATGAGCGGGCATGAACTGGTATTGAGGCTGGCTAGGAAAGCTGGTATTGAAGCTGGTGCAAAGGGGCTTGCAACAAAGGTGGCAGTCCATAAAGTGTGGTGGCATGCTCTACAGGTTAAAATGCAGTTCCAAACAAAATAAAACAAAACAAAAACCACCAGATAACTGGAACGGTGGTCACCTGATATGAGGCTCACCATGACTCACCTTCGTATATACTCACCTTCTTCCCGTCCTCCGGAGCACTCATTGTCACCACTGCAAATATTAGCACGTCATGCATTCAATAATCTCTTCCTTTACTCCCACGACCTGTTCCTACCTTGTTTTTGCTTTTAATTTCAATAAATCTCGATTACCTTCATCCACCTCCTCTTTAACCATTGTTAATTCCCGATGCGCCCTTGTATTTCCCCCTCTAATTTGTCAACCTTCGTTGTTTCTATTGTGTTTCATTTCCCGTTCCTTTTTTCCCATCGTTCTGTTCACCTCCTCTACTCTCTTCGTCAGTTCTCCTGTGCCATTTTACATTCTTTTTTAAATTGCCGTCATTTCTCTGTTTCCTTCCCGGCGCTCTTAACTCCTTTATCGCCCCCGTGTTCTTCCCCATTTGTTCCTTCAAACTTCATTCTGTCTATCGTCAGTTCTTCTACCTCCTCTCGTTATGTTTTCAATCTTCTCCCATAGTTCTGGCTCGCTCTCCCTCATCTCTTTCCCGGACACCGATCCTACACTCCTTACCTCCTCTCGTACGCTGCCCATCGCTCACGCTCCATTTCTCTGCCCATCGCTTCACTCATCTCCCTTTTTATTTTCATCATCCATCATGTCAGTTTTTCTGCTGTTTTCATCTATTTTTCAGTTCATCACTTCCATTCTGCTGTGTTTTCTTCACCCTTCACGTCCCATTTTCTGTTGTTTTCGTCCATTTTTTCTGGCTTCATCGCTTCCATTCTGCTGGTTGTTTTCTTCGCGCGACCATATTTCATTTGTGCCATTAATTTGCCTCTGGAACAAACATCATTGTCAATCTCGGCTGCACTGGGGGATAACCCGGGCGTTCTGCGCTATCGCCGCCGTATATTTCCCGAGACCGAGGGTGTGGTTATTTTTCCAATCTTCCCCCATTGCTTCCTCTCACCTTCCATTGTGGATTCATGCGGGTTCCTGGGTCAATTCCGTATCCATATTTACATCATCTACAGCCATCGTGACCTGCCCGTGTTGGATCTGCCATATTGTTCGTCCCAATAATTTAATAAAATTTGGTCTAACCGCTCTGAATTTCAAGGTTGCGTGAAGCGCACACAGGTCACGACCTGGATACCAATTTTATTTGATCAAGGGCGTTCGAAAAATTTCCACTCCCGACACCAGTTGTCGCGGCCACGGATTACCGAGACACAGCTTGTCACTAGGGGGATTAATCCCCGGTTGTCCTCGGATAGAGCATGGGACCTGGGGCCACCGCCACAATTAACGTTATGGTACGGTGGGTTGTTTTTGGACCACGAACCGCCAACCAGTCAAACCACTGAGTTTCCAGTGTCCGCCGTCTAATTATTCCGTAACCTCGAGGTCAATTTGGTTACCTGAGCAGGGAGCGCAAATCACCAATATTATCTGATTAGATTTTTAATTTTAGGGCGGCCGAGCATTTTTAACCGGTTGCGTGCCGACGATTTTTTTGGCACATCTGTGGGTAATTACCCTCCCAGTCTATCTCGGTTTCGAACAATTTAGACCAATATAAGGGAAAGGAACAAACACGGACAGGTTGAAATCGACAAATAATTTATTAATAATAAAATAAATAAATAAAAGAACTTTTTATTTTGCTGAAGGTAAATAAAGAATTTCAAAAGAAAATAAATCAAAAATTTGGCCAGGAAGAGACAAAGAGCAGATTGCTTATCGGAGGTTGACTTACAGCTTAAATGCAGACAAGGTACCGAGCAGATCATTCAGGAGGGGAGGGCTGGGGCGGGGGGGAAGTGTCTCGCTACCAGAAAGTCGTCCGTGAAGCAAAAACGTCCTGAAAATGCGTGCGTGCGTGATCACGTCCGTCCGCCAGCACCCAGCTTTGCCGTTGCACCCTCTCGCGGGCCAGCCTTGAATGCCAGTCGAGTTGGAGGCACCGAGTCGTTCCGTTGTTGGTTTAAACCCTGGTGTTGTTTTGGTGATCGACCGTGCCCCACTTTGTTTGGCAGGCACTGCTCACACCCACACGCGCCACCACACGCTTCGCTTGCCGAAGCACTGGAAGGGCGATGCTCTTCGGTGCTGGTCAGACACCCGCTTCCTTGTCGCTTCTCTCGCCCTTTGGCTTTTCCTTCTTCTCCTTTCGCTTTTTCCTCTCCTTTCCTGAACGTCCCTCTTTCGGCTCGTTATTTTTAATATCTCAGGAAGTCTCTCCTCACAGAACGTCTCTCCTCACGAAACGTACCTTCACCGCTTTCTCTCGCTCATTTTATATCCCCGCGGCCGTCTCCCGGGGTGCCGTCCGCCCCTCAAGCTCAAAATCCCGCCCACCGGGGCACGGTTACCATGATGACCCGTGCGGCTCTTCAAAAAGGCGGGCGTCGGAGCTCGCAAAGAATGCTGCTGAGGAAAAATGAGGGCGGGCTTCAGAGCTTTGTGAAATAAATGTTGCTGAGGAAAAACGAGGGGGGTCAGAGCTTCCGTGAAAGAAATGTGTTCTGTGAACTGTGTGTCGTAAAGAAAAAAAAAAGCTTCCATAAGAGAGGGGATCTATCCTTTACCCTTTCTCAACGCATCACATTTAAAGATCCCATATAGACATTGGGGATGAGGCTAAATTCTGAAACATGGCATTTTAAGGAAATATTCTGCTGAGGCACCTGGATGTTGTGGATGCATTCATCAGACCGGATTCTAAAATCCATAACAATATAAAATCGCACCCCACCCTAGACACCAACTACACGGCAACCGCAGGGCCAACACAGGCAGAAATGTACATTCTGTATAATCAATGTTCCCTTGAGAGCACGGATTACTTTCCGGAAACGAACAACCAAGCAGCTTGGAGAGCGTTCGTCCAGTTGGCGTTAAGACGGCTCAAGCAAGCACTCCAATAAAAAACGGTTAAGAAACGGCTTGCTTTGGCACACGATTAGGCAACACGTAACATTCACCTCCCAGAGACGCCCGAAATGTCAGCCCGAATTGCTGACGTCTCTGGATGTTTTAAGGCATGGAATATTTACCAGCAATTTTCATAGCTATTGATAAAACAGGGCATATCGATAATGTTGAGTGAGGAAAGTGACAACATCTTTAATCGTGAAGGAAATTGGCAGCCTGTTCCAAGTTTCAAGGTAAGGTTGAGTAGGGCTAAAAAACATGGCGGCTTCAACCCCCAGCGAGGTTTCCCCAGGAAACACCTCAAGACCCCACGAGAGCGAGGTGGCCGAAGATCGTCTGATGAAGGATATTAATTAAAATATGGCCGTTAATTTTCTTTGAAAAAGGGTGTTTTTAATTAACCAAAACACCCAATTTTCACTCTTGCACTTCCTGGAGTTTTCTTCTTTGGCATTGCAAAGTTTCAGGGCTTGGTACTTTTATGGTTTTGGAGTTATCGAGGAAGACACACACCACACACACACCACACACACACACAACACGTGCACTCCACACTCGCACTCATTACACAGACACACTTCATACACAGACCACTCATTCACACAACACACACCACACTCATTCACACACAACACCACAACACTCATTTCACACACACATGACACACACACACTGACACACACAACACACACACACACACACAGCACACAAACATAAACACACACACACACACACACACACACACACACACCACACACAACACACACACACACACTGCGCTTTTATTAGTCGAGATTGAATTTCAGGAATGGGATTAAAAATTTATTTCATTTCAAAGCTGGAAGGGCACTCGGTAGAGTGCATTTACCTCCGCCACATTAATTCCTGATCCATAGAGAACATATCGGGCCCAATTACATTTTGAAATATCATTGCCTATTACATTACTATATCGTATTTGCCCTTTCTCTCAATGGTGAAGAATCAATTTTAAACGTAAATAATTCTTCGTTATCCAGATCTGGATTTGAATCTTCACAAAAATAAATCTTCGTCCTTGCCATTGCACCCAACCTGTCACCAAGTTTTCACCAAATCCGTTTCACAACTTTTTTGACATTATCGTCTATATATTGTTTATGCGCCGAATCTCTCAATTTGGTGAAAAGAATTACTTAAAAAATTTATTTCAGATTCTGGATTCGGATTCGGAATCTTCACAAAAATTTTTGAAGCAGTCTTCCTTGTCACACACCCTTCATGTCCACCAAGTTTCGTACGAATCCATCCACAACTTTTTGAGATATCCTGAACACTAACGGACAGAAAGAGGAAAAACAATAACTCCTTTCACCTTTGGTAAGCCGAGGTTAACCCAAAATGGCAGACCAGAATACTGTAGGAGTCGTTCGGAAAGAACTCAACAAACAAAAATGTGAAGATTGGAAGTTATCAGGAGGACCTCGACAGGATTGGGTTTCAGCTGCTGCTACTCTACCTCAAACCCATCAGCGCCAGCCAAGGGAGCCTTATCAACAAAAAGAAGAAGAAAAAAAAAACAATTCTTGGCTGCCAGCCATTTTCCTGCTGGTTTGGATTAATTTTGAAGCAACTTTTACTTCATCAGGTTTTGAAATTTTAAACCACATATTCCCCAATCACAACTAGATCATATTGTGAATTTTTCACGTCAATCGATTGAAGCGATTTAGATGAGAAATTTTTTTGTTAAAAGATTTTCGTTCAATCCATATAGTGCCAGGACCATGTGACTCTAGCGACAAATGTCGGAATGTTTTGTCCTCATGTGATTAGACAGGTCATCCCTGTTAAATTTGGTCTTTATCTGTTTTTTCGCAGTTTCAGAGAAGATTTATGAGTTTTTTTTTATTTTTTTAAATGGGCTGCGAACCAACCATGACTGATAATGTGATCAATTTTTTTTCTGTCGACAATCATCCCAAGATGATCCTCAACTTTTTCATACTGATCGGATGTAGCATTCTACTTATGAATGATGATGTTCATAACGAAAGTGCCTATGACATCACACAAAAATACATACTTATTCCCCATGAGGAGTACTTGCCATGTACCAAGTTTCATTTTTCCATGGAGTTTGATTTTTGGGATGGGGTCCAACGTTTTTTTTCAGGTTTTTCCAACATTGGCTGCCACCACCGCATGACCTCACCTATGACGTCATATTTATCATTAAAAACAATCTTATGAGTAGTCACTCCTGTGGTGAAAATGTAGTGCCAATCCAACAAGCAGGTTGCAGAGAAAACCATACTCTAGTTTTGTGAGGACATTTCAGACAAAACAAACAGACAGACAGACAAACCAGCCCAAATGCAATATCCTATCGGCTATCCTCTGGGCAAGAGTAAAAATACGGCTCCTGTTTTATTTTACCAATCCCTTCCCGATCTAGCCTCGATCTTACCTTATTTTTCCCTGCCACTTTTTAACACAAGGAAGGGACACTTCCCCTAACGGGGGGAAGACATTTGTTTTTATTTTACAGCGACATTATGTAAAACGTACCCCAAGTCCTGTGTTTTCCTCTTCTTTACCTGTCCGTAAGGACGGACTCTTTGCGAGTCGACTATGAAGTCAACCTTCGGAATACCATGTGTGGCAACATCGGTCCAATTTCTTGGATCCTTTTGAAATGTTGGCCTCCTGGACTACAGCGAGGTACAATTGTTTGATAAACCTGGCATTAAACGTATCGGTGAAACACAAGCAACTTTGATGGAGGAGGATGCCATTAGTCTCATCATCTTTCACCTTATGCGAAAACAGTATGTGTACATCCAAAATGCTTTGATTCTTGTAAATTGAGGAACTTTAAATATGCAGTTATTTGAAGAATAAAGAAAAAGAAAGATTGCTTCCTTGACAATGGGGCTGAAGGTGTGTTGCAACTCTCTCAGTATCCCATAGTTAAAACCCTTTCGTGTCCAATGCTCCTGGGAATTTGAGGTCCCCCCCCCCCCATGTACACAAATTCGGTGTCATCTATTATTATCTACTTGTGCAAAGTACTTGTTCATTCCATTGGCAAGTGATGTTCATCATTTTTATTGTCACAAAAATACTTAGGATTTTGCAATCACTGCTTTTCCTTTTCAGTATCTATTGGAGAAAGTGAAGAGCGAGCCGGACACATTTGTAAATACGATGTTCAAGAAACAAAAGCATGAAGATGCACAACGAATTCATTGTGAAGGTTTGTTACCAATTCCCAATTTCCCATACATTTCCTTTATTGGTTGAACCCCGCATACAAATACATATTGGAATTTAAATGTCTTTCCTTTTTTTGTTTTTTTCTTTTGTAAACTATAAAAAATAACACATCAAATGTTCGGGGCCGGATTTTCAAAAAAGACCCCTGTTGTTGGAATAAGGGTTAGAGAGTTAAGAGCCAAAGAAAGAAAAAAAAACAAAAAAACGAGACGATTGAGGCAGACCAAACCAGCTTGTGGTTGCCTGCACACCACCCGGTTCAATTTGTTTTATTTGATTGAAGAAATATAATTTTCGCTGCTTTGAATTAATTTGAAGCAACTTTTACTTTAGTTGCATGTCTGTGCCACCATGAAACACTGCGCTCCGGAGGAGAAACGGACGCTTACTTAGCTATTATATTGTTACGGTTGTGTAATTCACAGACACCATTAGGTCCCCGAAGATCAGTATTCGATATGGTGGGTTGTAGGATTTTCACCCACCCCGTTGTGATCGTGAAGACCAGCCGAGGAACCTATTGACCAGGCAGAGAACTTGTCCGATTTGTTATAAAATCCTTGCATAAAACCACCAACACTGATAACCGATGTCACACAAGTCCTTTCTTGAAACTAAATTTCTAAGTAAATCCACCCTCGTTACACGACACACATTTGAAACTCGAGAATCCCCATTGTTACAATATTATTTGGTTCTATTTTTCCTTATTCTTACTTTTTAGTTAACTGTAAAACCAACCAGAAATCACTTCCACATTACATCGGAGTTTTATTCAACTTGGTACTGGTCAGCCCAGGAGTACAGCCACTGAGGCTATACCTTCTCACGTGCTTGCATTGAAAACAATTTTACATTCAAAGCATTTATACTTTTTCATGGGAGAAGTGGTGGGGGCTACCCAACTCAGACAGCAGTATGTTGTCCCTCTAGCGAGAAGCCACTACGTACATTTCGAGGCAAAGGTAATCGCTGTTATTTCAGCCCAGGTCACACCGCTCCAGGACCAAGACATGACGTTACATTTCGAGGCAAAGGTTCGCGTGGTTATTCAGGCCCAGACAAGACATAAAACTTACATTTCTCAAAACCCCATTTTGTTACAATTTAGAATACATAATATAAATTTTTTCCTCCACACCAGGTTAGAATTTCCCCACCAATGTATAACGGGCATGTTCTGTTCCGGGTCTGTGCATCTCTGAGTTAGCCTTACTCTTGTTCTATCTTTTATTTCAAATAAAGAACAACTCAACAACCTCGTCAATCTCCCACAACACAGCGACCCTCCTCTTTACAAACAAAAAAACCCACTCCCAGAAAGCCACCCGAAGAAGGAAACAGAAATGACGGTTGGGGGCAGGCCCTCAGAACGGCGTAAACACGGATGACGGTTATTACAACAACAGAGCCAAGCTGATCACTCCTGGGATTTTTCCCCCGCGCGCTTGGGAAGGGAGGGGCGAAATGCCCCGCAAAAAAAGCGCGTTCGCTGGCCGAAAAGGCCAGTTGAGTGGTGTGGGGAGCTGTGGAGTCGGTGGGAGTTGGGAGTGGAGAGGACGCCCCGTTGAGAGCTTGGAGAGTGTTCGGGGTTGGAGTGCGGGCAGTTGGTTTCGCTTGGAAGGTTCGCCGGCGCAACCAGGAAGGCCGAGTCAGACCCGTTCACCCTCCCTCGCAGTCGTGGCTAAGACAAGGCCACAGTGGAGGCCGGGACGACCAAGTGGAGCCAGTCGAGCTCGGGGGGTCCGGGCAAGACCGAGGTCGCCGAACAAGGACCATCGAGTCACCACGAGGGTGGCCGGTAGCCTGCCCGGTCTCTCGGAACCCTTCGGTCATCCCGGCCTTCTGAGAAATATTTTAAAAGGCTCACGAGCCCGGTTCTTTCTTTCTTGGGTTTTGCATGAAAATTCTGTGGCGCCTTGTCCTTAAGTAGTTGAATTGTGTAAGTTGCATGTAAATGATCATTGGAATCGGCTTAGGCTTTTTGCTCGTTGTCCTGTCCCATCCCCCCCCCCATTGACTGCTTACGTGCCGAGTGGAAATAAATGTCCCCTTGTTGAATGTCACCTGCCGTTGCGGTCCCTTCCTCAACATTGACTGCCATTGGAACGTTCGGGAATTTAGCTGGTCTGATATTCAAGCCGATAAACGTACATCTTGGTGTCCGACGGGACTGGCGATATATAACCGCTCGGCAATCGCCATACGGAACGAGCTTGCTTAAGCGGCTCGTTTTTTTTTTGCAGGCCCCTTCGAGGTATAAACTTCCCGGTATCTCTGTCTGCGCGAATAATTAGGTACATCGACAATTGTGCGATCGACCCTGCTAGTGCGTGGACAGAGGGAATTGGCTGGTTTATGTTTGTGTTTAAAAACACCCGTAGCTGGGGTTTCGGCGTTGATCCGGGAAGCTACGACTAGATTGCTGCGTTCGGTGGGCGCGCGCGGGTCGGCAATTGGGGCTAAGGCGGTCGTCCGCACGCGAACGGCGGAAATCTACAACAATAATTTTAGATAGAAGATAGACAAGTTGGAAGCCTGTTGGTAAATACGATATAAAGAGGGGGAAAAAGTAAGCCTTTTATTCTTGCGCTGGTGTGAAAGAGCGCAAAAAAAAAATTCACGTTCTTTAACAGCAAAGTTATCGCAACACATCTTTGGTGCAAGAGGTACTTCATTAATTTTACACAATGAAAGTACTGATCGAGTTCAAATGTCTGAACCATTTTACACAATGAAAGTACCGATTATGGTTCAAATTGGTACCTCAGTTAATTTTACACAATGAAAGTAACGATCTTGGGTTTCAAAATTTGGAATCTTGTTTATTTTACAAGATGAAAGTACCTGATCCTTGTTTTTAAATTGGTACTTGATCCATTTTACACAATAAATACCAATCCTTGATTAATATTGGGGATACCTTGATTCCATTTTACACAATGAATAGTACCGATCCTGGATTCAAATTGGTATCTTGGTTTATTTTTACAAAATGGAAAGTACTTGATCTTGGGTTCAAATTGTTCCTTGATCCATTTTACAAATTTGAAAGTATGATCCTTGATTTCATATGGTACCTTGGTTCATTTTACAAAATGAAGACGAGATCCTTCATTCATCATTGGTACCTTGGTCCATTTTACAAAATGGAAAGTTACCGATTCCTTCATTCATATTGTACCTTGGTTCATTTTACAAAATGAAAGTACCGATCCTTGGTTCATATTGGTTACCTTGGTCATTTTTTTTACAAAATGAAAGTACCGATCCTTGGTTCATATTTGGTACCTTGTTCATTTTTACAAAATTGAAAAGTGCCAATTCCTGATTGATATTGTACCTTGTTTATTTTTACAAATTAAAAGTACCGATCTTGATTCATATTGTACCTTGTTTATTTACAAAATTAAAAGTACCGATCCTTGATTCATTATTGGTTATCTTGGTCATTTTTACAAAATGAAAGTACCGATCCTTGATTCATATTGGTTACCTTGGTTCATTTTTACAAAATGAAAGTACGATCCTTGATTCATATTGGTACTGGTTCATTTTACAAAATGAAAGTACCGATCCTTCATTCATATTTTTGTACCTTGTTTCATTTTACAAATGAAAGTACCGATCCTTCATTCATATTTGGTACTTGTTCATTTTTACAAAATGAAAGTACCGATCCTTGGATTCATATGGTACCTTGGTTCTTTTACAAAATGAAAAGTACTGATCCTTGATTCATATTGGTACCTTGGTTCATTTTACAAAATTAGAAAGTTACGATCCTTGATTCATATTTGGCTACCTGGTTCATTTTTACACAATGAAAGTACCGATCCCGGTTCAAATTTGGTACTTGGTTCCTTTTATTACAATGAAAGTACCGATCCTGGCGTTCTAATGGTACCATTGATCCATTTTTACACAATGAAATACCGCATCCTTGGTTCAAATTGGTCACCTTGGTTCATTAGCTGAATATGTCCCGATGTGATGCTCAGAATTGTCGACAACAGAGATTGAGGACAAGCCTGGACTATTTTGAAGTGGGGGTTGGAGCTTTGTTCAGGGAGACCTGATTATTGGTTTCACAATCTCAATATTTATTCCCAAATTGAAAACTGCATCAAAGAAAAATGGTGGATTCGTCCCACTTATGGGAAACCAAAGACGACAGAGTACTCTGAACAGGTTCAGGAAAAAAAGGCACCTTGCTTCACGTCCCAAAGGAGACGTTGAGCTTCCTAGAGCAGAAGCTCCATCACAAAGTGTAAAAGTTGTAATGATTTATGGAAACCATTGTTAATGAACTGAAACAACAATGTGGAATTTTTCCGGAAGGGAAAACATTTCATTTGTTAACACTGGCTCCGCTGGTGTTGGCTTAGTGGTTAGGTGTGCTTGGCTTTGGGATTTGTAGGGTCCTGAATTTTGGAGTCCCGTTTTCACTTGAATTAACACCAGGGGGTTGACTCAGCCTCGTCATCTTCGTAGGTCGGCAAAATTGAGTACCAGTGTACTGTTCCCCGTGTATGCCCCGGTTAGAATAGGTGTACCATTATCCTCTGGGTTTCATAAGAGGCAACAGGTTGGCGTCAGGAAGGGCATCCGGCCATAAAACATTGCCTCAAGGAAGGGAACCATGATTGCATGGAGCCCGCAAAAAGCAACCCCTGCTCAGCAGGAAAAATGGCTGTAAAAAAAAAGGCTATTAACACTGCCCCCCCGAGCTGGTCTATCAAGTAAACATCTCTAAGATTTGGGTGTCACGGAATATGTGGTAAGGAGAGCTAGGCAACAAAAATGGACCAGTGGTGTTTCTTGCTTTGCCATCAAAGGGAAGCACCATCACCCAAAGATTGTTGAAATTGTCAAAGGCTTCTTATTTGATGATGAGTTTTAGAATGTCCAGCAATTACAGATTTTAAGAATTGAGGAGATGGAAAGAAAGTTCAACACCAGAAAGTTTGCTATTGCTCATCTTTTAAGGAATTGTGTGTTCAATTCAAAGCTTGCCACAATGTCAAAATTGGGTTTTCAAAATTTTGGCGCTCAGGCCAAGTTGGTGTTGTTAACCACTGATGCCAGTGTATGAACCCAATTCTGTGTTTTGTGAAATCATCAAAACCTGAAGTTGCTTGTATCTGCTATCCCTGTAAAAAGTGGACGAAAAGGACCTGTTCTGTGCTTTGTGTGTGACATGGATTCACGTGACTGCTGTTCCATGGTGGTGACAGTTGCCCTTGGAAAAGGCGAAGTTGGTTGAGTTCTTGGAAAACAATAATTTGAGGATTCTGATATGGATAGTGATGATGTTATGCACTTTAAGCAGTGGACCCATGGTGGCCAGTCCAAGTTGTTGACTTGTGTGCCAATGTAAGTGAATTTATTACAGCCTCTGTCCCAGTCTGCTGATAAATGCTACCCAGCACCACTTCATAGCCAAGGCACTGGCCTCCTCTCTCAAGATTTAAAACATAGACTGCCGTTTGGGGAAAGCCATACTCCTTCTCGACTTTGTAGATAACTTACTCTTTTGTGTGCCAGGATTGGCAGTTCAGGAGTTTCCAATTGGGAAGCCACCAAGCCACTCTGCAATTCCATTTCACAAATTTTTACAAAATTGAACAGTACTGATTCCTCATTTTTGAAATTGGTACCTTTTGTCCATTTTACACAATGAAGTACGATCCTGCGGTTCAAATTTCCTATCTGATGTTAATTTTTACAAAATGAAACGTATCAATCGAGTTTCATTTTGGTGCCTTTTGTTCATTTTCACATTGAAAGTATACTGATCCTTTGTTCAGAGTATGTACCCAGGATATTTTATAGTGAAAGATCAGAATCAGGTTGAAATTGATGTCTTGGTCATTTACCACCAATGAAAGTAAGGCTCCTTGATTCATTTTACACAACAAAAGTACCAATCCTGGGTTCATATTGTCATGTCCAGGGCATAGGCCCCTAGCCTAGGACGGGTAGCCGTACAGCTTCTCCTTTTTGGAGGCGAATAGCCGAGATTCTTTGGGAGATTATTGCGCACGCGGACGAGGGCGGCGAGGCGCGTTAGAAACGGTGAAAGCGCAGCAAAAGGGTTTATATCGATCCGACGAACAAATAGACAACACAAGCAACTTAATAAATACGGGTTTAAGAAATAAATCAAATATTTACCATGGCAATAATTCAAAGTGTAATAATAAAACGTGAGGTAAATAAAGTCTAAAGTCGAGTGCCTTCTACACACGCGACTTTAATGCAGACAAGGGAACTAAAAATAAAAAAAAAGAAAAATCCTCAACTTTATTCTGGCACTAGCTTTGTCCAGAGATGGTCTTTGTTGAACTTTTAGGGTCGAGGCCTTCGTCGTTCCTGCACAGGAAAGGTGGCAAATGCGCGCGAGCTGCTCTCTGGGGAGAGGAAACGTACATGAGGTAATTCTTGAGGTGTATTCAACACGAGAGCATCACAACCGCCGTGCGGGCTTCTTCTCATTGAACGAATATGCCAAATGTTCCTCTCTTACATGAGGTCTGCTCAATCTCTCTCTTTGAGCATGTGAGGCAGCATTTCGTTGCCTATACACTACCCAACTAAAGGGACGGTTTTCCACGGAACTCTGTTCCATGGGTCCCTGCTTTTGTTGAACAAACTGATAAGGATAATAGACACCAGAGAATTTGACCTGTTATGTTGGAAAATTCTTCGTCATGAAACTCAACACATTTATTTTCATTATTTTATAATCCTTAAAAAAACAAACAAACAAAAAAAAACACAAACTGCATTGTCAAACTAAACAAAGCAAAATGTTTCAACATTATCACAAACCTTCATGGTGATGGCTTTGGGGCAATGAAAGTTTGGACTCTTTTGGTAAGAGTACATCCAGGTGCTCATCCAAGTTCGGCTCCGTTTTCAATTTCACCTTCAACAATAAATCTAAAAAATAAATAAAAAACACCTTTTAGAAAGTTTGTGTCACAAACCAAAAACATTACATACGAACATGTAAAAGTAGTACATAGTACTTCCAGTTGTTTTTTTTCATAACTTCAAGATAATGTTAAATGTTAAAGAGTAAACATGAGGAAAGCAAAGAAATAAATGCTCCAAGTAAAATGTGTCCATACGTCGGCCTCCATATTTGTGTGTATCCACACGTCAGCGCTATACGTATGGAGAGGTTCTGGGCTGAAAGTGTCAAAATCTCTGAAGAACGAAGCCCAGCTTTTGATCCAGGCAATATGAAAATCAATGATTTGCTTGTGGGTTAATAAGGTTCTTTACGTATAAAAATATTTTGAGGCTTGCAATCAAGATAAAGTTTCTAGGTCTTCCATGGGTCTTGCTCCTTTTTCTTTACAGGAACAGGGCTTATGGAAGAGTAAGGAATAACTGACCGTGACACAAACATCAAGGGAATGAACGAACAGGAAAGAGGAGATGGAGGAAACTAGCAGGTAAAATGGTTCAGTGAGGAAACGTTAATGGGGATAATAAAGATCATGGATCAGAATTGTGGATGAAGATGTGGCAGGACAATGGTAACTTGAAGTCTTGGAAGGAAGAGTGAAACAGAACAGCTTTTGGAAGGTGATTTCATAGACAGGAGAAATGAGGAATATTGACAGAACGAACAACAGACAGAATGAATCACCATTAAAA
>CM068952.1:176322489-176335348 GCA_035128595.1 Eptatretus atami
TTCAGGCAGAGCACAGAACTGCATGCAACGACATGAGTACAGCATTTCCACCAGTCTTGAGAAGTTGAGCATGGATGCCACAGATCCCAGGAGCCTGGCCCTGCGAGTCTGGTCAATGGTATCCAGTGTCCATTGAGAGACAAAATTATTTCTTCACCCTCTCGTGAGTTCCAAGACATTGACCAGCAACACCAAGGACGGTGGTCTTGAAGGCACTCCACAACTCTTCGGGATCCCCCAAAGCACCTAGACCCCCCCCCAAATATCCACTTAGCCTGTTCGCAAACTCCTCAGCTACCCTCTCATCCTTGAGCTTGCCAAACATCCAGCCAAGGCTGGGATGATACCATTCTCCTGGATTTAAGGTGCAACTGAAGAGTTGCTACAACAAGCCGGTGGTTAGTATTGAGGAACTGAGCACTCCGGTAGACCCTGCAGTTCTGGATCATCCTCCAGCGACCATCGACGAGCACATGGTCAATCCCCTTTGCCACACTGCCAGCGTTGGAATACCAAGTCCAGCGATGAGCTTGTGGGTGCTGAAACCATGAACCAGCCACCCTAAGTCCATGACTTCTTGCAAAGTCAAGGAACTTAGTGCTATTCTGGTTCACAGTTCCAGACCCATGGGGACCAACACATGTCTCATAACCATCCTTCTCAGTTCCAGTCGATGCATTGAAATCCCCCAAGTCTAGAAGAGTATCTTGCCTGGGGCACTGATCAACCACAGACTCGAGCGTGGCATGGAATGCGTCCTTCACCGTGAGATCACTCGCCTCAGTCGGAGCATATACAGAGACCAGAAAAAAACGACAACCAAGGAGTGACGAATCCTTAGTCTCATAATACGGTCGTTGACCGGTGTTACCACAATTATCATTGGAGTCAGCTTATTGGAAACAGCTACAGCAACTCCTTGGGCATGGTAACAATCAGAGCAACCAGACCATTGTAGGTGTAACCACACGCCATGATCTCGCCACTATCTGGTCTCCGAACTCAGAGAGTGCTGCAATACCGATGTTCAAATGCTTGAGTTCAGATAACAGTGACAGGTGATCATCCTCTCTTAGGGATAGACATTCCAGGCATCCACCCGAAGGGACAACCTCAGGTTAACCCAAGGAGAACGCTGTCTGGTGTATGACACCTCAGCACCACATCGTGGTGGTGTCGAAGTGTCACACACGACCAGCATCTGACCTGGGAAGGTTACCCTATGGTTTTCCTCGCATCATGAAAGAGTTGGGGTCCCGAAGGGTTTGCCCCAATCCCATCATCCGGTGAACTGTCCTGCGAAGGGCAGTTGCACATGAGGTACTCCCATGGAGTGGGTTTTCAACTTTATTTGCGTTTTCTGGAGTGAAGGGTTTTATGGTGGCCGGAGTGCAAATCCTGCCACAACCTCCTCAAAAAAGTAACCCAACTGCAGGACGACGTCCGCAGACACAGTTGGGCACGAGATATGGATGGCCGTTGGCTCACAAGGAGCTCCTCTGGCCTTTGACAGGTTTTGCTTTTAATCCTGCTGGGTGTACATATCCATACACCTTCCTCACCAGGAAACTTGGTGGGGGAGACGGTTTAGTCACCGACAACCCGACCATGAAACAGGTTGTTCAGGTTTACATGGTACCTGGAGCAAGTCACAGATCTAATCTGGCCTCACCTGATAAAAACCATAAAACTAGATGTGTGCAGGCACAGGATGGTGGTGGAACAGAGTAGAGGTGCTCCCATAATATGATTTACTTGAAAGCTTGTCAAAATGAGGTCGACAATAATCGATAACTTCGCTTTTCCCAATGGTCTGTCACGTCATCGGCATGACCACCGCAATATAACATCACAACCTTGTCCTAATGTTGTACAACCAAATTTGGTAGCATTCTGAATGGTGGGTCTGGAGAAGATGATTTTTGAAGGAATTTATGTGATTTTTTTCCTCCAAAATGACCAAGTCGGACATTTTTACGCACTTCTGGTCACGTGATCGGCATGGCCTCCGCAATTTAACATCACAACCTTGTCCTAATGTTGTACAACCAAATTTGGTATCATTCTGATGATGTGTGTCTGGAGAAGATGATTTTTGAAGGAATTTATGCGATTTTTGCCCAAAATTGACCAAGTCGGACATTTTGACACACTTCTGGTCAGGTGATCGGCATGGCCTCTGCAATTTAACATCACAACCTTGTCCTAATGTTGTACAACCAAATTTGGTAGCATTCTGAATGGTGGGTCTGGAGGAAGATGATTTTTGAAGGAATTTATGCGATTTCTTCCCCCAAAATTGACCAAGTCGGACATTTTGACATACTTCTGGTCACGTGATCGGCATGGCCTCCACAATTTAACATCAGACCCTGTCCTGATGTTGTAACTCAAATTTGGTAGCAATCTGAATGGTGGGTCTGGAGAAATTTTTTTGAAGAAATTTACAAAGTCCGCCATTTTGACCTACTTAAATTCACATGACCGGAACGAGCTTCGCAATCCCGGTTACCAGTCAGGAGCGGAATGTTGCTGCAAATTTCAGCCGAATCGGCCAAGTGGTTTGGCCAGATAAGTAAATACGAGACGGACGGACAAATGGATGGACGATGCACGATGACAACAACCTTATCTGGATTCCCAATTCCAGATGAGCTAAAAATCTACTTTCCCGTTCCACATTGAATGCTTTGGTTCTACGTGTAAACCATTTAAACATAAGCTGAGGTTACTGACTCGTCTCATGTCGATATGTTCAAGAAGTACACAAGATTATGAGAAGTAAATTTAACATAAATTTATTTTTGCTGGGAACAAAGTCAAAAGTGTCCACGATATGAAGGTGACAAATAAATACTTAAGTTAAACAGCTTTTCAGAACATACATTGCAACAAATGAAGCCCTGTGTCTTAATTCATTGATAGCTTGTACTGCAAGGTTTATAAATGTGGGACTTTACACAAGTTGAAGTAACACTATGGTGACTTGGAAGTCGACTTGAAACTTGCCCTCAAAGACTTGAGACTTCCTTGAAAAGGTAGTGGCAGGAGAAACAGTTGACGTGTTTGAATTGGAATTAGATAGGTACCTGAGTTATCGGAGGTGGAGGGGTGCAGGTACAGGGATGGTGATAATGTTGTCGGGCCGGGTTTCGGTGGCGAGCACGACCGCTGGGGGAGCAGTAGAGTCGGCTCCACCGAACACACCGGAATTTAGGTCGTGACCCTCGGATAAGTCCGAAACGCACGGGCCCCTGACAGAACCATGAATCGCCAATAAATTGACCGCGTGGGTAGGGTCAATTGCCAAACTTCAATATACCGAAGTTAGTAAGTACCACCCCACACGGCAAAGCTTACAGGGGAATTCACACCCTCGACAGGCCTCAAGCGGGACGAGCCCTTACCGTGCTCGAACCGTGTGTAACCCGAGCGGATGGTTACCGAGGCCTGTCAGTCCAAATGAACAATTTACTGCTTCGTTGTTTCTCAACACGCACCGTGCTAAGCCAATGAAAGAAACACAGAAACGAGCTGGGACATTTAGCAAAACGGATATTTATTTATAACAATAATCGGGGAGGGGAACACAGAACAGAATTATCACGAATAAAAGAAATGTAAATAATATACAACAAAAAGCACTTAACAATTATACTTATCAGACGGGCCCACGGACACACACACACACACACACACACACCACACACACACACACACACAACACACACACACACACACCGAACTGGACCCCATGGGTCTATCTCGGTCAAGCCAGGCCGGGGTACCTGTCCCTTCGTGCGGCCACACGACTCCGAACCACTGGTGGGACTCGAACCACGACCCGAAGTCCAGGGCTTAGGATCCTGGCTGCTCGACAACCAGACCTGCCCTCCAAATGACCGCAGACCACTCCAACCACGACCACGACAGTCTGCAGAACCCTCCGCAGTCGCCACGATCACACGGTCTCCCGAAAAAACTGGTCCAGAACAAGCCAATCTCCGACCGTCTGCCGCAATCGTCACGATCCTCTGAACTGCCGTCCTCTCTGCTTTCTTGAGGAGGGAGGGGAGCTTTTTCTCCACGCCACTCGCCTCCTGATTGGACGGTGGGTTGTCAGGCGACTCGTGGCGGCCTCCCGATTGGCTGGGGCACACGTGTGGTGCTCGCCCTCCGCTCATTGGCTGGAGGAAACGCTCTCTGCCCCTCCTCGGAGCGGAGCTTCGACCCGAGGCGACGAAGGCTCCGCCCACGTCCTCAGCCAAAAACACGTGCGTAATGGCGACCAGTCGAGTGCAGGAAGGTGGCGTTGTTGTAGTGGACGTAGTGTAGTAGCTGTAGTTGTTGGTGGTGTAAAAATCCTAACTATAAAAATAATTCACAGCGCACGTCAATTAATCACCCATTAAAGTATTAAAACATAGGACGGGAGCCTACCTTGAAACAATTTACCGATATAACTGATCTATAAGGACCCTGGCTGTTGTGTGCGACGGGTTCCAGATTCGTAACAATCGGACTTATGGTGGGTAGCTTGAGCATGAGGGTGATTGTGTCCATGTGTGTGGCGTGTTGGCTGTGGAGTCTCGTCAAGGGATGGTGTGTGGTTGACGTGTTTTTCTCACTGAATAACTGCCTTCACCCACTCCCCCCCCCCGAAAAGAAAAACACAATGCAAAAAAATTTTTTATATATAAATTGATCTGGTGTTGATGTTGGTGCAAGCACGATGGGCTGAAAAAAAAATTTTTGCTTTAAAATTGTTTTTTTATATAAATTGATTGGTGTTGATGTGGTGCAAGCACGATGGCTGAAAAAAAAATTTGCCTTTAATTTTTTTTTTTTAATATAAATTGATCTGGTGTTGATGTGGTGCAAGCACGATGGGCTGAAAAAAAAAATTTTTTGCTTTAAAAATTTTTTATATATAAAATTTGATCAGGTTGATGTTGTGCAAGCACATGGGCTTGAAAAAAAATTTTTTTTTTAATATAAATTGATCTGGTGTTGATGTGGTGCAAGCACGATGGGCTGAAAAAAAAAATTTTGCTTTAAAATTTTTTTTTAATATATAAATTGATCTGGTGTTGATGTGGCAAGCACGATGGGCTGAAAAAAAAAAATTTTTTTTTTATATAATTGATCTGGTGTTGATGTGGTGCAAGCACGATGGGCTGAAAAAAAAAAATTTTGCTTTAAAATTTTTTTTTATATATATATAAATTGATCTGGTGTTGATGTGGTGCAAGCACGATGGGCTGAAAAAAAAAAAATTTTGCTTTAAAATTTTTTTTATATATATTATAAATTGATCTGGTGTTGATGTTGTGCAAGCACGATGGGCCGAATGGCCAACTTCAGCGTCGAATTCCTCATGTATAATATCTCCAATGCAGAAAACAATTTCACGATCTGCGCATGCGCACTAGGACTGTCGGGATCGAGGAAAAACTCGTTACAAATTATTATTACATCGCCGTGAAAGCAACAACAAAATCAATCTGAACACCGACAGCAAGCAACGCACACGAATAGCATCACTTTCAGTCATACTCGTAACGAAACGTTAAAAAAAAAACCCATAACATCCTCGAACCGACTCACAATGACTTTTAAAATATTCTCTTCAGTGCCGTCTCCTGCAACATACTCCCCACATCGACGGGCGCCTCTTCTTCTTCTTCTTCCTCCACTTCAACATTAATTTTGATTTAAACTTCATTCGAATTATTTCGCGCTCTTTCCTTACCGCCCACCAGCGTGCATCACCACTATCGATTCTTCTCTTTTCTCGTCTTACCAAATAGTATTCGACGTAAAATCCGAAAAATCATAAAAGCACTCACCACACAAGCCTGAACGATACACCCCGATTCGAACCTCCAGGTTCAAAACATCACCCGATCGCCTTTTGCCTACATGGCAAGTGACCCGTATTTTGCGGTTTGATCCCGCCTTCTCTCTTTAAACCGCGGACCCGTTTTGTTGTCATTAAAATCTGTTTGGACGAAAGGTACGAACAATTCCAAAACCGCAACGTTAACTTCATTCCATTCATCCGTATACAGGGTGTCCACAAATTACCGTTCCAAATTCCAACCGTGAAAAAACATGAATGAAATGGGATAGAATGTTGTGGTTTGATGCTTGTGAATGAACGTTTCTCAAAGTTTCATTATCAAGATCAAAATATCTCATTCATCACCATTTAGCATCACTTAAGGATGAATGAAATGGGATAGAATGATGTGGTTTGATGCTTGTGAATGAACGTTTCTCAAAGTTTCATTATCAAGATCAACATATCTCATTCATCACCATTTAGCATCACTTAAAAGATGAATGAAAGTGGGATAGAATGATGTGGCTTGATGCTTGTGAATGAACTTTTCTCAAGTTTCATTATCAAGATCAAATATCTCAATTCATCACCATTTATCATCACTTAAAGATGAATGAAATGGGATAGAATGGTTGTGGTTTGATGCTGTGTGGAATGAAACGTTTCTCAAAGTTTCAATTATCAAGATCAACATATCTCATTCATCACCATTTAGCATCACTTAAAGATGAATGAAATGGGATAGAATGATGTGGCATTGATGCTTGTGAATGAACGTTTCTCAAGTTTCATTATCAAGATCAAAATATCTCATTCATCACCATTTATCATCACTTAAAGATAAATGAAATGGGTATAGAATGATGTGGGCTTGATGCTTGTGTAATGAACATTTCTCAAAGTTTCATTATCAAGAAATCAAAATATCTCATTCATCACCATTTAGCATCACTTAAAGGATGAATGAAATAGGATAGAATAATGTGGCTTGATGCTTTGTGAATGAACATTTCTCAAAGTTTCATTATCAGATCAAAATATCTCATTCATCACCATTTAGCATCACTTAAAGATGAATTAAATGGGATATAATAATTGGCTTGATGCTTGTGAATGAACATTTCTCAAAGTTTCATTATCAAGATCAAAATATCTCGTTCATCACCATTTATCATCACTTAAAGATGAATGGAAATGGATAGAATAATGTGGCTTGATGCTTGTGAATGAACATTTCTCAAAGTTTCATTATCAAGATCAAAAAATCTTCATTCATCACCATTTAGCATCACTTAAGGATGAATGAAATGGGATAGGAATGATGTGCTTGATGCTTGTGAATGAACATTTCTCAAAGTTTCTTATATCAAGATCAAAATATCTCGTTCATCACCATTTATCATCACTTAAAAGATGAATGAATGGGATAGAATAATGTGGCTTGATGCTTGTGAATGAACATTACTCAAAGTTTCATTATCAAAGATCAAAATATCTCATTCATCACCATTTATTCATCACTTTAAGGATGAATGAAATGGGATAGAATGATGTGGCTTGATGCTTGTGAATGAACATTTCTCTAGAGTTTTTTATCAAGATCAAATATCTCATTCATCACCATTTATCATCATTTCATCACTTAGTCTCTATAAACCACGCAACACTGCTCTTTTATTGTGGGAACGCTATTTTGCAGTAAATGTGACGTCACACGTCACAGACGGGTGACAACTGGAAACGAATAAAGTAAATAAAAATTTTGAGAAATGTTATGTATATATGTATGTTGTCTAACTTGGAATCATCTTATCATTACTGATTAGTCAAACATATCGAATAGCGTTTTTATCACATTGGGTAACCCTTTGCGTCAGTGCCGGATTTATGATGGTGGACGATGAAGTAAGCAGTGGTTTCAACATTTTTCACTGATGACACCCTTAACTCTCATGTCTTATTCTGTGACACCTCTATTCAATTTTCCATTTGAAATTGTTGCTTTGAGAACACTGCAGACTCCATGGTTAAATTATTGGACAAAATACAAATTTCAGGAGTGTTTTTGAGGGCTTTTATTACACAGATGGGCAGGATCGCATCTGGAAAAATAATTATTATCTCAACATTACCTTACAACAACAAAAGCTACACCTCCAGAACAGGATCGCATCCGAAAAAGAAATATTACCTCAACATTACTTCACAACAACAACATGATCACTAGTCAGGGAAAGAAGTTGTTGAAACTTCTCAATGCCCATGCCACGACCGACTAATCGCTGTAACCATTTCTATATACGTAATTGATAATCCTTAGTTTTACACTGAAGGGAAAAACTGAAAATGGAAAAGCATTAAACGATTGCGAATACTTGATAACGCTTCCGGCAGATGGCTTGGGCCGAGACATGGCTTGACTTGATCCTGGATGAGCCCTGAGGTGTGGGGGCCCCTGGGCATATGTTGGGTTGGAGGCCCCAGGGCAAGATGCCCTGGTTTGCCCTTGGGTTAAATCCACCAGGCGTGTTGCTATTGTTTACAGCCGCATGGTTCCTGTTGCTTAAAATTTTTTTTTTCAAAGGGCTGTGAATTTCAAAGTGGTATATTTCAAAAAACAAACTTCGTTTGTTCAGTTAGATGAAAAACCAAAATTGATGGAATAACTAAAATGAATAACGTAAAATTGAAAAACTGAATAACTGTGAATAACCAAAAATTTAAAACAAAAACAAAAACAAAAAATTAATTTTTATTCACGTCGCCAAAATCTGCGACCGCAGCATGCCAACGGGTTAAAAACCCCCACTTTCGAGTCCTACCAACCCGTTTTTTAGTCACCTTTCAACTTGCCATGTCTGCTTTTTGACAAACTGTAGTGTAAAGTCTTATGTAGCAAAAATGAGTCCTTGCGGACTTGCCATGTTATTCTTAACACCATACTTAATTTTGTAGAGGATATGTGTGGATTTGGAAAAATTATTGGTGTAATCTTTTTCTTCAGGTCATTTTGCTCCATCCATTCCATGGGGACCATACTCTGTGCAGGCATTGGTGCTCCCTAAGCAGTCTCCTGGGCTATGGGCACAATTTTGGACAGTCACCATTCAGACAGTTATACCAGCAAGCTGGCACTCATTTTGCTGTACCTCAGAAGGATGACAGGCAGGAGTCAACCCCCACCTGGTATTAATCAAAGCCGAGTGGGATTTTGAACTCAGGATCCTGGGATCCCAAGCCCACCACCCTAACCATTAAGCCAACACCAGGCATATGGACCCCCCCCCTCTCGTATGGTGAGATGAGGTACACGGTAACACAAGGAAATTAGACACAGGCAGGAGGCCATTCGGCCCATAATGCCTGTGCCACATCAACACCAGGCCATTTATCAAACACACACCAATTTTATCAAACACCACCCAATTTATCAACCAACACCAGACCAATTTATACAACACCCACACCAATTTATCAACACCACCCAATTTATTCAACACCATATCAATTTATCAACACCACACCCAATTTATCAACCACCAGACCAATTTATAAACCACCACACCAATTTATCAACACCAGACCAATTTATCAACACCACACCAATTTATCAACACCACACCCAATTTATCAACCCCACACCAATTTATCAACACTCAGGCCAATTTATAAACACCACACCAATTTCATCAACACCAGACAAAATTTATCAACACACACTAATTTATTCAACACCACACTAATTTATCAACACCACCCCAATTTATCAACACTACCCCAATTTATCAACCCAACGCCAGACCAATTTATCAACACCACACCAATTTATCAACACACATCAATTTATCAAACACCACACCAATTTATCAAACACCAGGACAATTTATAAACACCACACCAAATTTATCAACACCCAGACTAATTTTTATCAACACCACCACCAATTTTCAACACCACACCAATTTTATCAACCCCACACAATTTATTCAACACCAGACCCAATTTATAAACACCACCACCAATTTATCAACACCAGACCAATTTTATCACACCACACTAATTTTATCAAACACCACACTAATTTATCAACACCACACCAATTTTCAACACCACACCAATTTATCAACCCAACACTAATTTATCAACACCACACCAAATTTATCAACACATGCCAATTATCAAACACCAACCAATTATCAACACCACACCAATTTATCAACACCACACCAATTTATCAACACCACACTAATTTATCAACACCACCCCAATTTATTCAAACCAACACCAGACCAATTATCAACACCACGACCAAATTTATCAACACCACACCAATTATCAACACCACAACCAATTTATCAACACAGACCAAGTTATTAAACACCCAACCAATTTGATTCAACCCCCACCACCAATTTGATCAACCACCAGACAATTAAAACACCACACAAATTTATTCAACACCAGACCAATTTTATCAAACACCACACTAATTTATCAACACCACCACTAATTTATCAACACCACACCAATTATCAACCCCACACTAATTTATCAACACCCATGGCCAAATTTATCAACCACCCATGCCAATTTATCAACACACACCAATTTATCAACAACCCACACCAATTTATCAACGCCACATCAATTTATCAACCCACACCAATTTATTCAACATCACATCAATTTATCAACACCAGGACCAATTTATAACCCCACACCAATTTATCAACACCACCATCAATTTATCAACACCACACCAATTTATTCAACACCAGACCAATTTATCAACACCACCCCAAATTTTATCAACCAACACCAGGACCAATTTATCAACACCAGACCAATTTTTATCAATGCCAGCACCAATTTTTATCAAACACCACACCAATTTATCAACACACAGACCAATTTATCAACCCAAACACCAATTTTATCAAACACTACACCAATTTATCAACACAAGACCAATATATCAACGCCAAGACCAATTTATCAACCCCACACCAATTGTATCAACACCACACTAATTACAACACCACACCAATTTATCAACACCATATCAATTTATCAACACCACACCAATTTTATAAACACAACACCAATTTATCAACCACCACACCAATTATCAAACACCAGACCAATTTATAAAACACCAAACCAATTTATCAACACCAGAACCAATTTATCAACACCACACTAATTTATCAAACCCCACACCAAATTTATCAATCACCAGCACCAATTTATAAACACCACACAAATTTATCAACACCAGACCAATTTATCAACACCACACTAATTTATCAACACCACACTAATTTATCAACACCACAACCATTACAACCCCACACTAATTTATCAACACCATGCCATTTATCAACACCATGCCAATTTATCAACACATATCAATTTATCAACACCACACCAATTTATTCAACGCCACATACAAATTTATCAAACCCCACACCAATTATCAACACCCAACACCAATTTTGTCAACACCAGGACCAATTTATCAACACCACACCAATTTATCAACCACCAGACCAATTTATCAACACCACCCAGATTTATCAACACCATGCCATATTTATCAACACTCGGCCAATTTTACCAACACCACATCAATTTATCAACATCACATCCAATTTATCAACACCAGACAATTTATCAACACCAAGACCAATTTATTCAACACTCGGCCGATTTATCAACCAACAGCAGACCAATTTATCAACGCCAGACCAATTTATCAACAACCACACCAATTTATCAACACCAGACCAATTTATCAACCCCACACCAATTTATTCAACCCCACACCAATATCAACACCGACCAATTTATCAACGCCAGACAAATTTATCTTACACCACAACCAATTTATCAACACCAGATCAATTTATTCAACACCAGGACCGATTTATCAACACCAGGCCAAATTTATCAACACCACATCAATTTATTCAACACCACACCAATTTATTCAACTCCACATCAATTTATCAACACCACATCAATTTATCAACACACACCAAATTTATTCAACACCTACACCAATTTATCAACTCCACATCAATTAATCAACACCACACCAATTATCAACTCCACATCAATTAAATCAACACCACACCAATTTATCAAACACCACCCCAGTTTATCAACACCACCCCAATTTATCAACACCACATCAATTTATCAACAACCACATCATATTTATCAACTCCACATCAATTAATCAACACCACCCAATATCAACCACCACACCAATTTATCACACCACATCATTTATCAATCCACATCAATTTTATCAACACCACATCAATTTATCAACACCACACCAATTTATCAACTCCACATCAATTTATCAACACCACACCAATTTATCAAACACCACACCAATTTATCAACACCACATCAATTTATCAACCCACATCAATTTATCAACACCACATCAATTTTATCAACACCACACCAATTTATCAACACCACACCAATTTATCAAACTCCACATCTTAATCAACACCACACCAATTATCAACATATCACATCAATTAATTCAACACCACACCAATTATCAACACCACCCCATTTATCAACACCACCCCAATTTATCAACACCACATCAAATTTATCAACACCACATCAATTATCAACTCCACATCAATTAATCAACACCACCCCAATTTATTCAACACCACACCAATTTATCAACCACCACCCAATTTATCAACACCACATCAATTTTATCAACACCACACCAATTTAATCAACACTCGGCCGATTTATTCAACACCACACTTAATTTATCAACACCCACACCAATTTTTTTGTATCACACAGTTCTCTCTCTGCTGTTCGCAAACTCCTCAGCTACCCTCTCATCCTTGAGCTTGCCAAACATCCAGCCAAGGCTGGGATGATACCATTCTCCTGGATTTAAGGTGCAACTGAAGAGTTGCTACAACAAGCCGGTGGTTAGTATTGAGGAACTGAGCACTCCGGTAGACC
>CM068952.1:176352208-176367526 GCA_035128595.1 Eptatretus atami
AGAGAGATACACCAATTTAATCAAAAAACACAGACCAATTTATCACGCGCAGAGCAAAATTTATCTACACCACACAATTTATCAACACCGAGATCAATTTATCAAACAGACCGCTGATTTATCAAACGTAGGCCAATTTATCAACACCACATCAATTTATAACACACCACACCAGAATTTATCAACCCCACACACCAGCATTTCACAACAAAACTACACATACCAATTTATCAACCCACAATATTCACACACATTATATCACACCACACCAATTTATTCAACTACCACATCATTAACAACACACACCAATTTACAAACTCAACTTAATTAATCAACACCACAACAATTTTATCAACATCCACCAATTTATTCAACACCACCATTTACACAACATCAATTTATCAACACCACACAATTTATCAACCGCAACACATTATCAAACCCCAATTTATCAACACCACCAATTTATCAACACCAGATCAATTTATCAACCACATTACAACTTTATCAACACCACATCAATTTATCAACACCACACAATTTTATCACACCACATAATTTATCAACACACACAGAATTTATCAACACCACAACCAATTTATCAACGACACAGCACATTTATCAACTCCACATCAATTTATCAACACCACATCAATTTATCAACACTCACACCAACATTTATCAACAGCCACACCACCCAAATTTATCAACCCTCGTCCAATTAATCAACCACCCAATTACAACACACAAATTTATCAACCCACACAATTACATCCAATACAACCCGATTTATCAACACCACGCCAATTTATCAACACCACATTTATCCAATTTATTCAACACCACATCAATTTATCAACCACCACATCAATTTATGCACTCCATCACAATTTATCAACACGCAGGCAATTTATCAACACCAACACAATTTATCAACACACCCACAATTATCAACACCACTCAATTTATCACACCACACCAATTTATCCACATCATTAACGACCGCATTTATCAACACGACATAATTTATCAACACCACAATTAACAACTTTATCTAACAACACACCCAATTTATCACACGCACATCAATTTATCAACCACCACATTTAATCAACAACCACATCAATTTATCAATCACACATCCAATTTATCAACACCGGCCAATTTATGCAACACCACAGACATTTATCAACACAGACATCAATTTATCAACACAACATGTTTATCAACACCACACCAATTTATCAACACGCACCACAATTTATCAACACTCGCATTTATCAACAGCACACCAATTTACTAACACACACACAATTTATCAACACCAATTATCATTTATCACAACCACATCAATTTATCACACCAACACAATTATCAACAACACACCAATTTATAACACACCAATTTATCAACGACACCAATTTATATCAACACCACCCAATTTATCAACACCATACATATTTAATCAACACAACCAATTTAATCAACACCACAATCATTTATCAACACCACACAATTTATCAAACACACACCAATTTATCAACACCAATCAGTTTATCAACACCACATCAATTTATCAACACCAATCATTTATCCACCACACCAATTTATCAACACCAGAACCAATTTATTCAACCCACCATCAATTTATCAACATCCACAACCAATTTATCAACACCAACAGCAATTTATCAACAACCGACACTCATTTATCAACACCAATCAAGTTACACACATCATTATCAACGACCACACAATTTATCACAACCACATCAACTTAATCACACGCACACCAATTTATAAACACCACATCAATTTATCAAACACACAACAATCAATTTATCAACTACCACACCAATTTATCAACACCCAATTTACAACCCTTTTATCAACACCACATCAATTTAACACACCATCAATTTATCAACACCACACAATTTATCAACACCACCAATTTATCAACTACCACACAATATCAACGTATCAATCAACGCACACCAATTTTATCAACCCACATACCAATTAATCAACACCACATCCAATTTATCAACACCACCTCCAATTTATCAACACCACCAATTTATCAACACAAATCAATTTATCACCCACACCAATTTATCAAACTCCACAAGTTCAATTTTAATTCAAAAACACCACACCAATTTTATCACACTGTTCACACCAAATTTATCAACACCACACCATATTTATCAAACACCACGGTCAATTTATCAACAACCACAATCAATTTATCATACACACGATCAATTTTATCACACTCGCATTTATCAACACCACACTAATTTATCAACACACACCAATTTATCAACAGCCACACCATTTATCAAACACACACATCCAATTTATCAACACCACACCAATTTAATCACACGCACACAATTTATCAACACTCCACGATTTTATCAAAACACACACACACTTTATCAACAAAATTCACCAATTTTCAACACCATACAAGTTTATCAACACCACATCAATTTATAATCACACATCAATTAATCAACACACAAACACCAATTTATCAACACCATATCAGCTTTATCAACTCCACATCAAAATTTATTCAACACCACATCAATTTCATCAACTCCACATCAATTAAATCACACCACACCAATTTATCTCAACACCAGCTCCAATTTATCAACACACATCAATTTATCAACACCACAGCCAATTTATCACACCACACAATTTAATCAACACCACCATCTTTATCAACATCACATCATTTATCATACCCCAACACCAATTTTATCAACACCACACTAATTTATCAACACCACACCAATTTATCACACCAATACCAACTTTATCACACCACAGCACCAATTTATCAACACTCGCCATTTCATCAAACCACACAATTTAATCAACACCACACACCAATTTATCACCAACACATTATCATTGATCAGCGACACCAGTCATTCAAGCCACCAATTTATCAACACCACACATCAATTTATCAACACCACACCAATTTATCACAACCACACCAATTTATCAACACCACACCAATTTAATCACGACCCACATCAATTTATAATACCACACATCATTTATCACCACCGCCGATTTTATCACACCACATTCAACTCTCACTCTCACCCCAAACCATTTATCAACACACAGTTTATCAACACCACACCAATTTATCACACTCGGCCAATTTATCAACACCAACCTAATTTATCAACACACACCAATTTATCAACACCAACACATTTATCAACACCACAAATTTATCAACACACCACTATCAACACTTTATCACAACCAACACCAATTTATCAACCACCCCGATTTTATAACACAATCCAATTTATCAACACCACACCAATTTATCAACACCACATCAGTTTATCAACACCAACCAAATTTATCACAACTTCACCAATTTATCAACACACACTCCAATTTATCAACACCACACAATTTATCAACACACACAATTTATCAACACTGTATCACCATTTATCAACACCACACCAATTTATCAACACCACATCCAATTATCAACAGCCACTATCAGGCAATTTATCAACACCACACAAATATTATCAACACCACATCAATTTATAACACCACACCAATTTATCAACACACCAATCAGCCAATTTCATCAAACACCAACACCAATTTATCAACACCACATGCAATTATCAACGCAACAATTTATCAACAACGGCCAAACCAACAATTTATCACACCACACCATTTTATCAATCACTTGGCCATTTATCAACACCACAACCAATTTTATTCAAATAAACACAGACCAATTTATCAACACCACACACAATTATCAACAACCGGCCGATTTTATCACAACACATCAATTTATAACAGCCACACCAATTAATCAACACACATAATCAGATTTATCAACCACGACCAATTTATCAACCCACTCAATTTATCAACACCAGACATCCAAATTTATCAAACAATCGCCAATTTATAACTCCACGACAACACAGATTTATCACAACCCATCACCAATTTTATCAACCTCCGATTTTATCAACAACCACACCAATTTTATCACACCACACAATTTATCAACACCGAATTTACAACTCGCCACTTTATCACACCACACCAATTTATCCACACCAACATCAATTTATCAACACCAACAAATTTATCAACACCACACCACCACATCATTTATCAACACCACACAATTTATCACACTACGGCCAATTTATCAACACCACAACATTTATCAAACAACCAGGTCAATTTATCAACACCACACATTTATCACCACATTCAATTTATCAACACACACCATTTATCAACACCACAACAATTTATCAACACCGCAATTTATCAACACCACAATTTATCAACACCACACCATTTATCAACACCACATACAAACTCGGCCATTTATCAACACCACACCAATTTAACAACAGGTCAATTTTCAACACCACACCATATTATCAACACAACCACTTTATAACACCACAAATACAATTTAATCAAACACCACGCATTGAGCCAATCATCAACACGTCCACACTTATCAAACACCAGTCAATTTAATCAACACCAACACCACTATACAACCCGGTCATCTATCAACACACTCGCACATCTTTATCAAACAACACATAAAACACCACACCCATATCACACACCCTACATCCCATTTCATCAACACCCAGGCTCAACTTTATCACACACCACATCAACACTTTATCAAACACTCACGATCAATTATCAACCACTCGAATTTTGATCAACGACCACACAATTTATCAACACACCGATCAATTTAATCAAACCACATCACTACACCACAACAATTTATCAAACACCACATTATCAACGCCATATATATCAAACACCCACAACCAATTTACAACCAATCAATCACACCACAGGTCAATTTATCAACACCACATCAATTTATCAACCGGCCACCAGGATTAATTTAATCGACCACCACATCTCATTCTATCGAAACACCACACAATTATCAAAAACCACACCAATTTATCACACAACCAATTTATAAACCCACCAATTATCAACTACCGCCAAACAATTTAAATAAACACCACCACAATTATCAACATCCCAACCAATTATCAACCCACATCACATTCAACACCTGCTAATCAACACTCGGGCCCAATTTATCAACACCAATCAATCTTAATCAACAACCATTCACCAATTTTATCAATGCACACCAATATTATCAACCGCAACACCAATTCTTATCAACACACACCAATTTATCAACGGCCAACATGCAAGTTTTACCAACACCTCATCCACCTAATCAATTTATCAACACTACAATCAATTTATCAACACCACACAATTATAACACACACCATCACCTTTCGGCAACCCACCATATTATTCAAACACCACACCAATTTATAACAATTATCATCACACCACAATGTATCACCGTCAATCAAACACTCAATAAGCACACACATTTATCACTTGGCTTAATCAACACACCATCACCACACCAATTTAAATCAACACCACCCAATTTATCACACCCATAGGCCAATTTTATCAAACACACAATTTAAAACACGCAATTTATCAACACCACTTACACCCCCAATTTATCAACCACACATCAATTATCAACCGCACACCATTTTTTGATCAACACCACACCAATTTATAAACACAACATCAATTTATTCACACCACACCGTTATAACACCAATTTTATCAATCCCAACACGCAATTTATCAACACCCAATTAATACAAACCGTCCACCATGATTTAATCAACACCATCAATTTATCAACACACATCAATTTTCAACCCAATTTATCAATCGACCCAATTACAAACCACCAATTTCATAACACACCACAATTATTGCAGCACCACACACATTTATTACGGCACAATTATCAACAAACCAATTTTCAAACACATCAATTTATCAAAACACCACATCAATTATCCAACACCCACGACCAATTTATCAACACCGATACAATCCAATTATCAACACCAGGCCAATTTATCAACCACACCGAATTTACAACACCACATCAATTACCACCTCCAATCATCAAACAAGTGCCATTATAACACCCAACAAGCAACGACACCAATTTATCACACCAACCAAGAACCCACACATTTATCAACACCAAGCCGATTGATACACCAAATTATAACACCACACCATATTATCACACCACACAGTTACAAACCGCAATTTATCAACTGCCAGACCAATTTATCAACACAACCTATCACCATTTATCAACACCAGACCCAATTTTCAACCCACACCAATTTATCAACCCCACCACACATTTATCAACAACACATTACAACGACTCAATTTATCACCCTTGCAACACACACCCAACTATTATCAACGCCCACACCATGTTATACCCACATACAATTTATCTAACCACACAGATATTCAGGCAGATTATCAACACCACATCCAATTTATCAACAACCAGACCAATTTATCAACACCACACCAATTTCAATCACCACACCAAATTTAATCAACCACCAAGACAATTTTATCAACCCGGCACAATTATCAAAACACCAAACCAAATATATCAACACCACACATACAATTAACCAGAACCAATTTCATTATACACTCCACATCAATTTATCAACACAACCACTTAACACCAATATCACACCACCCAATTTATCAACACCACACAATTTAGTCAACACATTACTACCTTATGCACAACATTTTATCAACACACACCAATTTATCAACACGACACCAATTTGATCAACCCACTCACGCCGATTATTCAAACCCACACCAATTTCAACACCACACCAATTTATCAATATCAGTCATTATCAACCACCCATCTTTTCAAGCACCACATCATTATCAACACACAACACTTATTCATCAACAATTATCAAAAGGCATCACTTTATCTAACACCACATCAAATTTATCAACACAACACCAATTCAAATCACCACATTCATTTTACCACAATTTTCAACACCACACAACTCAAGTTTATCAACACCACACAATTTACCACCACACATTTACACTCACACCATTATCACTCAGCTTTCAACCCAAAATTTCAACACCACCACACCACCAGAATTTATACACACCACATCAATTTATCAACACACACACAATTATCAACACCACACCAATTTATCACACCCACAACAATTATCAACACTCGGTGCAATTTATCAACCCCAACATTATCAACACCCCCATTTATCACCCACACCAATTTATCAACACGCACCATCGATTTATCAACACCACACCAATTTATCAACACCACAACAATTATCAACACCGACAATTATAAACACCACATCAATTTATCACACCCAACACCACTTATCAACAGCTTTTACCACATACAATTTATCAACACCGCCAATTTATCAACACCACACCAATTTATCAACACCATCAATATATAACAACACCACTTTATCAACACCACACCAATTTATCAACCACCAACCAATTTATTCAACACCACCAATTTATCAACACCAACACCATTATCAACACCACATCAATTTATCAAACACACGAAACCACTTTATCAACACACATCAATTTATCAACACCACAAACCACTTTATAACACCACACCATTTATCAACACCGAGCAATTTATCAACACCACACCATTATCAACACCACACCAATTACAACGATTTATGCAAACACTCGCCAATTTATCAACACCACACTCAGATTTATCACACCCACGATTTATCACCACATCAATTTATCAACACCACACCATTTATCAACACCAAACATTTATCAACACACACCAATTTATCAACACCACACCGTGTACAACATGTTACATTTACAACACCAAGTCAATTTATCCAACACCACACAATTTATCAACACCAGATCAATTTTATCAACACCACACCCAATTTATCAACACCACACCACACCAATTTATCAAACCACACATCACAATGTTATCAATCACATCAATTTATCAACACCACATAAATTTATCAACACCATACCAATTTATCAACACCACACAATTTAACAACACCAACATAACAATTATCAACACCACACCAATTTATCAACACCTACAAATCACTTATCAACACCACACCAATTATCAACAACACATCCAATTTATCAACACCACACATCAATTATCAACACCACACCAATTTATCAACAGCCACATCAATTTATACAACACCACACCAATTTATCAACGCCACACCAATTTATCAACACTCATTTAACAACACCACATCAATTTATCAACACCAAACAACACACCACATTTATCAACACCACACCAATTTATCAACACCACACAACACACACCAATTTACAACACCACATCAATTATCAACAGCCACATCATATCAACCCACACCAATTTATCAACACCATCTCAATTATCAACACCACACCAATTATCAACAACCACATTTATCAACACACATCAATTATCAACACCACACCTCAATTTATCAACACCACACACATTTATCAAACACCACAGCCAATTTATCAACACCACACCAATTTATCAACCCACATCAATTTATCAACACCACACCAATTCAATCAACACATATCATTTATCAACACCACACCAATTTATCAACACCACATCATTTATCAACACCACATGCTATTTATCAACACCACACCAATTTATCAACACCAACCAATTATTCAACACCACACCAATTTATCAACACCAGATCAATTTATCAACATCCACACAATTTATCCAACACCATACAATTTATCAACACACACAATTATCAACACCAATCAATTTATCAACCCCACACCAATTTATCAAACAACACACATCAATTTAATCAACACCCACACCAATTTATCAACACGCACATCAATTTATCAACACCACATCCAATTTATCAACCCCATCACTTCATATTTATCAACACCAACTAACATTTATCAACACCAACAATTTATCAACACCACATCATTATCAACCCACAATTTATCAACCCACACCAATTTATCACACCAATCATTTACAACCCACATTTCAATTATATCAACACCACACAATTTTCAACCCATATCAATTCACAACCCACACCAATTTTATCAACACCTAGGCACCAATTATTCAACACCACACCAATTTATCAACACAGATCAATTTATCAACACCACACCAATTTATCAACACCAGACACAATTTATCAACACCCATCAATTTATCAACGACCACACAATTTATCACACACACCATTTTATACAACCACAACATCAATTATCAACACCACACCAATTTATCAACACCCACATCAACACCTCAAACACCACCAATTATCAACACAACATCAATCTCACTCAATCAACACCACACACAGATTATCAACACCACATCAATTTATCAACTCCAACATCAATTTATCACACCAACACAATTATCAACACCACATCAATTTATCAACAACACATCAATTTATCAACACCACAACAATACACATCAACCATAATAACGACACAATTTATCAACACCACACCAATTTATCAACACCACATCAATCATCGACTATCAACACTCACAGCCAATTTCATCAACACCACATCAATTTACATATCAACACTACAGGCCACTATTTATCACACAACCAAATCAATTTATCAACACACCAATTTATCAACACCAGCAATTTATCAACACCTACAATCAAATTATCAACACCACAAACCATTTATCAACACCACACCAATTTATCACACCAATCATAATTTATCAACCACACAATCATTTATCAACACCCAACAACCAATTTTCATCACACAACACATAAATTTATCAACACCACAATCATTTATCAACCCACACCATTTATCAACACCCACACCAATTTATCAACACCCACAATCAATTTAATCAACCCACACCAATTTATCAACATACATCAATATTATCAACACCACACCATTTTATCAACACCACACCAATTTATCAACACCACATCAATATACAAACAACCACGTATCAAAACTTATATCAAACACCACACCTACATTTATCAACACCACCACATATCAAACAACCTTTAATCAATCAATCAACACACACAAATTTATCAAACAACCAATTCACACAGAATTTATCAACACCACAGCCAAATTTATCAACACCACATCATCAAACACTTTATCAACACCACAACCAATTTATCAAACACCAATCAATTTATCAACACCACACCATTTATCAACACCACACCAATTTTATCAAAAGCATCAATTAAAACACACACCAATTTATCAACACACATCAATTATCAACACCACACAATTTATCAACACCACACCAATTTATCAACACCAGACCATAAATTTATCAACACCACACCAAATTATCAACACCAGACCAATTACATCCGATTTATCAACACCAGACATTTATCACAACAGCAATTTAGTCACACTCAACCATAATATCAACAACCACACCATCTATCAATAACATCACATCATTATCAACACCACACCAATTTATCAACCACCACACCAATTTATCAACACACCAATTTAATCAACACAGCCAATTTATCAACCACAGCACACCAATTATCAACACCACATGAAATTTATCAAACAACCACACCAATTTATCAAACACAGACCAATTATCAACACCACATCAATTTATCAACCAACACCAGACCAATTTATCAACACCAGGCCAATTTATCAACACCACATCAATTTATCAACACCACACAATTAATCACACCACACCAATTTACACTCAACACCACACTACAACTTTACAACTCCACACCATTTATCAACACCAGACCAATTTATCAACACCACATCAATTTATCAACACACGCAGCCAATTTACAACACCAGGCCAATTTATCAACACACATCAATTTATCAACACCACACCAATTTATCAACACCACACAATTTATCAACACCACACCAATTTATCAACAACCAGCATTTACAACACGCACATCAATTTATAACAAAAACACCCACCCACACACACCAATTTATCAACACCACACCAATTTATCAAACACCAAGACCAAATTTATCAACACCACACCAATTTAATCAACACCAGACAATTTATTAACACCACACAATTTATCAACACCACGACCAATTTATCACACACCAATTTACAACCCCACCAATTATAACTCACACCAATTATCAACACTGCCAATTTATCAACACCAAACCAATTATCAACTACCACACAAATTTATCAACACCACACCAATTTATCAACTCCACACCTAAATTGTATCAACATCCAACCAATTTATCCAACCCACTCAATTATCAACACCACACCAATTTATAACCACACACCAATTTATAACACCACACCATTTATCAACACCACATCAATTATCAACACCACAACCAATTTATCAACACCACATCAATTTATCAACCCAACACCACAAACCACATTTATAAACCCACAATTTATCACACACACATTATAGACACCAACACAATTTATCAAACACCACCACAATTTATCAACACCAACATCAATTTATCAACACCACACCAATTTATCAACACCACACAATTATCAACACCAACATCAATTTCAACACCACACCAATTTACAAAACACTGCAGCAATTATCAACACCACACCAATTTATCAACACCAGGCCAAAAAAAGAAAATGCAAAGTTTTTTTGGTAGTTTTTTCTGAGTTTTTTCTTTTTCGCGGGAGGGGGCATGGGCGAATACGGTTCTTGGGTCTTGTAAATGCTTTCAACTTTTTATTTCAGGGTACACCGGGGCATTTCACATAATAAAGATGAAAAATGAAAGCTCTCCCCGCAACGTGAACTAATTTGTGAAGGATTATTGCATCAATGCTAATTCAGTGACCTATGTGCATTAATAATGAAAAATAATACTTTTTGTACGCATAACTCCCACTTCCAATCCAGTACAATATTCTAGTACCAGGATGTAAATCCATGCAGTGGAGATGTATTTCATGATACATGTATTTTTGATAGACTGTTGCTTGCCCCTGCTAAGTTATTTGGCCAGCTTCTGCTTTCAGTGTATTATTATTGAAGAATGAAGTAAGACTAGCAGATTTACCCAGCGTTGCACAGGAAGAGAAATGTGAATAAGTAACACTTTGTCGCCAAAGGAAATTTGGAAATTGTAATAATCTCTGCCACCACCACCAGGTGGCGCTACCTGGCACACATTTACATGGAGAATTTACGCTACCCCCCTCTCCACACCTACTCTTGAGGCCGTGGCCACAATGTCTATGTTACCCCCCCCCTCCTCACACACACAAGGTTGTATTTGTACCCTGAGTTTGGAGTTTGGAACTTAAAAGATGTGGCTGTGCAAAGAACACGTACAAACAAAGAGAGACAGACAGACAGACAGAGACAGCGAGAGGGCGACAGAGATGTGGGAGGAGAGCGCTGCAACTTATTATGAGGGGGAGCGAGAAGGGGACAGAGGATGGGGGAAGGAGGGAGGAAAAAAAGACAGGTGGGGAGTGGAGGTGGGGTTAGCAAAGAGAATGATATGTTTTGCTTTTTGACCGAACACAAAAGAAAACTCATGTCAGAACAGCTGTACACACAATTATACAAGAGTTTGTAATGTAATCCACTGGCACATCTGCAAAAACGTTGATATTCCAGATCCATAAAATTTGTGGGAACGTGAACCAAAAGCAATCACTGAAAACATGAAGTACCGCTCACGTACGACCTCATGATCCCATCGAGCATGAATATCGAAAACAAAGCATTGCGATCAAATATCATACTTAGGTACAAAAAATAGCGAAGCATTGCTAAGTGAGATGTTAATACTAGTGATTTTAGACTAAACGATGCAAGAATTAAGAAAATGACCAAATACCAAGACCTCAAGAATGAAGTGAAAAGACACTGGAAGCTGAAGAATGGCAAAGTTGTACCAGTGATAGTTGGAACAACGGGAATGATGACAAAGAACTTCATAGAGATATTAAAAACCATCGCTGGGAATATCACTACAAATGAACTACAGTTGGAAGCCGTCCTGGGCTCAGTAACGATCCTGAAGAGAGCCCTCAGCACAAAACTTTTGAGAACAGAAAACTTCACAGCTTGATCCATGAATCGTATCCCCTTACCAAAATAAGGTGGATACTTTGACCTGCCCTGGAAGGACTCCATTCTACATTCTGAAACTCACATATGTGCGCGCGCACACACACACACACACACACACACACACACACACACACACACACACACACACACACACACACTTTGAGACGTGGCAGGTCTCTGTTTCACTCCTGAAACCACCCACATGTGGAGAGAGCAGGCAACAACAGCAACTTGCATGTACACACGTACAACATCACACATCACATTGAGACTGGAGGCTCTTTTGGAACCCATATATGGAGATAACAACCACAACGAACACACACACACAACGGTGGATACTTCGAGACCTGGTAGGGATCCGTTCCCGCCTTCTGAAACCAGCATGTGGAGATAACAACAAACACACACACACACACGCACCACATCTTCACGACTGGATACTTTGAGACTTAAGAGGGATCCGTTCACCTTCTGAACCCGCATATGGAGAAACAACCAACACACACCACAACCACACACCCCAACACACACACACACACACACACACACACACACACACACACACACACGACGGTGGATACTTCGAGACTTGGGAGGATCGTTCCACATCCTGAAACCAGCATGTGGAGATAACAACCAAAACACTCACACACACACACACACCCGTGCCAAGTGCCATTGTGGTAATACAGTTTATATACATACACACACACAAATGTAAACACGCATAAAATACATAAAAACGACAAACACAAAGATTTACCTTTTAACTGAGTTCTTTGAAAGAGGAATTCAAGAGGAAAATTTGTGAAATTCAATTGAAAAATATATCAAGGCACAGAACACAAGATGTCGATCTCTACTCTATGGCCTATGCCTGCACAGCCGAATCATGGCAAACACATGGTTGGATGGACCTTATTGTTTTTTCTATGTAGCGATGTCGAATTTAGGGGTGGATTATATTAAATACGAGAAAAGAAAACAAAACTGTTCTTGTAAAAATAAATTGCACATTTTCAGTGATGAGACCCCCCCCCCCCCGAGAACCAACCGCACGCATCGCAGGCCCAACACAGCAAAACATTCGTCTAATCGATGTTCCATTGAAAGCACAGGTACTTTTACCGAAACAAAACCAAGCAGCTGAGGAGCGTTTACAAGCGGCCCTTAACACTCAAGCAAGTACTCCAACGAAACGGTTAAGAAACGGCTCGTTTGGCCCGTGATTAGCAATCACTGAACCATCATATTAAACATACACCTCCAGGAGACGCCCAAAATGTCAAATATGTCCGAGTTGGACAAATTAACACTTTTCTCGGAGTCAGAACTGCTTGTAAGTTTGATTCTGGAGCTTAAATTTTGTAATTCTGCTGAGTTTAAGAGATTCTTGCGGTGATCGCATGTGGGGAAAATAAATAAAACAACGAACGCTGACATCTCCCGGAGTTTATAAGCATTGCAATGTACCCAGCGATTTGTAGCTATGATGAACAGGCATTCGATACTATGAGTGCGGAAAGTGAAAAAAAAAAAAACTTTATCATGAAGAAATCGTTACGGCCTGTTCCAAGTCAAGGCATACTTGAGCAGGCCAAAAAACATGGCGGTTTCAGACCCCAGCGAGGTTACTCAGGAATCGCCTGAAGACACCATAGAGAGCGGTGACCGAGGATGCGCCTGATAAAGGACATAATTAAATAAGGCCGTTAATTATCTTCAAAAGGGGTGTTTTAATCAACCGAAACATCTAATTTTCACTCTTGCACTTCCTTGGAGTTTTCTTAGTATGCATGCAAAGTTTCAGGCTGCTAGGTTTCATGGTTTTGGAGTTGTGGAGGAGACACACTGATTGACACACACATTGACACACAAACACACATACACACACACATTTATGAGTGTATATAAAATAAAAGGCCTGGAGTTAGATTTATATCACTATCTGAGTAAACAGAGGCAAGTTAAGAAAATAACTTGGCAAGCCAAAAGAGAGGATGAGAAGGACATGGCTAAAAATACTAAACACGAGCAAATATCACCCATCGTTTCGCTGATGGGAATACTAAAGGGGGGAAGAGGGAGAGAGGGGTGGGGGAGAGAGAGCGGGGGGAGA
>CM068952.1:176429177-176441821 GCA_035128595.1 Eptatretus atami
AGCTCGAGTCGATAATCCCGCACTGCTAAGTGCACTGTATGACTCGCTGCACACGTTGGGTTTAGGGCTCACTTGGGAACGAGGGCTCTGCACCGTTAATGCCCGCGCGTTATCGTTTCCTCAAAGCGGCGCCGCACGCGCTGGCCTCCGTGAGGGCCCATCTCACAGCGAAGGCACACGTGGCTCAGATTTAACTCAGGAATAATCAGACGAAAAGAAGAGTAGGGACGAAATGAAGAAAAAATGATGTAAGCAATCCTAGCAAAGAGATCCTCGCAACACACGCCCCCTGTTGTCCCTCGAGACAAAAGGAAAGGGACTATCTGCACGTATATTAATGGAATAACTGTCTTGGGACCACTGTCTGTTGGATGCATGCGGTTCCAAGAACCGCAACACTATGTATATTGTTATATATACATATATATATACAGTCAGTGCCGTGATATAGAGCGCATGATTGGCGTCAACGACGGAGCGATAGTAGTATCGTGGGAATGTAAGGTGTGGCTTTGCGGTGGCTCTTAATGGTCCAAAATAACCAATAGAAAATGGTCCATAAAAGTAGGGTTATAGGATGTATGATAAAAGTCCTATCACCGAGTGATGTCGTAGCCGTCGTAGCGCTGCCAGTCGTTATAAAAGTTACAGACTCAAAGATATTCAGCATACCGCTATATGCTACGGAAGTACATACTACTTGCTATATTCAATGAACATACTATATTCATATCGACTAGTTAAGATCGGCCCGTGTTGGGCTAATATAATGCCGAATACGCTTGAACACCGAGGTTACCATTATCTAACTGTCATGCACACCCGCTGTATAAAATGATTAGCAGGATTGACTGCTATTTCCATCCGAGAACCGTAGCATTACCAAAGGTATAGGATATGTATATATATTCCATTGATCTACGCTATGTAATTCGAATAAGTCCTGTGGCGTACTCACGTCATCCTGCTTGTGTTTATATCAAGCAACGTTACTTATGACTGTGGTGATTCAATGTACTTGAACTTAAACAAACGAAACACTGAAACCACTGTGACGATGCACATATGATTTGCGAATAATCCCTTCAGATGTTCACGTGAGTTGATCTTTTGGCTGGTCTCCTGCGTGTGTGATTCATGGAGTTTCTTTAAAGCTCATCTGAACTAGTTCGGGGGAGCTGGGGGGGGGATGGCCCGTCGTCGTCTGCTGCTGTCATAAACACTTGAACTTCTTGGCACAACCCTTATCACACGAATGTACCAAAGTTGGCTCATTGCATAAATAAAAGTCAGCGAAAGTACGGGTGGTACCCCCCCAGAGAGAATTGGTATTGTATTCTTCCAGTGAAGAACTACGACGGGCAACAATTCCGATGAAATTGATCACCACTTTCATTGCACCATATTACCAAAGGTTCGTCACGGCATTAAAAAATAATATCCACGATTTACTTTCTATACATATGTCACCAGCCATACAGCCCCCCATTGTCATATCCAGGCGGCTGACGGGGGACACGAAATGCCCGAGAAACGGCAAGTGAATAGAGCGGTGACAAAACAGGCGGTAAAATCGGCTTTCAAACTGAACCATATGATTGGCGTTTACCTTCGCTAGCAAGTAAATACCTTTGAAATTGAAGAATTCGCCAAAATAAATCGTTGTTGTTACAGTCAAAAATTAAAACGACAAATTTAATTTTTAGTGAAGCTTTTTAGTCGTATTGTACAACAAGATCGCAGCTGTTCGAAAAAAAGAGTCATCACACATTGGACAGGTGCTTACCGTCTTAATTCTTTGGTAAATCCTTATAACATTCGATCATGTATACAAATGATATTAGATTATCAATTCAACGCTATGTATTCAGCCTTCTATAGATCGATCGGCGCCAGAGGAAGATTGTAGCAGCGCCACTAACAACACAACATGGCCGTCATGACAGACATAAGGTAAAACTAACGCGTCTTGTCGATCTTGGATGTGTGTTATCAGATTGCCGAAGACAGTATTCAGTACAGTTAACATGCTGTACATCGTTTGTTAGCTCGGAGACAATAGGACTGACACCATCTAGCCTAGGTGTGTGTAGTAGGCTATACCATCGATGGTTGTGTAAGTTACACTACTGATCAATCTTACGCCCAATGACGAGAATCCTTAATGACGCATTTTGTCAGAATCGTATCCCAGTCGTTTAAGTGCCTAGCATATAAATGTCTACTTGTTTTATATATATATGATATATTATATTGATTTATATATATATATATTATTATATACACAATAGCACACCACACAGTGTGTTCAAAAAGATGGTGATGCATACTTTTAAATGTTTGATTTAAAAGAACAGAAACCTCAGGAATGCTGACCCAAACATTTCTGGAAAGCTTATGACATGGTATTTTCTATCACTGATTGCTGTTGCAGTCAGTCACTGCTGGAGTTAGTGAGAGCCCAAGGTCTGAAATTGGCAAAATTCTTCTACTTGACGTTTTTGATGTGTTCCCCTCTGTGCTTCAGACAGGCATTGATCCTGACTCCAAAGGTCTGTCCTACTTTCCTGTCGGTCTCATGTGGCACTATGTGGAGGTAGTCTGACACTTCCTGCTTCAGATCATCCAGTGTGGCAGGGTGGTTGGCAGACAGAGAACCCTTGGCAGCCCCCCAGAACCAATAGTCCAGAGGGTTCAAGTCTGGGTTATGGGGTGCCCAGTCATGAGTGGTACCCAGGGCAATTAGGCGGTTTCTGAAGAGCTACTGCAGGAAAGTGTTGGTGTCACCAGCTGTATGCGGGGGTGCACCATTCTGCACAAACCAGGTCATGCTGAGCTGGTTTAGGGTGACCTTTTGCGCGACATTATGGAACTTCTGGAGCATGGCCCGGTAGCACTCACCAATGATCGTCACTGTCCTGCTGTTGTCATTCTCAAACCGGTAAGGCCCTGCATTCCCCATCTGGCATTGAAGGCGCAGAAGCAAGTGACCTTAGGCCCTTTCAGGTCCCTCTCAGTGATCTCCTCAGGTAGTTCCGTCCCCAGAAAATGTTGTGGTTGTTGATGGCACCATTCAAGTGGAAATGGGCTTCGTCACTGAACCAGATCAGGTTGATCCAGTTTGGGTACCGCTCCATCCCGTCACTGAGCCAATTGCACAGATAAAGTCACCTTCTCATGTCATCATGACTCAGTTTATGCCTAATAGAAATGATGTATGGGAAAAGCTTCAGTTCCTTAATGAGAATACGCCAGACTGATGTTGGTTTGATGCCTAGCTCCTGGGAGTGCTGGCGGTGGGACTTCTTGGGACTGTCCACTGCAGAATCCCACATGGCATCGATGTTTGCTTGACTCTTGGTTACTGATGCTGGCCTACCACTGTTGCCATTGCTCTGGTTGTGCACTGAACCCTTTGCTCAAATATTTCACAATACGTGAAGTGCACAATTTTGGGTCCATCATGTGTTCTGAGTCATATTCCTAGCAGAACCTCCTAGTCTAGATGCAAACAGCCATTTCAGGGCAAAGCGTGCTTTAGCGTCTTATGAAGTTTTTGTTGATTCATCATCTCTGAGCTATCCTGAATCAGAATCAGCTGGGTGCCAGACTCGCACCCTTGAGGAATCTTTTTTAGAGGCGAAAACAAAATGGCCCACCAACTTTCGATAAATTGTTTTGGGCTATATCTTCACTTCTAATGCACTTACACACACAATTTTGGTGTCTACTACTTACGTTTCATGTGACAGATAAGGTAAACGTTGATGATTCTCTCAAGATTGGACGACAACGATGGTGGAATTTGAATCTGGATGGCCAACAAGCTTCAACAAGACACTAACAAGAAAGTGACCTGATGGCTTCGACCAAATGAGCATCAAGCTGGATGGAAGGCCAGTATATGATACCGAATTGATCTGCACCGAGTCATATGTCTCCAACAATACAGGGATATTGATATCAAGGATGTCCTCTCTTATGAACTGTCCCCTGTCCCAGCCTCCTTGTTTGATGAGAGCGGTGCGATGCGGGCTCAGTCGAAAGCAATCCTGAGACGAAACTCCAAGTTGAGCAATCAGTCGAATCCAAGGTGTTGCAGATGCTGTATCATCGATGGATGCGCATGTTATGGACTGTACATTTGTCCACAAATGGTACAGTGGGATTATGTGATAACTTCATGGGAACTATGAAATACCACCTGGAGTGTTGTGACGTATACCTGATTTTCAACAGGTACATCAAAATCAGCACGAACAAATGTCGAGATCCAGTCGCGCAGGTCATGATTCAAGTCGAAAACATCAATCAACTTCACACAACACTTCCAGCGCAAAAAGTGGTTCTAAATGTCACCTACAACAAAAGTACAACTGATCGATTTGATCTGGCAGTATCTGATGACCCACATTGTGGACACCAGACCAAACTGGTGATCACTGAAAGATCCTACACCAGTACAGTATGAACAATTCCACTATCCAGAGACAGGATCTGAAAACACACCATGAAGAAGCAGACGTCATCATCATCCATCACTTAGTTTAATTGTGTCAGGTGTCAGTGGTGACTCACACATCAAGTGGTCTGCGACGATACAGATGTCTTTATCCTGTTGATTCATTTCTACCTCGAGGAAAGATGACTGTGGATTTCAGCATGGAGAGTCCATGTGCTGGAGGGCGAACGTAGACATTCGCCAAACAGCACTGAAATACAAAGCATTGCCATATCTGCCTGCTGTACATGCTCTGACCGGATGCGATACTGTGCGTATTTGTTTGGCATTGAAAGCCACAGCGCTGAAGGTACTATGGGTGGACATCATCCCACCTTACTTGGTCAGCTGGAAGCAGACGAGGAAAAGATGATATCTGAGGCAACTACCTTCATTGCTGCCTGTTATGGTTCCAAAGTCGAAGGTGATATGTCCACACCGGTATCAGTTGTGGAGTCTAAGATGGCCAACTCCAAGATTACCTCTGCTCCGGAATTGAAGTCGTTGCCCCATCGCATGATGCTTTGTTCCACATGTGCATCGCCGCTCATCATCAAGTCATTATATGGAAATCGGCCACTCAGTCAGACCTCCAAACTTGGATCCCATCAAGTATGGATGGCAAGAAGGTGAGGACGGTGCGACGTTGTGTCCAACCACACTTCCAACTGATGTGTTGCTGCACCAGTCACCATTCTGCAGCTGATCAAGTGGAGCTCCACCAGCCGGCCATGTTCCACGGGAGTGTGGTTGTGTGGCAGCACAGATGTCATGTTCGACGTTTTGCAGTTGTAATGCTGGATCAGACTGTTGTAACGAACAGACAAGGGCAGTAGTGCTAATCACGACGACGATGACAGAAGATTGAACATAATGTAGAACATTGCATCCTTAACAAAGTTAATATTTGTTTGCCTAAAAATAAAAGGTAATATCAAAATCGATATACATGTACATACTTACTTTAAGACATAACCCAAAGTCATAGTCAACTATCCACATGTATCCGGATACATTTGTGTAAAAATCGTATTCCAATATAATCATCAATTCATTGATCAGCAAGTAAGTTACTTCAGCTGTCATTGACTATTATTGCACGTAGTATTAATATATGAGGTTCATCAAATTCAATTTCTTCCTCAAGTGATCAGTGGAACTGCAAAATAGCCATTTTTCATATTAAAATGGTGGCCATCTTGAAAATATGAGACAGGTCTTATATATACACCTTCAATTTATCATTATTGGATTCCTTGACCATGAAACATAGTAGTAGACACCAATATTGTGTTTGTAAGTGCATTAGAAGTGAAGATATAGCCCAAAAGAATTTATCGAAGTCGGTGGTGGCCATTTTGTTTTTCGCCTCCAAAAATAATCCTCAAGGGTGCGAGTCTGGCACCCGGCTGATTCTGATTCAGGATAGCTCAGAGATGATGAATCAACCAAAAAAAAACTTCATAATGACGCCACAACATGCTTTTTCACATTTCCGCTGGACTATCCGGCAGGGTTCTACATATGATCGTCTCATACCACAGAGCCACCACTTTTGTCTTCTGCTTCACTGTCAATGGCATAGTTGAGCTACGGAGATAGAAATCCAGGGAACAAATACCATGATAACACCACAAATCCTGAAAAGGAAAACGTATAGGTCAAAAAACAAAGAAAGGGTAGGAAGTCAAAGTTGTATCATCTTTTTGAATCACTCTTTATCTAATATATCAACCTGCATTCTCATCCTGGAACGCAATCCCAACTGGATGGTAAGCTGTAGTCTCCAAATAGCTCAAATCATTGTACATCTGTCTAATGAAGAGCCAGGGCCCAACATCAGGCTCATATGTGATCCAAATTATCCAGCCTCTCAATCCTTCAAAGCTTGGTGAGAACAGGTCAGGTCTGATTGTGTTAGACATTCCCTTTCCATTCCTTCCCTCCTGAATGACAGAGCCATGCTGCACACTGCTCAGGAAAAAACAATTCTTCAACTTTGTTTTCATTGCAAAGCCAAGATCACAAATCCATCCTTTCTGTACCGACCTTCTTCGCAATTACAGAATGTTCCTTAGAGCGTGTGGATTTGTCTCACACTATCGTGAAGTTTCTTAACCCAACTCGACATCTTCTATAAGGGATCCTGAGAGTACAGGTGTTCTAATCCTTAGGAACTGGGCTTCAGTCCTATTATATTCTCTCTCCGTTCTCTATCACAGGTGCTTCTTGAATGGGAAACTTCCTCCATTTTGGAAAGTTGCAAACCACTGATATCATTTAAAAAGACTAGAAAACTGATTACTCAATCACAGACCTATCAGCCTTCTCTCCATTAACAAGAAAATTAATGGAGTCCATCTATGTGGCAGATCTCAGGCACTAACTTTTCTATAACTCGCTAATATCGGAAAATCACTTTGGCTTCTGAGTTGGCGATTCCACCTTAGATGTGTTACTACTTCTGATGCAGCAGCGGATGGATTTCCTGAAGCACAATAAAGAGCTTAGCACATTTTTCTATCGATATCTCGAGTCTTCGACATTGTCTGACATTCACCCTGAATTTTGAAGTTGAACTTTTAATATTCACTGTCCCCTGCTCAAGCGAAACAGCAGGTGGCCCTTAATGATGTTCTTTCTCATTAACGTTCCACATCAGGTTGGAGTTCCACAGGGCAACGTCTTTGGACCGACATTATTATTCATTTACAGCAATGATCGTTCCGATTGTTTTGAAAACAAATTTTGCTGATGAATCCACCCTGCACAGAATGTTACAAGAACTGGAAAAGAGAAGCCACTGGTCAACAATACTTGGCAAAAAAAGAAACGCAAGTTGATAAGACGTATTTTTTAACGTGCATTGTTGTGCACAAATAATTATCAATGACAAAGATTTGTAATAGCATTTTAAGCACCTGTATTTTCAACCACATTTCTTGAGCGGCCTTCCTCACTGAACTACCACAATGGGGGTTGAATGGATTTTCAAACAATCACTTAATGTGGCTTCCAAGACTAAATTGCATAAGAATGTTGATGTTCCTGTGGTAGTCTATGGTCCATGGAAGCTTGAACCGAATTCACTCAGCAGACGACAATGCCACGACTAAGTCAGTATGACCGGGCCCGCGTAATTGGATTCCTTGATGTGGGCATCTCAGCTAGGGATGTGGCCGCACATCTCCAAGTGCACGAATCAACCATAAGCAGGTTAAGACGTCGTTTAAGACACACTGGAAGTGTGGCAGATCGTCGGAGAAGTGGTAGACCGCGAGTGACGACGCCCATTCAGGATCGTTACATCGTTCTGCAGCACCTCCGTGATCGACATCGCAATGCAGAAACCACCGCAAGGGAGATGCCTGGGCATACGAACAACAGGATTTGTGCTCAGACTGTCAGAAATCGGCTTCGTTCTGGAGGACTCAGGAGCAGACGCCCTTACAGAGGTCTCCCACTGACGGCCGATCGTCGTCGCCGTAGGTTGGTATGGGCCCGCCAACACCGTGACTGGATGCAGAGAATGTGGAACCAGGTGTTGTTCTCGGATGAGTCACGATTTCGCGTAAGCAATAATGACGGACGGGTACGAGTTTACCGTCGTCGTGGTGAGCGACTTTTTGACTGTAACGTCATGGAGCTGGACAGGTGGGGAGTTCCCAGCATTATGATATGGGCTGGTATTACAGCAAATGCCTGAACTGAACTGATAGTTATCGATGGTAACCTCAATGCCCAGAAATACCGGGTTGAAATTTTTGAGCTTGCAGTGAGGCCATTTCTGGATGAACATCCAAACATAGCTTTGTTTCAACAGGACAATGCATGACCTCATGCAGCAAGGGTGATCACCCAATATCTTTATGACCACCATATTGAGCTCCTGCCATGGCCTGCGTTCAGTCCAGACCTTAACCCCATCGAGCATGCGTAGGATGAACTCGATCGCCGCATCCGGTTACGTCCTGTGGTGCCCAGAACAGCTCAAGAACTTGCCACTGCTTTAATGGAAGAGTGGCGCATCCTCCCCCAGGTGACTGAGAGGCTGATCAGTCCATGCACCGGCATCCAGCGTGCATCACAGCAGAGGGAGGTCATACTGTTGTGTGCCGGTTCGGTGGCGAGGATACCGCTAGGTGGAGCAGTAGGGTCGTCTCCACCGAGTACCCGGAATTGCAGGTCGTAACCTTCGGACAACCCGAAGGTCACGGGTCACTTAAGGACGTGCTTGCCAATTCTCTGACGGCGTGGGTAGGGTTAATAGCCAAATTTCAATATACCTAAGTACCCACATCGTCAAATTACCGGGGAAGTCACACCCTCAACGGACTCTGTCGAACCGGGTCGCTCTAGTGACCTGGTCCGGTGTAACCGAGCGGAATACCAAAGTCCGTCGGTCCAAACAACAACTTAGCAGCCCAATCGGCTTACGGTTCTCAAGCACGAACCGTGCTGGGTCAATCATATAAAGCACAACAACGAGCTGGTACATTGAACAATTGGGGGTTTATTTATAATGGGGCAGGGGAGCACAAAAGCAGAGTTAAACCGACTATCAAGAAGGAATGCAAGTAATGTACAAGGCACAAAACAATTGCTACTTATAGACTGGGCCACAGACACCACACCCAAAAGAATGGTGGCCACGGCCTTTATTTGGCCCTTCAGCTCGGGAGGGAAGGCGAGCTGAGGGCAAGAGTCTGCACTTGCACCTGTCCGGCTCGTGCGTCTGGTCGAGCTTGTCCGGTGGCGGGACTCGAACCCACCGCCTCAACGCAGCACCAAGCACCAGGGACGAGGGATAGAGCGACGGACGCCAGCCAGCACGAAGGCGGACGAGGCGAGAGACGACAGGCGATCAGGCGAAAAGCTTCCACGGATCAGACGACACCAGGCGAGGCAGACCCAGACAGCCAGACAGAACGTGCCGATCACTATCCTCTCTGAGGTGGAGGGATTTCTTCCCTGGCCACTCGCCTCCTGATTGGACGGTTGCATGCGCGATTCGCTGGCGCCCTCATTGGACGGCACGGTAGGCGGGGCAACTCCCACCCTTCTGGGTGGAGTCCCGATCTGAGCGAGAGCCTCTGATTGGCGAAGGGCACCCTCCCTGTGGGAGTCGGCTCTGAGCGATGAGCCTCCTGATGGACGAAGGGCACGCCTGCCATCGTGGGCGGAGTCAGCTCTGGAGCGAGGGGTCCACCACGTCCGCAGCCAGAAACACGTGCGCTAGGCGTTCGTGGAGCGAGGCGACGGTGCCGCTGTTGTTGTTGTAAAAAAACCTAACTAAAAATAAACCCGCAGCGCACACATGAAATTCCATTAGACATAAGGGACGGGACCCTAACTATAAACACATACTTACTGAAATAACTGAACTGCGGGGGCTGTTTGACCTGTTGTGCAAAAGGCTTCCAAATCCGTAACAATACACCGTACTAATCTGTTGTAATTTAATGTTCATGTGATTTTGTAAATTTAATTCGCTATAAACTTTGACATAAAAGCTTGCATTTCTTTTTTTGCAAAGCATACTTGGAACACAAAGTTTTATGGTGGCAGGTCACACACTTTACCAGTCTCTCCACAAGGATCAGCAATCAAACTCACCAATCCCTTACTCTAGATAGCCACTGGAAGAGGTGCAGGAGCTTCTTTGCCTAATTATCTGTCATAGCCTTTTCTGGAAGGATCCTATCTCCAAACTTGCATGAAATGTTAGTTGCCATCTGAGTATTCTCCAAGGAGCTATGGCGTTCCTGAGCTGCACCGAGCTCATCGTGGTGTATAAAGGTTTCATACAGAGCTCAATGGAGTATGGCTCCCCACTCTGGGTTTGTGCTTCTGCTTCACACCTTGTTCCTCTTGAGGAGGTTGAAAACAAGGCATTCTGCACCGCTGGTATCTCAGGGCAGTAAGCAGATTCCAAAGGAATCACTTTCCCACCAGTGGCAGGTTTGTGGGCTCTCTTTCATTAAAGCTCACATCTGACCTTGCTCATCCTGCCCTCTCCTAAGGAATCTATAAATTTACATCATCAAGAAAACCACACCTATTCTTGAGTACAAGAAAAAAAAGAGCAAGCTATTTATTTACCTGTATAAAATTGGCAGAAATACACAACTGACTGATGCAATGAATTCATGTTTAATGAATCAAAGAAGTAACTGCAATAGAGGATGAAAAATCAGGCTCTGTTATGGATTGTAAGATGTGCTTTGTCCAAAATAATAATATCATGAAAGATATCAAAATCAACATGTATGAGAATTGCGACAAACCTTCACAATGACTTTCAAGCCGTGACTCCTGACATGCTTTGGTTTCCTGTATATCAACATGTGGAAATGTATCAGGCTCAGTCTTCACTTTTTCCAGTAGTTCTGAAAGAAAAGTACAGATTGTAAAATGTTGGCACTCGTGTGTCATCAAACACAAGGAACGTCATATTTCCTGAGTCGATGATTTATAAAGTGAAGTGCTCATGCAGGAACAGACCACGTGCATGTGAAAGCATTCAATTTCCCAGTTGCACATAGACAAAAGTTAATGCTATGGCATACTGTCAGTCACACAAATACCAATACTCCAGTCCCAGGACAAGTATGTTGTTTTGCATAAAACCAAACAAGTCGAGGCTAAAACAGAAAACAAGCTACTTGCCTGATGATGAGCATCGCCAACCAGCTGTAAAGCATTACCAAAACCACGATATCTAATGAAAGAAGTGTATCGACTTTACAAGATCAGTGGTTTATCACCATCATCTTGGCAGTTGATCAAAAAGTTAGTGTGAAGATGAAGCTCCAAAATTTTCAAAGCATCAGTCTCAATTTTCCAATTGCTCGAAATATATTATTAAACAGTTGTAGTCCTTCAAATGAGTCCACAATGTATCGGTCTTGCATTTCACGAGCGTGAAACCTTTATGGCTTGCACACATTTGCTGCTTCAACGAAACATCCGATTCCAGACGGATAAAAGCAACTAATTGTTCCTCATCTTGTTTTCTTCTTCCCTAAAAGATGAACAAAGATGTTTTTTCCTTTTCAAAAAACTTACACGACCAACGAAAGCCTACAGATAATCTCCAACACAACACAACATGCCCTCGTAATAAATAGCAAGACACCATTATGGCAGATTATTTTTGGTTAAAAATAACGGTTTCCTTAGCGAAGAGGATAATGGACCGATGATAAATTGAGTTGCCAAAGTGGTCAATTATTAGTCTCACCCGAAGGGGTTGCGAGACTATTCTAACGCCTCTATCTGTCTGTCTGTGTGTCTACGCTAATCTATGTTTATACGGAAATTTTAAGCGGCATAGTCGCTTCAATATTTGGTTTGTCCTTCCTTCCATCCTTCCATCCATCCTTCCTTCTGTCCATCCGTCAAAATGAAGAAGAATAACCTTTCTAACCCACCGTGTTTAGTTCTAAAGGGTACCAAGTGTAATTCTGGAGGGTTTTAAAGGGTAATTCAAGGGTTCTGAAGGTTAATTCAAATGGGTTGTAAAGGGTGATTCTAAAGATTTTGTTCATTTCTGATTTTAAACAGTCGGTGCAGCCGCTTCAATATTTGGTATGTCCCTCCTTCCTTCCATCCGTCCGTCCGTTAAAAAAAAGAATGATAAGAACCTTTCTACCCCTCTGTGTGGGAATAACCAGTTGCAAGTTGGCATTTGCAGTTTCGTCACGTGTGCCCACGTATCCATGCACACAAACAGACCTTTTTTTATTTTTATTTTTTAATGCTCCACTTCAATCGGATATGGGTACGATTTTTTTTCTCTGCAACCACTTGTCTGATTGATGCGAAACCTTAAACATAAAGGAGACTCCCCATGGAAAATATTTTATTGATAACTGAGGTCTGTCATAGATCATAAGGTATGGCAGCCATATTGGATTTATCGACTCCGTTGATATCAATATACTGGTGGGGTCATAGAGGTATATTGATATTATTTTAAAAAATAATAACAATAATTTTATAACGCAGGTTCCAAAAATACGCAATGGTCCAACAGGTATTCATATATGATGTACACATCATTGACACACAATTTTTCAAAGTATTCCCACACAAGGCTTTTTTCCCCCGAAGATGAGAAGGGTTATTTTATTATTATTAT
>CM068952.1:176447880-176469525 GCA_035128595.1 Eptatretus atami
AGATCCCCTTAAAGGTCCCAGTGTAATTCATAAAGTTATCTGGTTATTATATATTAACTTGACCTTCCTAGTTGAAGAAATCACCCATGTTTCCTTTTAAAAACAACAATGGATAATAGACCCAATATTTGACAATTGTAGTGTTTTTCACAACTTGCTATGCCCCGCCCCTCAAAAAAGTGGAGTCAGCGAACCGCAGGTTCACGTGACCCGTTGAGGTCATCTCCAGAACGGTGAACTCGCTTCAGCATGTGATGTGATCGGATTGATGAGACGTCGTCGCGGCCGTTATAAAGTACGTACAAATGCATTGTGCACATGTGTTGCGATCTCACTAATCGTCTTCATTACCTTGTGATTGTTTCGCCGATAGTTTTTAGAGTTTTAGCCTTACTTTCGAAAAGATGCCGGCACAAGATTGTATCGCAAGCAGGATGCAGCAATGACACCAAAGACGGCGTAAGCCTTCATGTATTCCCGAAAGATGAGGAATCTCAGAGATAGGGAATCTAAAGTGACCGCTGACGAGGGGAAACGTTCAGATTATCGGACTACTCTAGACAATTGTGTCGCAAGTTGTGTTCTGCACACAAGTTTCATCGTATTGGACAGCGAGATTGCGTTCGTTTTATGCGCGGAGAGATACGGCCGATGACATGGGCTGGCCTTGCTTGCCGAGTCATTCGCCCGAAAGCAAACATGCCCGCCTGCGCTGGGTTACGTCACCCTCATAAAATATTTCTGATATCGAGCAGTATGCAAGTAGAATTTACATTATTGAATTGCGAATAGGATTTAGATCTAACCAGTTGTTAATGCCAAGTCTTCCTTCGATGTCCTCCCGATCATCATGAACGCCAGGGGAATTTCATCGCCAGTTTCCTCTGCTTGTTCTGACATTCAGTGGCTCAACTGGTAAGGGCCGTATTCCATTTCCAGCTGCCCTGAACTTCACTCCGACTACGTTATATCCGATCAATTCTCCATCTGATTCAGACCAAATCCTCATTTCTCTCACACTCACTGTCGCTTTCCCAGACAAATCAAAGGTCCATGTCTCCATATTACAAAACAAATGTTTATTTTTTTATAAAAGCAGAAATGAACCGAAGCGTTTGAGTCGATCAATCGACATGTGGAAACGCACAAGAAAGCCAATACAATCCACTTAGACCACCAACCCCAAGTAATTGTGTGCAGCCTTTGTTGTTCTGGGGAACATCATGTGGTTATAGCGATTCATTCAGTAATTTCGGTAGAAATTTTTCAGCGGGCCGTTCCCAAATGAAGTTTGTTTTTAGATTTTACATTATTCAGACACGAGTATTGCTGAAAAAACATTCAGGGATCAGAAATCACATAAAAAAAACCTATATAGGACATATATATATATATAATATTATATATATATATATATAATATATATATAATATATATATATATACTGTATATATATATATTGTTACGGTCTGTGGAAATTCGCATTACACCTAAAAGTTCCTTCGGTGAGAATACGGTTAAGTTCATGTGTATTAGCCCAAACCCGTTGTATCGAGGGAATATATGTTGATTTATCGGGCTGCGATCTTGAGTTAGCGTTTTTCTGTCGTATCGTTATTTGGACCGTCCGAAGACTTCAAGACGAAGGCCCCGTGAAAGGCCTTACAACGGCGCGCGAGTTTTCGCCGCCTTTTCTCGGCGCCGGGGGCTGACTAGGAGACGGCTGCGATGAGTTCGCTGGCGAATTGGTGATACGGTGTGGGCGTCGGAGTGAGGGCACGCGCCCTTTTCGAGCAGGCTTTCTGCGAAACGCCCAAAGGGAGGTGGAGCCGAGAACGGCGAACGATCAGGCGGAGCCCCGCCGCTGACGAAAGGGCCGGAGCTCCAGCTCCCTTAAAAAAGAGGGACGACGGCGGGCGCGCCCTTCTCTCTCCTCTCTTCCTCTTCTCTTTCGTCGTCGTTGCTGGAGTCCTCCTTGTCATCTTGTCCTGCGCTCACGGCTTAGCGAGCGGCCCTGCCACGCGGGAGGCTGCGGACGTTGAAGACGCGGCAGAGCCGGCTGCGTGTGGGCGCGAGCCACGCGTCCGGCGAGGAGTGCGGAGAGGTTTTTTTTTTTTCGCCCGGCCTGCGAGGGAGATTGGAACGAGGCGCGGACCACGTGAGGTCGCGGGAGGGACGTCGACGGGCGCACAGGGGAAGTTCAACGACTTCTTTCGTTGGAGGTTTGTGTAAATGTGTGTGGTGGCGCCAGTCTGTACAAGTTTCAGAACTTGTATAAGTGTGCTTGTCGTAATAATAATATTCGGTTGTAATTCTGCGCCGTTCTTGCTTGTTGTCCCGTGCTTGGAGGTTATACGTGAATGATTGATTGTTGCTGAACTGTAATACGTGCTTTTCGTTTACGCGCATTAAATGTGATTGTGTGAACTGTTCCCCGTTTCGTTGCGTCATTTTCTACCCCTTATTTGAAATCTCATTCTTGCATCACGTAAAGTATTGATAATGGGTTAAACGCCCGGTAATTAATCGAAACCGTCAAGGGCCGACCGATTATTAACAATGCCCGCACTCCCCCCCTCCGCTCTTCGGTTATCCTAGTAATACGGTACGAACCGCCTGTAGCGGTTTCCGTGTCCGGAGTCGGCTGTGGGCGGGTAACAACCTCCTCGGATACGCTTACCGCGCGAGTACTTAGGTTAAACGACCCATTCGGCGATCGGACCCTTTCGCGCGAGGGTAGAATGCGGACTGATACATGTGTGAAGGTGTTATTAAACCCCCACCCGTGACTGGCTCCCAGGCGGTAGTTCCCGAGGGTCACTGACTGAATTTCAGTATTCTCTCCCATTCCCCCGGGGGCGAGAGGGTCAAGGGGAGCGACAGCAGACCGCTTTGGCTTCACGCGGGATTCAGGATCAGCCACGCGGCAGGCACGAATCTCCGCAACTACATATAACAATTACTGACTGTTATCTCTAGATGTATATATACAGTGTCGCAAATAAATGAATTGACACCCCCCTTTGAAAGTAAGATTTTTAATCAATCCATGAACACCAAGAATAAATTCCAAATTTTTGACAAAAATGAGTTTTATAGAAACATTTAATTTAACTCAAACATGAAGTAAGGTATAAATATAATCTTTAATTACAAATCTTCACGTCTACTCCAATTAGTTGATGCAAAAATGAATACACCCCCAACAACAAAAAACATACCTAATCTCTATTTGTATGACCTCCATTGATTTTTTGAAGACACACCAATGTTCTTCTAGGCATGGACATGAACAAGTATCGGCGAAACATATTGGCAACATCTATCTTTTTCATTTCAAAGAACGGACCGTTTTAGAGCATGGGTATGCTGGATGGAGAGTGATGCTCAACTTGTCTTTCAGAATCCCCATAGGTGCTCGATTGGTTCAGAATCAGGAGACATACCTTGGCCACTGAATCACTTTGACCCTGTTTTCTTATCAGAATTCGCAACAAGTGGCCTTAGAATGTATGTGTTTTGGAATCATTGTCATGTTGGAAAAGTGCATGAACGCCAAGGGCACGGAGTGATGGCTCAGCATTTCTCTTTCAATATAGAGCAGACATCTGATGCACTGAATTCATGCAGGATACCCTCAATGAGAATGCAGCTCTCCGACACCAGCAGCATATGCCAGCGGCCCCCACATAAGGACACTGCCAACCACCATTTGTACACTCGTACGGCACCATTGCATTTTCTTGTACTTCCTCACCTTTGCACGGCCATACAGTTTTGAAAGCCATCAGAGTTTCAAAACATTTATCTTGGGTCTCATCACTCCAGAGTTATAGAGCCAATCCAGTAGGTCTTCATTTTTTTTAGCATGCGGGCCCGGGCAAATTCGCTAGGCGGGCTTTTTATGGTGCATGGGCCTATCTAGGAGAGGTCTTCCTTCGTGGACGACACCATGCATCATTCCTCTGCAGTGTTCACCCGTTATTGTGTCACGGGAACAGCACCCCAAGTGGCTTTTCTACTTCTTTAGAAAGTGCAGAGCAACTTGCAATGGCGATTTTTCCTTCAGCCCCTTCTTTATCAGAAGACGCTCCATGTCGGGGTGTTAACTCCGTGACGGCCGTACGTCTCTGTGAGATGGTTGCAGTCTCCATACTTCTGTTAAATTTTGTATCACTTTGCTCCGTTTCTGACTGATAAGAACTTGCTGATCTCTTGTAGCCTCACCTTTCCTTGTGGAAGGAAGAAATATTTTCTTTCTCAGGTCTTGGGACATTTTCCCCTTTTTTGTTTCCCCCAAATTTGTGGTCCAATTTGCTAAAGCATAGAAATGGGAGGGTTTTCTTGTTAAGTAACACCCTTTATAGTTCAACTGCTGCTGGAACTGTGTTTAATGATATTGGGACTCACCTGTGGTTTGAATTATGTGTTAATTAGAATTTGTAGTCTAAAATTTAGCTTTGCCTCCTAAGAATTTCATTGGGGGATGTACTCATTATTTGCAACATTGGTCTTAATGAATTTGTTAGGAAAAATCCTTTTGTTGTGCAAATTACATAAATCTTGTTTGCATCAACTTGGCCCACATTGTGGTATTTGTAGTATAGTATCCCATAGAAAATGTGGATTCTGAAAAGGAAACTAAAGGTTTTCTGCACAAATCTGTCGGGTCTGTACTCATTTATGCTGAGCACGCTATATATCATATTACTATATGCAATTCAGTCTTTTTGTGTGTGACATGGGACCTTTAGCATGATTTGAGAGTTTAACGGGGAAGTTCTTTTTGAAGAAAGCGTGATCCTAGAGGAGGGTTGGGATTGGTCTCAGTTTGCAGAGAGGGAGACTTTGCCTTGTGTCTTGCCTGGGGCGTTTTGGTTGGCCTGTGATGCCCCAACTCCACATGTTGGTATCGACCACGACAATTACTTTGGAACATAGAGCTGGGCCACTCTAGAACATTCATATATCGATTATTGGATGTTTTACCCAAACTCCGTATTTTCAAAAAGCTGTTTATTTCTTTCTTCTCCCCCCCCCCCCTCTAGAGTTCATTCAAAGGATGAAAGTGAAAACTGAAGTGATATAGATAAAACATGATGTCCCCACAACTTATAGACTCAAACCTCATTGCTTTGAAAATCATCATCTGAAGGTTTGTGTTGATCGCCCATATATTTTTTTGCTTTTCTTTACAGTCTTGTTGATTAGGAACTTTGGGTATTTAAAAAATTGGCACCGTCTGAATTAAGACCTACAGAAATTGGAACGGGCACTTCAGTCGAGCGCATGCATTCTCGGCCTCGTACGTCATTTTGAACAAAAATACCTCATACTGAACATCAGTTACTCTTATGGCCCTCACTGCTATATGGCCCATACTTCTCGTATTATCCATGCCACCATATGAGGTCACATAATTGCGAGATCCGTCAGCGTTGTTGATTACTCGGATATTTAACGACACTTTTGTGCACATTAAGGTATTATGCGTCAATGAAGAATGAAAATGAATAAAAATTTCAAACTATATCCCTATGGCTATCGATCATATGGATGAAGTTTTATATCGAAGTCGATTAAGCAGTTCTGGTGAAGAAAATTTTGACTTTTTTTTCCCACCTCCAACATTGGCTACCCAACACCATGTGGACCTGATTCTAAATTTAATTCTTCACCACATCGGGTCGTAGATCAACATAGGAAGTTTCAGATTTTTTTTGGGATGAAGGTTTCAATTAGACCAATGTATACGGCTGTTAAAATAACCACTTTTTATCTTTTTTTTTTTTGTATTCTAATCGAGAGCACAAATGGCAAATCAGCCCGCAAGCAACTGAATGGGATCCAGCCAATCCAGGATGGAATGGGACAAAAACCGGACAGGAAAAACCGTGCAGATGCAAGCAGAGAGAGAGGAAACTACCAAAAGAGGAAAAAGTGAGAAATTCAGGAGGGATTTGGCCGTCTCGCGGGGTTAACGAGGGAAAAAAAAAACGATCATAGTTTTGGCCAGGGGGATGATCTGAGATGTGGGACAGCTGTTTGAAGACCTGGTGGGAAGAATGAGATTGAAGGGGATGTGCCAGTTCGTCCACAGGCCAGAGAAAGAGGAACAAATGAGTGGAGGTGAGCAGTGATCCTGGATTAGGTAGTTCTCACCAGAATGTTTTGTTGGTGGACCTGTTTGAACACTGTGGAAACCTGGGGGTGGGTACAGAGGCAAAGCGGGAAAAGAGCAGAGATGCAAGACCAGAAAGGCAGTGGGTAACAGAACTGAGACGACTTGACGATCTGGAATGGTGAATTTGAAAGCCCATAGACTCTTCTTCAACATGGACGATTCAAATGATCTGAATGGCGCTTGGTTTACACGAGTGTCAAGCTGAGAAAGATGTGAGGCAGGGAGCCAGCCCAGAGGTGAGGGCCAGGTACTCATCAGCTGCGGAAATGAAGGCCACTTGTAGGTGGATAGGAGTTCAGGCAGTGCCAAAGAAAAGCTTCATTGTACGATGGAGGATGCCCGTTCAGCGGCCTGGCTTGAGGCCAATGTTGAAATGTGGCTTCCTAAGAAAGCATGGCTTGATGTGGGACCAGGAGTTTGAATGACGACCTCCTCAAGAGGATTGTGAAGAAAGAGGGGGGAGGGTGGTTGCCAGAACGGTCCTTTTGGAGAGATGGTTGAGGAGTGTGTAAGATTTGGTCAAGTATTAAAGACAATTCCAAGTGTTGACCAGCTTGATGATTTTATCCAGATCTAGATATATATATTTTTTCAAGGTCTGAAGAGGGGAAGAGGATGGCAGCCTGCCTGTCTGAAGGATTGACGAGAGGCCGGCAGAGGTGGAGTCATCCGCAAATAGATAAAGAGGATTTGCTGAGAGTCAGAGAGATATTTGATGAAAAGTCATGAATAGGGTGAGGACCAGGAACACTGCCTTGGGCACTCCATCCTTGATAGGGAGAGAGATGAAAGGATTCTGTTAAGATTGTCAAAAGACTACAGAGTAGAAGTCAGGAAGCATGATGTTGGAGTTGGCCTTGGGATGCCATAGGCAGACAGTTTGGAGAGCAAGTAGGTGAAGACTATCAAAAGGCATGTGATATGTCCAGGAGAGACTGACTTGAACTCAAGTCTGACATTGAGGCCTCATCCATTGTTGGTGAATAGAAGCAGCATTCACAGGTTAGGAGGACCTGGTCTGACGCAAATGGTCGGATTGGAGAAAGGAAGGTTTATATCAATCAAGGATGATGGATTCCATAACCTTGGTTGATGATTGGAAGCAAGCTGTGTCTGTAGTTGCAGGGATGTTTTTTGCACCTTTTTGTCGGGCAGTTATTGCGCAGTTTCCAACGAGCGCAAGTATGACCTTGCAGCAAATGATAGGGTGAAATGGAAGAGCAGTGGTGATGCAACAGCCACGACAGAGCAGGTTTAGGACACGAGGCTGACTGCATCTGGCCGGTGCAGAGAGTCTGAGTGCGAGGTTGACACAAACCTTACCAACCTTGCCTCAGACTGCAAAGGACACAGAGTCCGGAGCAGTGGGTATGACAGGAAGGTAATGGGTACTGTGAGAACGAGGGGTTTGGGGACACAATATTTTGAAGCAAACACTGAATTGAGGCATGAGCCTACTCACACATGCATGCAAAGACTCTGCTTTGTGGTGCCATTTTAAAAGAGAGAAGGGATGGAAGGGGAGCGCATACACAGAGACAGACTTAAAAAGCACCACCAGTTATTAGAGAAGGGAAACAAGTTTGAAAGTTGCATTCTTGAGGTTGGACAGATGTTGCTTTCTGACTCTGCGTTGGATGAAGCAACACCCACACTTGTTGTTGAACCTTTTGGAAAGCACCAAGATTTCCTTCCCGTCAGATTTGCCTCCAGGAGAGAGATGAGTTGTTTCAGAGCAACTTCCACACCACAGGATTCAGTGTACATGGTCTGGGGAGAAGCGTTTAGATAATCGTGAAGACAATATAACACGTCAGCGCTGTTAACACTAGGTGGAGTTGACTCAGCCTGTCTATCCTTCTGAGGTCTGCGAAATGCATACGCAATGAACTGGTGAATAGGGCGGCATTGCCTCATGCGTGTCCCCATACTCGGATAGCAGTGTGATGCACCGTGATTCAATAGCGATTTGAAAGCATGAATCTTGCTAGCACAATAAGTGGAAGTATAAAATAAAAAGGTAAAGTCCCAGAAGGAGTATTGCGATTTGGAGAAATCGGGGTAGGAAGTTTCACAGATTGAGTTCAGTCCGTGGAGTCACAGAAGTCCTTTTGGCTGCAACGTAGCCACGGCTTGGTGAAGAGTACCAACACCGCAGACAATTAGCATGGTGATAAATGAAGTCACCACATATGCAGGAAGAGAGAGTTGGATGACTGGTTTAAAGTTTGTCCATGTTATCTGAGAGATGTAGATGGAGTTGTCACTGTTGGGTTTGGACTGTACAACACACATGAGCAAGGAGGTGGGAGCAGAGAGGAAGTCTCAAATCAGAGTACTCCTGGGTTGTGAGGAGTAAGTCGGTACAGGGCCAGTGAGAAAAGTTCTTGATTGCAAAGGCAACAACACACCAGGGCATGTTCAGGCCTGGAAAATCGGAGGAGACTAACCATGGAGAGAAATAAGGGTCTGGTACATTCCTGTGGAGAAAATTCGTCGATAAACAGATTGATGTCTGTTTTATCAGGCAGCGGCCTGATTGAGAGATATCTCGGGTTAGAGCGGAGACCTCGATTCTTGAGGTCCACAAAGTTAGAGATGGATGGGAGGAGCTTGGATGGTTCAGGTGGGGGGGGGAGGGAAAGCTTTGCGTGGGAAAGGTGAGGCTTTTTGGGGGTGGTGGGGGAAGGTTGAGAACAAGGTCGGGGGAAGGTTTGAGAGCGAGGGCGTGCGGGGAAAGGTTTGAGAGCAAGGTGCGGAGGAAAGGCCTTTGGAGTTGAGGCGTGGGGGAAGGTGTGTGTGTGTTGGCGGGGGGGGGAGTGCATGGTTCCAAAAGTGTCATCATTTTCCTCGATTTCAAAAATGGCCATGCAAAAAAATATGCATCATTTTCTGAATTACATAAGGTGTTGCATATTCATGAATGTAGTTCCTCCCAAAATTACCCTGTGTTCCTTCATTTGGAGCACATTACATTTGGGTGGGGCAACACTTGTCAGGATGGAAACCGTCTTTCCTATGGTATTCCATCTTTAGGAAAAAACAGAATCCTCCTCAGTCCTATGGGCAAATCGTATTCAATGCCTCTTGAGGTACCAATATTTGATTCATGGGGTCTTCTAAATCTCTGCGGGGGGTCTTGACCCCTTTCCGGGATTTCCGTCCCAACACTTTTCACATTGATAAAATTTAGTTTTCCGTGTATTAGCTCGTTTGCTGGGAACTGCTCAGTAAGACACATGGACAATCAATTTTTGTAGAGCTTCTCATCAGTGATCAACCAACATAATATTGGGTTTATTATTGCCGTGACTGGATTAGAAGGCAACTCAAAGTTGTGTCAGGACAGAAAATGTGTCAGGACAGAAAAATTGGGGCGGAAAATTGATCAGATTGCAAAAGTCTTAGCAATGCAGTAATACCCCGGGTTTGTTGAAACCTCTGTTTGTGCAACCCAGATTGGCGATATATTCAATTTTTAATTACCTAAAAAAAATATAAAAAACCATTTATAAAAAAAAATCCTTCAAGCGAGTAAAAAAGTTACAAGTTAAATCACTGCATCGACTATAGATGGTCTGATTACTGGCAGCCTTAAAGGCGCGCCTCCTCAACAAATCATTTGTAATATTGTTGACTTCTGTGAAGTTGTAGGGAAAGAAGAGAGTTCAGCTTATGTAAGTTTGATTAATTATTTATGAGAGATCCAGATGCGTTTTCCATGAAATAATGCACTTTCATTATGCTTGTCTGCATTGGTATTCTTGTGCTGGGATCTGTTGGTTTAACATCAATAGGCAAACGATGGTGCTCATCAAATTCTTAGTTTCTTATTTGTGGATTATTTTCAGGAATTGGAACCCCTCATTGGCCAAAAATGGCTGTAAGAGGTGGCGAGAAAGAAAAAGCACCGATCCAGATGCATTACAGGCAATTGGAAGACAACGAAAAGCAAGCTTACTGCGCAAAGTTGAGACAGAATTGAGTTGAAGGCTGTGGAATCGAGGACAAAGACAGGAAGGAAAAGAAATATGACAAGCATGCATGGCCGCTGCCCCACAGTTCCACTTGGGCACACCACCACAAATTTGTCCGTGACACGTTTCCGAACCGGACAGGCCCTTCGTCGATTTGGTAATAGAATGAGATCTTCATTACCAAAGACATGCCAAAAAACTGGCAGTTATTGCAAACCTATAACGGCGGATGCTTCGGCCATCAAAAATGTCAGCTATTTGATATGATGAACAAAAGGCTGACACACGACCGGACGACTGAGGGTGTGTTCAGACAGCACACAAGGAATGGATTGGAAAAATATCTGGAGAGACCAGATTTTTCATGCACGTCACGGAAGGGAAGAACCAAGTCTGCATCGGCAGAGTCGAAACAGGAAACTATATAATATATTATATATATATATTATATTATATATATATATATATATATATAGTGAAAGGCATTTCTGGTTAAACTGGACAAAGGAGTCAACGTGTTAACTGAATGCTGAGGTCAAAAATGGTCACAATTCCCAAACAGGCTTTGACCCCAAATATCAGGATAGCTACGGTCCCTCTAGACTGGTGTTGGCTTAGTTGGTTAAGGGTGGCGGTGGGATTCCCAGCGTCCTGAGTTCACGCCCCGTTGGCTGCTGAATTAACACCAGGGGTTGACTCAGCCCTGTCATCCTTCCGGGTCGGCGAAAATGAGTACCAGTGTACTGGTCCGGTGTATGCGCCATTAGAATAGGTGTACTATATCTGTGTTCGTAAGAGGCGACCAGGGTTGGCGTCAGAAGAGGCATCCGGCCATAACCATTGCCTTCAGAAAACGCCAAACCCTGCAACAGCAGGGAGAAAGGCTAAAAACGGTCATTTATATACGGCTCCCTTTGGCCGTTTCGTTAAAAAACATTGAAATATATTCGATATCAGGCATGAGTTTCCTGAAACAATGACCTGTGAATATTGTGAAAAATGCTGAACTATCTTGAGGGTGTAAACTGATCGAGGGACATCGATGACGTCACATCACATTTGCTTGTCAAGGAAATATGTTGGTGATCCTGAACTGATGAAAAATTTCCCAAGATACGGGCGAGCGATGGACAGCACTGGATTACTGATGAATGTTCCGACTTGGCTGCGCACAGAATTAAGGAACCTGAGGATGAAGGTGTTATCACAAGATGGATTCAGAGCAGTGAAAAGTACTCCGAGAGGAAAAAAAAATCAGGTCAATGCAACAGATTGAAATGGCCCACAGATTACTCAGAATCAGAGGAATTTTACTTGTGCCAACACTACAACTACACTTGCCAGCATGAAGAGATGAATTCTGAAAGACCAGCCTGATAACGATACTGCAATCATTCAAGTTATTTTTTCAGAAATTATTCAAATAAAAACAATGCTCAATAGTGCCTATGTCGGTCAGGAGGTTTCAGCCTCTAAACAGTGGTAGCTTGGGATGTTGTAGGAGAAAGAAATGAAAAAGCTGCTGTATTGTTTTACAGATTAGCTCGAGCATAGCAATTGGCATAGCTTGCAATTTAACATATTAATAGAGGAACTGAGGGACTGAGACATCAACGCAGCGATCGACACATCTTTTGGTCAGACGGCGTGGCCCAATTCGAAAGCAAGTTACTGCTTTCACCCTCGTGTTCGATACTCTCGTTGACCTGAATATACGTGGAATACTTCAATACCCACACGGTAAAGGTGCTGCAGCTGAATTGGAGGTAATGTGAAGTCAATGGATATATGAGGCGTAGACTTGGTAAAATTGTGATGGCAAATGCAGACAGTTTGTCATTATGCCAGGAATACAATTGGCCAACATTGATTATACTTTTAGTCAAGGCATTGGACATCAATGTCACTCCTTACAGAGTCCATGGAGGAGCTGTGCTTGGTACGCTAATATTTGTCATTTTAGGGGATCACTGGAGAGTGCATTCATTCACAGTTCTGAAGTTTTACAGAAACTTCTAATTTCAGTGCCCCGCCAAATTTATGGCTTCTATTGAATCGTATTCATCGTCAAGGCGAATTTGTCTCAGAAGAAGAACATTGAAAATGACTTAAAATCGATGTGGAAATGTCCAATGAAAAGTGATAGGTAGTCAGACGTGAAAACCGGGCCCCATCAATGACCATGATAGCCGAATAGAATGTTCGTGGGTGGTGGGAAAGCGGGTAGTGGACGTATCCAACCACAGAAATGAGTTCAGGTGGCCCATCCTCCATCCACAGGACCTCAAACGACCTATCCAAACTGACAGCAAAGAAGGGATAAGTGCTGGATTCCACTGGGATGTTATTGGGATTCTAGTCAGCCCATGCGAATTGCCAATGCCAACCATGGGCCCAGGAGCTTTTGTAGATGCTATTGTTGCTGTCATGGAAGCAGTTGCACTTTTGAAGAATAATCAGGAAATCATTGACCTCAAGAAAGAACGCTAGATTGCTGTTGACTTGCAAGCATACAGATTTACTGCAATGAGATGCCTATGTATACGTGAATCCTCTGCAGTTTTCAGTTGAAATATACAAAGTTGGTGACTTTTATGGTAACGAGAAGTCTTGATTCAATGAGAGGGTTAACCTCTGAACATGGGGTACTTCAAACCAGCTGAGGAAACTTTCAAAATCGCCGATGTTCTTCGAATTTTTATGATTTGACCATGATGAGCATCATTAAAAATTGCAATAACCAAGTCATTGACTTTTGTTTTTTTGTTTTTTTTTGTCCGACACAGCATACTCGGTACTCCGTTGTGTGAATCATTGGAGGAAACTGGCCTAGACCAAACTGAGATTTGTTTATTGACAACTGTAGAGTACTGCTGATGGTGATCTTGTTCCGGCATGCAACATGTTCTTCTGCATGCATACTTTACTTGGGCGGTTGCATAGGCAACTGAAGCTCTTATAGACAAAAAAACAAAAAAAACCGGGAGTGCATGAAGGTAAGACGTACCTATACTGTAATAATTCTAAACACCTACAGCGCTGGAAAACGGAACAGAAAATTACTCACTGTAATGGTGAGATCTGTGATACCCTCTGTCACCTGGAGTGGCACTACATGATACACATTTACATAGAGAATTTGTTCCCCCTTCCCCCTCCCTAAGACCACAAGCATAGATTAAAAATAACCCCTATACATTACATTGGGGTCATTGCTGATCTATATGCAAATCTGGATGTAATCGGCCCAGAACTGTGTAGGAGTTAGGTCCGGCCCACGACAACAAGTTAACACCGGTCCGTGAATTATATAAGGATAAGGAAGAAAAGGGGACACAGGCCCTTGGTATTGTTATTTGGACTTTGGGGTCTTTTTTTGTCTTCGGAGTCCTTGGGGTCTTTTGTGTCTTGTGAATCGTCAGGGTCTTTGGGGTCTTTAAGGTTTTTGTGATCTTCAGGGTTCTTTAACCCTTTGACGGCAAAGAATAAAAATACCCGAGACATTATTCGGGGTCATGCTGATCTTACTGAGGCATACCTTATTTGGGGCGTGTATAGGCAACTGCAGCTCTGTATAGGCAAAAAACACAAAACTGCGTACGTGCATGAAGCAAAAGGAGTGTACCTACTGTTTAATAATTTTACCAGCCTATGTCAAACCTCCAATACCCGAGCTGGTCAAGATTTTTCTCCAGGAAGCCCGGGTGGGGGAGCCGTAAGTCAAGAGCTCAGGGTTCCAAAAAAAGGTTAGGTCCTTTGGGGTCCCCTTGGGGTCCTTTGGGTAGCGTACTTGGGTGGGGGGGCATTCCCTTTTGGTCCCGGGGTACCTTAGATTGAGTATTCAGGTTACAATTGTGGTGGCCCGTCCAGGTTCAGATGTCCCAAAATGGGTTAGAGATACCTGCATACAACATAATACAAACACTTGCTATATGATGGTAGTCAAAAAAAGAATCTCTTGAATCAAGGACTGTTTAGATCTACCTATCTTCCACCTATAACAAAGCCTATAACTACTATCCGAAGAGCCTCTCCTCCCGTTGAGTGGATTGGTGAAACCTTAAATTCAATATATGTTTCAGAATAAAGTTCGTACTTGCCCTCAAACCCTCTGGGTGCTCGGCCTCCCCTGCCTTCACATTCTTTCTCAGCTTGACACTGTGTAAACCCAAGGCATTCAAGAATCAGTGTGCGATAACTTTCTTCCCGTTTCAATGTTTGCTGATAGAAGCCCTGAGTTCGTATTATGGTCATTATCCTTGCTATATATATTCACTATTTCACATTAATACAGAACATCATCTGGAGTCAGAGTCGAGCGACCTCATGATAATGTCTAATTTAATATACACAACATCCAAGACGCTCCTCTTTCTTGTGTGTGTCGTTGCATCCCCTCTGCTTGCTGTTTCAAAATGCTAATAGTCGGTTCCCCATAATCATCACCGATACCCGACCCCCAGGTATTCCGGACTCTAATTTTAGTAAATCACTTAAATTGCGGTCAACTACCATCATCCGCTCAGATGTCAAAATAAAGTAAGTTTGGAACATCGTACCTAAAAATCGCAGAGATCACTGCCTCACCTCCACTCAATATGTTACCTCTTCATTCTAAATAAATACATTTCCGCTTTCCGCTGTCTGTGAATGGAAGCATTTGAACAGCATCCCCTGTCAATCTCATTAACTTCCCGGACCAGGTTGTCCCTTCAAAACAGAATCTGTTGCCCAACCATCTGCAGATCATCCCCACAGTCTCAGAAAACTATGCATCGTTTTTTGATCTCCTCTTACGGATGTGTTCTACACACACAATTAATCCCTAACCTTAACATTTTCATATTTGCACTCTGTGGAGTCCGTTGCTCTAATGCAATACTTCGGCTGCATTACCTCACTGGTCCCGATGTTGTTTGACTAGTGCCGCATTTCCACCTGATCCATTTCAGTGTGGCCATTCCGCCTGCTCGTGTGTCCAATGTCTGCTGGTTGAAAGTCGATTCGGATGTATACAACAAGAGAACTCTTCTGAAAAAAGTGCTAAAAGAGTCTTAAAATGGATACAACCAGCCATATTAACACTTAGATCTTAAATATTGAAAGCGCATATAGATCCAAAACCTTATATAATTCTGAGAACAACTTCGCGTATGGTGCTCGTTCATCGAATTACACGGCGGGATGGATGTGTGTGACTGTGTTTCATAGAGATTAAGATTCTACTGAAGCCACTCAGTCAACGGTTATGTCGAGATGTTGTGTTAGCACAATTTTTGGTAGTGAACAAAATAAAAGTCATCTAGAATTTCTCAATGTCAATAGAAACTCGTTCTTTGTGAATCTCGATCAGCATCATTAGGAAACTTAGATGCAATGAGTGATGTAGATCGAGAATAGGTCTCTGAGGGATGCAGGGACTTTAACGTCTGAGGTTAAGGGTTAATATACAGTGGTGTGAAATTTTTTCTAGGCTGTTCTGAGTGCTATTTGCTTAGTGATATCGATATAGCACAATATTAATGAGAATGTCACTATAAATATATGGAATCGTTTAAATATCGATATGCACATCGCAATGGAGCAAATACTCTCGGGCTTACGAATAATAGTCATCGCCAATTTATGTGACATCATAGGGTGCAGGATAATACGAGAATATGGCCATGAATAGCAAGTGGCCATAATAGTAACATGCTTCCAGTTAACGATGGTATTTTTGTTCAAAAATGAGCGTACGGCGAGAATATGCGCTCGACTGAGTGCCGTTCCAATTCTGTAATTAAACGGTACATTATCACTCTATAAGCCGTTCCAAAATGTGTGTAAATACCCATATAGGCTTACTAATCCACAACCAAAATATACATGGATAAGGAGATTACAAATCTTAAATAATATCCATGGAACGCATGAATAACATTCATCTCTGGAAAAGCTATATATCTCTATTGATGCATGGATAATACGTAAATTATCAGAGAACAAAGTGAGATCTGAAAAATGGAGTCTATAAGTTGGGTATGAAACATTATCAACAATGTGGTGATGAGTACTATATAAGTCACTAACATGCATGATTTTTACAACTTTTCACACCTTATGTATACGATGCCATGAATTAACATGAGGTGAGAAGATCGTGTCCTTTCTTGTCCTCGGGGGGGAGAGATATAAATATAATATAAAATTAACAAGCTTTTTTGAAATTACATGAGTAGTTTAATGGGAATTAAGAAGAACATCGCAATGCTATAGCGTCAGAATACTCTTGCATTGAAGAGTCGTGGGTAAATCCTCGCTTAGAGTGGGCACACCTTATTGCTTACCAAAGTGAAGTTCCCGCTGGCTATAACCAAAACAAGGAGCTGTTGGCAGATACTGGTAAGAGCGACTATCACAAGCAGGATACGTCACAACCAAAGCCACGACAACAAATAACGCCGAACCACAAGGCTAGAGATCTCTACGAATTGCCAGACCCGTTGAGACCCGAAAATTCTCTCAAACCCTCCTCCTAAAGCCTGATAAGCACCGTCGCCTCTTTCTTTCAAAATAAACACATCATTATTCAATTAACTCACCGTTAGGTTAATTGCTCAGAAGTAAGTGACTAGTCCTATTGAACTTTTCAAACTCAACCCTGGTCCTCTCCCAACCATTCAACCCCTCTCTCAATACTCCCCCTCTTTCACTTAACAGTTAGACCCCACCTACCTGCAAATGCATCATCATCCCACATAGCTCTGCTATCCTTCCCCTTGACTACTCCTCTTTCCATCATCATCCATTACTCACCGCTGCCTCTCCAGCAATACACCTATAGAACATCTCGTACCTGTAGACTGTCAGCTTATAATCACCCCTTAGTGTATCTCCTTCGACCAACCGAGGCATTCTATCCACTTCCTTTCTAGTCCGGTTCACTGACGTATATCTTATCAATAACAATACCTACACACCTCTCTTTCCATTCGTGTGGGCCATTGCATTGCAACACAAGCAACCTTACCTACATTTGTCGTCACCACTATCAAACCCACACCATGGCCATAGTCATCTTATACGTAACATACCTTTACTTCCTCTTTTCAATTAACAGAAGAGCCATGTGAAATGCCACATAATCAGGATGGCCGTATACACCCCAATGAAAGTCTTTCCGGCCGTAAGCCAGACAAAGTCTTATTACACCATTTATAAGACTACCTCAAACCATCTGCCAAAAACGACATAAATCCTGCTATCAAACAATAGAATCAACCATACAGTCGTCCCTTCAAAAGAAATGTTTGAACCTTTAGTATCTCTTGGTCACCTTTTCCTGCTCGCATATGAATTACATACTACTGAGTTAAATCAGTCTAGTCCAGAGGCAGATGATCGACTTCACCTATTCAAGTCAAGGTGAGTCTTATCTCCTAAACTCAAGAAATAACCCTTCCGCATCTTCATGCTTGTCCTAGATGGCACCACATCGGGAACGGTGACATAGTTCAACACCAGGCTTTCTGTACGAACGTATAAATCACCTCTATTCGCTATCATAGTGAAGTAAGTGCTGCGTACATGAAGCATGGGTTCAGTCAAAGCTACTTAACTCATGCGTACAGAAACTCTTACTATCTCTATGACTTTGGCTTAAGTCAAATAGTGATTTTGTACGAAGATGAAACTTCTAATAACAATTCTGATTAAGTAATTGCAACTTGCCAGTCTCACAGAGACGTGACGTACGTGCCCAGGCCGTCCACGGAAGTTAGGTACCATCACCTCCATCGGACTGACGAGTAGTGGCGTACTTGATGAGAATAAGGTTCCTGAAGAACATCATCGTCCATGGTGTCCGAAGTCTCAAATGCACGTGTTGCAATAATAAGCACAGCCCTGAGAATCAGTGACCAAACACTTACGTGTTTTCCTGAATTGATGATATCTGTGTCCATGCTCTGATCAAATAACTAATCCTATGACTGGTTCTTCGTCAACTCGAGGATTGTATATGGTGACATGCGTGCCTGTAGATGAACTCTATTGTGGCTGTTGTAGAAGACGGTGATCGTCCACGACAGGACTAGCCGCGTGCGTAGTGTCTCTTAGAACGTCTCCATGACAATAAGAAATATAGAAGGCTCCGTCTAGGATGCCTGTGCCAGAAGGTCCGCGGTCCTATGCTACAAATACAGCTATGTCTTATGACTTTCTGGCGCATTTCTATACTCTGGGAGTGATGAGAACCAAGCATAAATGTTTTTGGAACTGATGGCTTCAAAACTGCTTTATGGCGTAACGCAAAGGTGAGAGTACAAAGAAAAATGCAGTGCTACAGTGAAAAACATGGTGGTGGCAGATGTCCATTTATGTGGGGCTGCATGAGTGCTGTGTGTCGCGGGAGCGCCATTTCCATTGACGGTATCATTAAATTCACAGATGCTACTGCTCTATATGAAGAGAAGATGTACCATCACTCCGTGCCTTGCGTCGTCATGCGACTTTTCCAACATGACAATGATCCAAAACACACATCTAAGGCCACTGCTTGCATTTCTGAAAAGGAAGAACAGGGTCAAAGTGATTTCAGTGGCAAGTAGTCTTCCTTGATCTGAACCCAACGAGCACCTAGCCAGGGAATCTGAAGAGACAAGTTGAGCATCACTCTCCATCCAGCATCCATGCCCTCTAAAAACAGTCCGTTCTTGAAGAAGAAAAAGATAGATGTGGCAATATGTCGCCAACTTTTCATTCCATGCCTAGAAGATCTGGTGCTGTCCTTCAAAAATCATGGAGTCATACAAAATACGAAATGTAGTAGTTTTTGTTGTGGGGTGTATTTCATTTTTGCATCAACTAATTTGAGAAAACTGAAGATTTTGTAATCTAAAAGTTAATATATTTACCTTACTATTCATGTTATGAGTTAACATAAATGTTCTATAAAACTCAATTTTTGTCAAAATTTTGGAAATTATTCTGGTTTCATTGAGATATTGATTAAAATCTACTTTTCAAAGGGCGTGTATTCATTATGCTTGAGCATGTATATATACATATATACAGTATATATATTGTTGCGAATTCGTGCCTCCTGGCGTGCGATCGACCGCGTGAAGCCAAAAGCGGCCGCCTCGCCCACAGGAAAGGGGACAATTCAGTCGTGCACCCTCCGGGAAACTACCGCCCGGAGCCAGTCACGGGGGGGTTTAACCTCACCACAACTCAGTCCGCATTTCTACCCGCGCGAAAATAGGGTCGATCGCCGAATGGTCGATTTACCTAAGTACTCGCAGCGAGTAGCGTACCAGGAGTTGTTACCACGCCACAGGCCGCACTCCGGACACGAACGCTTAAGCGCCGTTCGCTTCCGTATTACAGGGCATAACCGAGCCGGAGTATCGTCGCCTTGACGGTTCGATTAATTACCGGGCGTTTTAAACCACTATCAATACCTTACGTGATGCAAGCATGGAGATTCAATAAAGGGGAGGAAAAAGACGCAACGAAGACGGGAACAGTTCACACAATGCACATTTAATGCGCCGTAAACGAAAAAGCACGCTATTTACAGTTGCAGCAACAATCAATCAATTCAGCGATATAACAGTCAAGCCAAGGAACAAAAGCAAAGAACGGACGCAGAATACAACTCGAATATTATATTATACACAAGCACACTTAACAGTTCTAGAACTTGACAGACTGGCCGCCACGACACAACACATTTACACAAAAACCCCAAAGATAAGAAGTCGTGACTTCCCTGTGCGCGCGAGTCCCCCTCCCGCGACCTCAGCTTGTGCTCCGCGCCTCGTTTCCAATCTCCCGCGGCGGCCAACCTCTCCGGCACTCCTCGTCCGGACGCGTAGCCTCGCGCCCCACAGCCGCGCTCTGCCGCGGGTCTCACGTTCCGCGCCTCCCGCGTGTGCAGGCCGCTCGCTAAGCCGTGAGCGCAGGACCAAATGACAGGAGACTCAGCAACGACGACAAGAGAGAGAAGAGAGGGAGACGATGAAGGGCGCGCCCCCGCCCGTTCCATCTTTTATGGAGCGGAGCTCCGGCCCTTCGCAGCGCGGGAGCTCCGCCTGTCGCTCGCCCCGTTCTCGCTCCACCTCCCTTTGAGGCGTTTCGAGAAAGCCTCTCGAAATGGCGGCGATGCCCTCACTCCGGAGACCGCCCTCACACCCCGTATCCACCAATCGCCAGCAAACTCTCGCCAGCCCTCTCAGTCAGCCCCCGGGCGCCGCAAAAAAGGCGGGCAAAACTCGCGCGGCCGTTGTAGGCCTTTCACGGCGGCCTTCGCTTTTGAAGTCTTCGGCGACGTCCCAAAATAACGGATAGAAACAGAAAAACGGCATAACTCAAAGAATCGCAGCCCGGATAAATCACATAGATACCCTCTATACAACGCGGTTTGCGGCTAGATTACACCAATGCAACTTACCGATATATCTCACCTGAGGACTCTTATGGTGTAATGCGAATTTCCACAAACCGTAACAATATATATATATACAGTATATATATATATATATAATATATATTATATATATTATATATATATATAATTTATATATATATATATGTCCTATAGGAAGTTTATTTATCGCTGACCTTTCTGATCTGAATTTTTTTCACACATACTCGGTTCTGTAAAATGTAAAATTAAAAAAAACAAACCTTCTTTGGGAAACGCCCTAAAAATCTACCGAAATCTACTGATGACGCATAACCCACATGATGTCATCCTCCAGAACAACAAAGGCCCTCACACAAATTACTTGGTGGTGTCTACGTGATTGTATTGGCTTTCTGGCGCTTATTCCCACATTTCGATTGATCGCACTCAAACGCTTCGTTCATTCTGCTTTAAAAAATCAAAACATTTTGGTTTTGAGATAATGCGATGACATGGACTTTGATGTTGTCTGGAGCGGACCAGTGAGTGTGACGAGAAATGAAGGATTGGTCTGAATCAGATGGAAATTGTCGGAAACGTAGGCGCGCGGGAGGGTGAAAGTTCAGCAGCTGAGAAATGGAACTACGGCCCAACATCAACTCATCCTGGGATTCTTTCAAAGAAACCTCTACTCCTCATGTTCATGCACAGGCATGTATATATCGCCCACTACATCGAGGTCTTCAAGTTGTTCAGCACCAATTTCCTCACTGGCGGACCCATGTGTAAAATTCTCCCCTGAGAGTTTCATGATTGATCGGTGTGGCAAGGCAGGTAGCCTGAAACCAAACTTGCCTTGCTGGTTCTCTAACAACAGCCAGAGAGATGTCCATTTTGACAAGCACGTGGTCAGAAGAACCGATTGGAGTGGAAGAAGAACAGCAGATATTATCAGAGAACTTTGTCAAAATCAGATCCAGAAGAGATTGAGTAACGTTGGTTGAGATCCGGGTTGGGAAGTTGACCGATTGTGTCAGTCCCAATGAGTCACAGAAGTATTTTGCTGAAGTGCCATTGCAGGTGAGAGAGGT
>CM068952.1:176469535-176500730 GCA_035128595.1 Eptatretus atami
AGCCAACTGGCATGATGACAATTGAAGTCACCACATACTGTGTGAGTAAGAGAGAGTTCGGATGAGAGGATAGAAGTCATCACTGTTTGGTGGATGGCAACAGGCACACATATCAACATGATGGGTGGGAGAGGAGGGGAAGCCGTAGCCAGAGGTATTCCTGGGGTGTGGGGGAGTGAGGGAGTGTATGGAGAGTGAGGAATAGAGTCTTTGATGAAGAAGCACTCCTCCACCAGGACGGCTCAGGTCTGTCATACGGAGAAAGAGTGACCAGGGAGAGATACTAAGGGAGTCACGAGACTCTGAGGGGAAAGTTTCTGTGAGGCAGATTATGTCGTTTGTCAGTGGCAACCTGTATGGAAGATGTCAGGTTTGAGCGAAGGCCCGGATATTTGAGGTACACACTGTTAATGAAGAGAGAGGGGAGGAGGCTTTGGATGCGGAAGGGGGGGTAGGGTAGACAAGGGAGGATGGTGGGAGGTAAGGAGATTGGTGAAAGAGAGTGGGATTGCAGAAGAACTCGGGGAGGGAGCCGGATGAGGAGGAGAGAACTGCTGTGGTGCTGGTTGAGTACAGTGGGGAGTAATAAGAGAGGGGACAGAAGGCAGTTGAGGATTGAAAGAGTGGAATGATGAGAAGAGGAAGAGGGCAGGGAAGGAGAGCAGTATATGTGGGTGTGAGGGGGGGGTGGGTGTCAACTTAAGAAGGGTGAGTGAGGGGGGTGAATGTTGGGAGAAGGGTGAGTGGGGAGAGTGAAAGGACTTTCACTTCCACTTCCAACTTCAACTTGTATTAAAAATGATTTTGTTTTAAGGCGAGGTCAGTATTAGTAATTCGACACAGGTCGGAATCTATCACCGTACCGGTATGACTATCGTGGAACGCTGTACCGGTATCGCGTTCATACCGGTATCGCAGATCACCGACTCAGCACAGGATTTCTAAAGCACTCTCGATTCATATAAATAATAACCAATTGTTAATTGTTTAAAATCAGCCACGAGGACAAAGAAAGACACGATTGCTTGTACAGGTGGTCGGATGCTGATGGTTGAAAGTTAAATCATACTGTACTTACTTCCTGGTACATCTTGATGTCATACGTTTCACTCTTCCTGTTCCATGCTTAGTTGAGATGCCGAGTGCATCAAAGCTTTTCAAATCATGTCCAGTATTTAAAATTGGAAACACCTTTCTTTGATTTGTTGGTGATATACCGTTTGTTTGTTTTTCATATCGATTTTTTTTCGGTATACCAGTATTTATCAGAATTCCAATGCCGGTATATCGATATGAAAAATTATATCGATATAACCGGAATAGCGATACATCGCCAGACCCTATGGATTAACCCTTTGAACCCTGGCAGCTGGTAAACCGGCCGCTTTTCAAACTTTCATATACCTGAGCAGCCGGGTTTTTCTCTGGGGAGCCCAGGGTAGGGGAGCCAAAAGTCCAAGGAGCTTAGGGTTCAAAGGGTTAAGGGAAAAAATTTGGACATCTTCTCTGAAACCGGCGTGGTGCACCCAAAACACACAAACCCTCCCCTGGCCTGGATCCAAAAGTCCCTTTCCGTGTCAGGATGGAAAAGTGTCAACCTATATCCCAGCATATAAGTCTGGTGTTGGTTTAGCAGTTAAGTTGGCTGGCTTGGGACCTTAGAGTCCTGAGTTCAAGCCCCTGTCAACCATTGAATTAACACCAGGTGGGGATGACAGCCTGTCATCCTTCTGAAGTCTGCGAAATGAGTACCAGTGTGCTGGGGTAATAATCATTTGGGGTAACCTGTGTCGGAGTGTCGACTCATCCAGGACTGTACTCCTTGCCAATGAAACTGCCTCGGCGGGCCTATGCGCCTTTATGATGCGAAAGGAATGGTATTATTATTATTGTCATCTCAGCATATTTCCAACATCGAAATTTGAATTAATATGGGACCGTGGGTGGGTGGGGGATGGGAGAGGCTGACTTACCCCACAAAGACTTGTTTTAATTTTATCATCTCTCAGTAGTCATGGAAATATTCAAGATAATTGGAATACATCAGGACAGAATGAACAAAATTGCCGTACGATGTATCTGAAACATATATTTGAATAAGTTCAAACTCACGAGATGATGCTGTTTAATTTTGATAGACTGAAATCCTATCAATATTGGCTACTTTATACATCATGGAGCAAGTGTTTGTGATTATGTGTGTATGCATGTCTGCTCTTAACCCATTGGTTGGACATCTGACCTGACGCCACCCACAATTGTAACCTGAAATACTCAATCTAAAGTACCCCGGGGACCCAAAAGAATGCCCCCCCTCCCCAAGACCCAAAAGACCCCAAGGACCCAAAAGACACCTAACCTTTTGAACCCTGAGCTCCTTGGACTTACGGCTCCCCCACCCTGGGCTTCCTGGAGAAAAATCTGACCGCTCGGGTATATGGAGGTTTGAATAGCGGCTGGTAAAATTATTAACAGTAGGTACACGTCTTTGCTTCATGCACGTAACGCAGGTTTTGTGTTTTTTTGCCTATACAGAGCTGTCAGTTGCCTATACACCGCCCAAATAAAGGTATGCCTCAGAAGATCAGCATGACCCCGATTAATGTCTCGGGGTATTTTTATCTTTGCCGGTTCAAAGGGTTAAAGACCCTGAAGACACAAAAAAACCCCTTAAAGACCCCAAAGACCCTGAAGATTCACAAGACACAAAAGACCCCAAGGACTCCGAAGACAAAAAAAGACCCAAAGGTCCCAAAATAACCAAAATACCCCAAGGGCCTGGTGTTCCCCCTTTCTTCCCTTATCCTTATATAATTCACGGACCGGTGTTAACTTGTTTGTCGCGCTACTCCTACTACAGTTCTGGGCCGATTACATCCAGATTTGCTATATAGGATCAGCATGACCCCAATTAATGTATAGGGGTATTTTTATCTATGCTGGTGGTCTTAGGGGAGGGGGAAGGGGGGACACAAATTCTCTATGTAAATGTGTATCATGTAGTGCCACCTCCAGGTGACAGAGGGTATCACAAGTCTTCACCATTTACAGTGCAGTATTTCTGTTCCGTTTTCCAGCGCTGTGAGGTGTTTTGAATTATTAACAGTATAGGTACGTCTTTACTTCATGCACGTAACCCGGTTTTTTGTTTTTTTGTCTATACAGAGCTGTCAGTTGCCTATGCACCGCCCAAGTAAAGGTATGCATCAGAAGAACATGTTGCATGCCTGGAACAAGATCACCCATCAGGCAAGTACTCTACTAGTTGTCAATAACAAAATCTCAGTTTGGTCTAGGCCAGTTTCTCCATGATTCACACAACTGAGTACGAGTATGCTGTGTCGGGACAAAAAAAAACAAAAAAACAAAGTCAATATTGGTTATTGCAATTTTTAATGATGCTCATCAATGGTAACTCATAAAAATTCGAAGAAACATCGCGATTTGAAAAGTTTCCTCAGCTGTTCTGAAGTACCCCATGGTTCAGAGGTTAACCCTCTCATTGATCAAGACTTTCTCTTTTACCATAAAAAGTCACCAACTTTGTATATTTCAACTGAAAACTGCAGAGGATTCACGTATACATAGCGCATCTACATTGCAGTAATCTGTATGCTTGCAAGTCCAACCAGCAATCTAGCGCTTTCTTGAGGTCCAATGATTTCCTGAGTTATTCCTTCAAAAGTGCAACTGCTTCCATGGACACAATAGCATCTATACAAAAGCTCCTGGAGCCCATGGTTGGCATTGGCCAATCGCATGGCTGCAGCATCCCAATAACATCACCAAGTGGAATCCAGCACTTATCCTTCTTTGCTGGTCAGTGGAAGGTCGTTTGAGGTCCCTGTGGATGGAGGATGGGCACCTGAACATCATTTTGTGGTTTGGAAACGTCCACTACCCCTTCCCAATCCACCACGAACATTCCTATTCGGCTATCATGGTCATTGATGGCCGTGTTATTCACGGTCTTGACTACCATCAGCTTTTCATTGGACATTTCCACATCGATGTTTAAGTCATTTTCAATGTTCTTCTGAGACAAATTCGCCTTGACGATTGAATACGTATTCAATAGAAGCCATAAATTTGGCGGGGCACTTGAAATTAGAGTTTCTGTAAAACTTCAGAACTGTGAATGAATCACTTCCAGTGATCCTCCTAAAATGACAAATATTAGCGTACCAAGCACAGTCCTCATCATGGACTCTGGTAAGGGAGTGACATTGATGTCCAAGCTCTTGACTAAAAGTATATCAATGTTGCCAATTGTATTCCTGGCATAATGAGCAAACTGTTCTGCATTTGCCATCACAATTTTACCAAGTCTTACGTCTCAATATACCATTGACTTCACATTACCTCCAATTCCAGCTGCAGCACCTTTACCGTGGTGGGATTTGAAGTAATTCCACGTAATATTCAGGTCACGAGAGTATCGAGACACGAGGGTGAAGCAGTACTTGCTTTCGAATTGGGCCACACAGCCGTCTGACCAAAAATGTATTGTGTCGATCGCTGCGTTGATGTTCCTCAGTTCCTCAGTTCCTCTATTAATATGTTAAATTGACAAGCTATGCAATTGCTATGCTCGAGCTAATCTGTAACAATACAGCAGCTTTTTCATTTCTTTTCTCCCTACAACATGTACCAAGCTACCACTGTTTAGAGGCTGAAACTCTCCTGCCCGAAGTAGGCACTTTGGATGCATTGTTTATTTGAATAATTTTCTGAAAAATCAACTTGAATGATTGCAGTATCGTTATTCAGCTGGTCTTTCAGAAATCTCATCTCTTCATGCTGGCAAGTGTAGTTGTAGTGTTGGCACAAGTAAAATTCCATCTGATTCCTGAAGTAATCTGTGGCCATTTCATCTGTTGCATTGACCTGATTTTTTTTTTCCTCTCGGAGTACTTTTCACTGCTCTGAATCCACTTGTGATAACACACTTCATCCTCAGGTTCTAATTCTGCGCATGCAAGTCGGAACATTTCATCATGTAATCCGCAGTGCTGTCCATGCTCGCCCGTACCTTGGATGCATCAGTTCAGGATCACAACATATTTCCTTGACAAGCAATGTGATGTGACGTCATCGATGTACCATCGATCAGTTATCACCCTCAAGATTAGTTCAGCATTTTCACAATATTCACAGGTGCAGTTGTTTTCAGGAACCTCATCCTGATATCGAATATATTTCAATGTTTTTAACGAAACGCCAAAGGGAGCCGTATATAATGACGTTTTTACAGCCATTTCTCCCTGTGCAGGGGTTGGCTTTTTCTTGAGGCAATGGTTTATGGCCGGATGCCCTTCCTGACGCCAACCCTGGTCGCCTCTTACGACACACAGGGATATAGTACACCTATTCTAACTGGGGCATACACCGGGACCAGTACACTGGTACTCATTTCGCCGACCTCGGAAGGATGACAGGCTGAGTCAACCCTGGTGTTAATTCAGCAGCCAACGGGGCTTGAACTCAGGACCCTGGGATCCCAAGCCGCCACCTTAACCACTAAGCGCAAACACAGTCTAAAGGGAGCCGTATGCTATCCTGAATTTGGGTCAAAGCCTGTATTGGAATTGTGACCCTTTTTGACCTCAGCATTCATTAACACCTGACCTCTTTCAGTTAACACGAAAGTGCCCTTTCACTATATACATATAATATATATATATATATATATATATATATATATATATATATATAGTTTCCTGTTTCGACTCTGCCGATGCAGACTTGGTTCTTCCTTCCGTGACGTGCATGAAAAATCTGGTCTCTCCAGATATTTTTCCAATCCATTCCTTGTGGCTGTCTGAACACCTCAGGTCGTCCGGTCGGTGATGTCAGGCCTTTTTGTTCATCATATCAAATAGCTGACATTTTGATGCCGAAGGCATCGCCGTTATAAGGTTTGCAATAACTGCCAGTTTCTTTGGCATGTTCTTTGGTAATGAAGATCTCATTCTATTTACCAATCGACGAAGGGCCTGTCGGTTCGGAAACGCTGTCACGGACAAATTTTGTGGTGGTGTGCCAAGTGGACTGTGGGGCAGCGTGCCATTGCATGCTTTCGTCATATTTCTTTTCCCTTCTCTGTCCTTTTGTCTCGATTCCACAGCCTTCACTTCATTCTGTCTCAACTTTGCGCAGTAAGCTGCTTTTCGTTGTCTCTCCAATTGCCTGTATGCATCTGGATCGGTGCTTTTTTTCTTCTCTCGCCACCTCTTACAGCATTTTTGGACCAATGAGGGGTTCCAATCCTGAAAATAATGCACAAATAAGAAACTAGATTGAATGAGCACCATCGTTTGCCTATTGATGTTAAACCAACAGATCCCAGCAAAGAATACCAGCAGAAGCATAATGAAAGTGATTATTTCATGGAAAACGATTCTGGATCTCTCATAAATAATCAAACTTACCAATCAGTGAACTCTCTTCCTCATACAACTTCACAGGAAGTCAACAATATTACAAATGATTTGTTGAGAGGAGGCGCGCTCTTAATGGCTGCCAGTAATCCAGACCATCTATAGTCGATGCAGTGGATTTAAACTTGTAACTTTTTACTCGCTTGAAGGATTTTTTTTTAATGGTTTTTATATTTTTTTAGGTAATTAAAAATTGAATATTATCGCAAACTGGGGTTGCACAAACAGAGGTTTCACAACCCGGGGTATTACTGCATTGCATAAGAGCTTTTGCCAATCTGATCAATTTTTTCCGCCCCAATATTTTTCTGTCCTGACACATTTTCTGTCCTGACACTAAACTTTGAGTTGCTCTTCTAATCCAGTCACCAATAATAACCCAATATTATGTTGGTTGATCACTGATGATGCTCTACAAAACATTGATTGTTACATGTTGTCTTACTGAGCAGTTCCCATCACGAGCTAATACAGGAAAACAAATTTATCAATGTGAAAAGTGTTGGGACGGAAAATCCCGGAAAGGGTCAAGCCCCCGCAGAGATTTAGAAGACCCCATGAATCAAATATTGGTACCTCAGAGAGGCATTTGAAATGACGATTTTGCCCAAGGACTGAGGAGGGATTCTGTTTTTCTAAAGATGGAATACCATAGGAAAGACTGTTTTCCATCCTGACAAGTGTTGCCCCACCCAAATTAATGTGCTCCAAATGAAGGAACTACAGGGTAATTTTGGGAGGAACTAACATTGCAGAATAGCAACACTTAATGTATTTCAGAAAATGAGTGCATATTTTTTGCATGGCCATTTTTGAAATTCGAGGAAAATGATGACACCTTTTGGATGCAACTCCCCCCCCCCCACACCACACACACACACACCTTCCCCCACGCCCCTCACTCTCAAACCTTTCTCCGCACCCCTTGCTCTCAAACCTTCCCCGCACCCCTCGCTCTCAACACTTCCCCGCACCCCTTGTTCTCAAACCTCCCCACCCCCCCCAAAAGCCTCACCTTCCCACGCAAAGCTTGCCCTCCCCCCCCTCACCCTGAACATCCCAAGGCCTCCTCCCATCCAATCTCTAACTTTGTGGACCTCAAGAATCCGAGGTCTCCGCTCTAACCCGAGAGATCTCTCAATCCAGGCCGCTGCCGATAAACCAGACTGTTATGTCATCTGTTTTATCTTAACGAATTCTTCCTCCCACAGGATGTACCAGACTCCTTAGTTTCTCTCCTGGTTAGTCTCCTCCGATTTTCCAGGCCTGAACCATGCCCTGGTGGTGTGTTGCAACTTTGCATCAAACTCATTCTCAACTGCCCCCTGTACCGACTTACTCCTCACAACCCCCAGGAGTACCTCTGATTGAGACTTCCTCTCTGCTCCCACCTCTTGCTCATCTGTGTGTTGTACAGTCACCCCAACAGTGACAACTCCATCTACATCTCTCAGATAACATGGACAAACTTTTAACCAGTCATCCCAACTCTCTCTTCCTCATATGTGGTGACTTCATTTATCACCATGCTAATTGTCTCGGTGTTGGTACCTCTCTCACCAGCCGTGGCACGTCAGCAAAGGACTTCTGTGACTCCACGGTACTGACTCAATCTGTGAACTTCCTACCCCGATTTCTCCAAATCGCAAATACTCCCTTCTGGACTTTTACCTTTTTTATTTTATACTTCCACTTATTGTGCTAGCAAGATTTCATGCTTTCAAATCGCTATGATCAACGGTGCATCACCACTGCTATCGAGTATGGGGACAGCACTGAGGCAATGCCCCTATTACCAGTTCATTGGTACTCATTTCGCAGACCTCAGAAGGATGACAGGCTGAGTCAACTCCACCTAGTGTTAATTCAGCAGCTGACGGTGTTATATTGTCTTCAATTATCCTACCCTTCTTCCCACCCATGGTACACTGAATCCTGTGGTGTGGCAGTTGCTCTGAAACAACTCATCTTCTCTTCCTGGAGGCAAATCTGACCGAAGGAAATCTTGGTGCTTTCCAAAAAGTTCACAACAAGTGTGTGTCTGCTCTCAGCAGAGTCAGAAAGCAACATCTGTCCAACCTCAAGAATGAACTTTCAAACTTGTTTCCCTTCTCTAAAACCTGGTGGTGCCTTTTTAAGTCTGTCTCTGGTGTATGCTCCCCTTCCATCCCTTCTCTTTCTTTAAATGGCACCACAGCAGAGTCTGCTCATGAGTAGGCTCATGCCTCAATTCAGTGTTTGCTTCCAAATATTGTGTCCCCAACCCCTCGTTCTCAGTACCCATCCTTCCCTGTCATACCCACTGCTCCTGGACTCTGTGTCTTTGGCAGTTGAGAAGGTGGAGGTTTTTTCAACTCTCGCCTCTGACTCGGCTACTGGACCGGACGGTATCAGCTCACATGTCCCAAAAACCTGCTCTGCTGGTGTTGCACATCCTCTCTCTGCCATTTTCACCCTGTCATTTGTGCAAGGTCATCTTCTACTGCTTTGAAATCTTCCAACCTCACTGCACGACATAAAAAGGTGCAAAAACTGATTCCCTCAACTACAGACTTTACAGCTTGCTTCCAATCATCAACAAGGTTATGGAATCCATCATCCTTGTTGATATGAAAACCTTCCTTTTCTCCAATCCCCAATTTGGCTTCAGACCAGGTCTCTCCACCATGGACATGCTGCTTCTACTCACCCAACAATGGATGGAGGCCCTCAATGTCAGACTTGAGTTCAAGTCAGTCTCTCTGGACATATCACATGCTTTTGATAGTCTGGCATCCTACTTTGCTCTCCAAACTGTCTGCCTATGGCATCCAAGGCCAACTCCACACATGGCTTCCTGACTTCTACTCTGTAGTCTTTTGACACTTAACAGAATCCTTTCATCTCCTCTCCCTATCAAGGATGGAGTGCCCAAAGGCAGTGTTCTGGTCCTCACCCTATTCATGATTTTCATCAATCATCTCTCTGACTCTCTACAAAATCCTCTTTATCTATTTGCGGATGACTCCACCCTCTGCCGTGACATCTCTCATCCTTCAGACAGGCAGGCTGCATCCTCTTCCCTCTCTTCAGACCTTGAAAAAATATATATATCAGATCTGGATAAAATCACAAGCTGGTCCAACACTTGGAATATGTCTTTCAATACTGACAAATCTTACACTCTCACCATCTCTCCAAAAGGACCGTCTGGCAACCACCCTCCCCCCTACTTTCTTCACAATCCTCTTGAGGAGGTTCAGTCATTCAAACTCCTGGGTCTCACCATCAGCCATGACCTTTCTTAGGGAAGCCACATTTCAACATTGGCCTCCAAAGCCAGCCGCTGACTGGGCATCCTCCATCGTACAAAGTCTTTCTTTGGCACTCCTGAACTCCTATCCACCTACAAGGCCTTCATCCGCAGCTTGATGGAGTACTGCCCTCACCTCTGGGCTGGCTCCCCTGCCTCACATCTTTCTCAGCTTGACACTGTGTAAACCAAGGCATTCAAGATCATTGGAATCTCCCATGTTGAAGAAGAGTCTATGGGCTTATCAATTCACCATTACAGATCGGTCAGTCGTCCCTCAGTCTTTTACCACTGCCTTTCTGGTCTTGCATCCTCTGCTCTTTTCATGCTTTGGCCCTTCTGTACCCCACCCCCAGGTTTCCACAGTGTTCACATGGTCCACCATCAACCCAATTCTGGTGAAACTACCTAAATCCAGGATCACTGCTCACCTCCACTCATTTGTTCCTCTTTTCTTCTGGCCTGTGGAATGAACTTGCACATCCCCTTCAATCTCATTCTTCCCACCAGGTCTTCAAAACAGCTGTTCCCCACCATCTCAGATCATCCCCACTCCAAAACTATGATCTTTTTTTACCCTCGTTAACCCCACCCAAATCCCTCCTAATTTTCCACTTTTTCCTCTTTGGAGTTTCCTTCTCCATGCACGAGTGTTTTCTGTCCCGTTTTTGTCCATTCCATCCTGATCCATTCAGTGTGCTTGCGCTTCCATGTGCCTCGATTATGAATACAAAAAAAAAGAAAAGATAAAAAAGTGGTATTACAGCCATAATTGGTCTAATTGAAAACCTTATCCAAAAAAAATCTGAAACTTCCTATGTCTGATCTACGACCCGATGTGAGTGAAGAATTAAATTTATGACATCAGTCACATGGTTTGGTAGCCATGTTGGAGTGAAAAAAAAGTCAAAAATTTTCTTCACCAGAACTGCTTAATCGATCGATATAAAACTTCATCCATATGATCGAATAGCCATGAGGGATATAGTTTGAAATTTTTTTCATTTTCATCTTCATTGACGCAATATAGCCTTAATGTGCACAAAAGTGGTCGTTAAATATCCGAGTAATCAACAACGCTACGGATCATCGCAATTTATGTGACATCATAGGGTGCATGGATAATACGAGAATATGGGCCATAATAGCAGTGGGCCATAATAGTAACATGTTCAGTTAACGATGGTATTTTTGTTCAAAATGAGCGTACGAGGCGAGAATATGCGCTCGACTGAGTGCCGTTCCAATTCTGTAGGTCATTAATCAACGGTTCCAATTTTTAAATACCCAAAGGTTCCTAATCAACAAACTGTAAAGAAAAGCAAAAATATATGGGCATCAACACAAACCTTCATGATGATGATTTTCAAGCAATGAAGGTTTGGAGTCTATAAGTTGTGGGACATCCAAGTGTTTATCTATATTCACTTCAGTTTTCACTTTCACCTTTATGAATGAATCTAGAGGGGGGGGGGGGAGAAAAGAAATAAAAAGCTTTTGAAAATACAGGTAGTTTTGGGTAAAACACCAATAACTCGATATATGAATGTGTCTAGAGTGGCACACCTTATGTTACCAAAGTAATTGTCGTGGTCATACCAACAATGTGGCAGTTGGGCAACAAGCAGGCCAACCAAGGCCCACACACAAGACCACAAGGCCAAAGTCTCTCTGCACTGAGACAATCCCAACCTCCTCCAGGATGCACGCTTTCTTCAAAAAAACACTTCCCCGTTAAACTCTCAAAATCTATGCTTAAAGGTCCCATGTCACACAAAAGTACTGAAATTGCATATATGTATATATATATATCATACAGTGCCTCACTAAATGAGTACACCCGAACAGATTTGTCAAAAAACCTTTAGTTTCTTTCAGAAATCCACATTCTATGGATACATATACAAAATACCCACAAATGTGGGCCAATTGATTGCAAAAAAGATTATTTAATTGCCACACACAAAAAAGGAAATTTTCCTAACAAATTCATTAAAGACCATTTGCAAAAATGAGCTACACCCGAATGAAAGTCTTAGGAGCAAAGCTAAATTTTAGACTACAAAATTCTAATTAACATAATTCAACACAGGTGAGTCCAATTATTCATTAAACAGGTGTCGCAGCAGACAGTTGACTATAAAGGGTGTACTATAACAAAGAAAACCCCTTCCCATTCATGCCTGTTAGCAATGCGCACACATGGAAGGGAAAATGTCACAAGACCTGAGAAAGAAAATAATTTCTTCACACAAGGAAGTGAAGGCTACAAGAAGATCAGCAAAGCTTTACTCATCAGTCAGAATACGTAGCAAAAGTGATAACAAAAATTTAACAAATATGGACTGCACCATCTCACAGAAGAGCGTACAGGCCGTCCCGGAAGTTACACACCCTCGACAGGAGCGTCTTCTGATGAGAAGGCGCTGAAGAAAATAGCATGCAGTTTCTCTGCCACTCGCTAAAGAAGTTAGAAAGCCAAACTGGGGACTGTCTCCCGTGGACACAATACGGCGTACACTGCAGAGGCAATGGGCATGCATGGGTGTCCGTCACGAAGAAGACCCTCCTAAGCCCCTGCACAAAAAAGCCACGCCGTAGGATTTTGCCAGGGCCATGCCTAAAAAAGATGAAGACTACTGGGATTCTATACCTCTGAGAGAGTATGAGAACAACACACAAAAGAAAGCAAACTACAACAACCAACGACAACCCCACCACACCACAATATTATAACGAAAATACCCCAACCATAAAAAACATAAGTAAAACACGAAACACAACACACAGCAAGAAAAAAAAAACAAAACAAAATAAAAACGTCAACGAGGCACACTCCACACAAAAAAAAGACAGCACAACAACACAATCACAAATCAGACATACCAACCAGAAAAACAAAAAACCCAGATCAGAGCACATAAGCAAAAGACGAGACCCGAAACGCCACCAAAAATACAAAAAAGACAAAGGAAAGAACCCCAACCCACACCCCGAAGAGCAAAAAAAATGTTAGAGAATTTTTTTTTTGCATTATAACATGTTTCCAAAAGTGATATCCAACCCACCAAACATAAGACCAACACCAACAAACCCCCCGCCCACAAAAAAAAAAAAATTGTTAGATAGAGAAAAAAAATTTGCAACTATTTTTCACACAAAACATACGATTTCTTTATTTTTGCATTCTACATGTTTTAAAATGGTGATCCCAACAAAAAAAACATGACTCAACAATTAATAATTGCGGCTGAATTTGGAACTTGCAGCGTGGATTCCCACGTAAAAATCAATTTCTGTCTCAAAGGACTAGTTAAATAGACGAAATTGAACTGATATATGGTAAAAGGGAAAGTTGCAAAACTATAACTCTGTGAGCACTGTTGATGTCAAATTGACATGAAAGGATATCAGGTTCACTTGAAGGACCTAGCAGTATGCGGCGAGGTTTTGCACTCTACCAAGTCTAACCCCCTCTAGTTTGTTATGTATTCATTTTCATTGTCGTCTTTCAGAGCTCTTCCTGAGCTTATTCTGTTGGTACCTTGTAACATAACTTCTGTGGTGTTATCAATCTATGGATTTCATTGAGTACTCATTCATTTGTGTGGCATTTACTGTTAAATTTGTTGCTTTGACCTGTATCTTTATCTTAATTATCTTATTGTTTTTAAATTTTTCCCTGCAGCCACATTCTTTGTTTCTCTGGACGAATAAAAACATCGGCAACAGTCTCTCATGGGTTTTGTCTGTGACCGTTTTGACCTAAAATTGTCTTGAAAGTGTTGGTTTTGCTGACCACGAACGCCTCCCGCCCTTTTGTAACCTGATAGTTTCGCAATGTGAGAGGTTCTTCTTACCATTTACTGACGACCTTACATAACAATGTATACATGTTGCTTAATGAAGAAATCTGATCCCATAGGGAATATCCTCTGCCACATCTCTCAAAGCCAGAAAAACAAACATCTCATGACCATTTGTGCTGGTCTCTAGCCGAGCGGATGAATGAAGGGATACCTGTGAGTGGGATGGTACAAAAGAACAACCGACAGTCATCACTTGTGAAAGTGCGGGCCAACTGTTTTAAAACTAAACATCAAGTCAAACCATAACATGACATAACATAACGCCAGTGATTCAAACTGAGTATTGTTAAATATACAACTCCATGGATGACTGGCTACAGCATATCAACAGTGCTCGTGGATCTCAGACACTTCTGTAAGCTTCGACATAATGCAAGATCTAAACGTATCAGTAGAACTTGAAATTACCATGACGACCACATGAATGAGGTCAAAAATACAATACAGATTTGCTTAGATAACAGCAAAAATTGACGATGCCAAAGCTATGAAGAGGAATTGTACGAAATCATCAAGAAATTGTCAAACATTGTACAAGACACGAAGAACATCACAATCCTCCAAATATTTGTACTGCCTGCAAGTTAAAAACTCCCATGAAGAGTTTCAAAGCCAAACTGATCATAGCAGCACAACAAGAGTTGTCCACTGCTCTTGCCTACTAGCGCTCCACCTTCACTAAGATTCGTCCTTAATATAAAATAACTCTTAAGTGAATAGCGAAGGCAATATGTAACGGAACAAATCGAGCATCTGGAAGTTGATGACGCATACTATCCACTATTAATAACTTCTTATTTACTTCAAAAAAAGAGACAAATAAAAACAACCCGTTCATTAACCCACAAACAACACAAAACTAATCAAGTCCGACCTATTCCGTCAACATATCCATTAAACAAAATGTCGATTACATCACTCATCCTCCGCCGGGGCCTCGAGTGGCTGATGTGCTGTGGTGTGCGACACAATTTATTTCATGCATGTATAAGAAAGAAGGCACTCCAACAAATCATCATCCGCTAATTTGAGCCAAAAAAAGGCGTAAAGCACGAACCGACTCTTAGACGCAAGCACAGGCAACATCAGCGCCACGACCTCATCAGGCAACATCCGCAGCAAACCTCGGCACGTGTCCAGTTTTAGTCTCGAGATAAGCACTAGCTCATCTTCGTCACCGATGCTGATGTTCAAGGTAATAGGAGTTATTTTGTTGTTTGTTTTTGGATTGTTTTTAAACCACCTTCCAATTTGTGAAAGAGAGCTCACCTACATTGAGTGAAAATTTTAATTTTGGGGACTCTTATTCAGTCTTCGTCGACACGTAACCAATTCCTCAATGTAGACAATGCCAAACTGGCTCTTCCATGAACCTATAGCCAAGTGCAAGGAATGAACCTGCTGAGTAATCTATCAATCGATGCTAAATCATCTATCTACAAAAAAAAAAACAAACACCAGCACCAAACGACCAAGGCCAATTTCTTCTTAAATCACACTGTACCGATACAAAAACACGACAAAAAACACATGAAAGTCAATGGAGTGCTGAAAACGAAAAGAAGATGGGAAAAAAAAGAGGGCCAAATCTCTCATGTAGAGTGCAATCAGAGAGAAAATACCAGAGCTCATATTAATGACTTAACGCAGATTCATTTTAACAGAACACCACAAATCCCAACATGGCGATCGAGACGATGAAGACTCGCCTCACATGATGTAGGTCAACACAACCGGCGGAATTCGCCAAATAATATTTGGACGATATGGAAATAAACTAACCCATCCACCACATTGATCCACGAACTTGGCATGAGTAATCAAATGACACAGACGTGGCCACTAGGATAAGCATGGAAAAAGATGTGAGATTAGAGCCAAGAAACCACCAAAATGGTAAGGCAGATCAGACAATTTTTGTCTCAAACTGCTGGAGGCGTACACCACGCCACCAAATGTCGGATGACCGTCACCTATGTCCGAAATTGTATTTGCGATGAACCACATGTACTGCTGTACCAGAGTTACTACGCTGTGCATTGTGCAAACACTAAGATGGCCTGAACACAAGCAAGATTACAGCTGAACAGACAAGGCAACACCAACCATCCGAACAACATGGTTAAGATATTCATTATACATAATGTGCCATGCATAGGAAATCTCTCGCTTTCATCGATGACGTTGACCACTACTCACCTTCAACAGCTGGCAAATTGCTTGGAGTCCGTGGAATTCCCTGGTTCAACAGTCATATGTTCAAAATCACCAATGATATGGAAAAATGGGATTCTGGGTAGTCTTCATAGAGTTTGTAGTAAGTTTGTATTACGCCATACCAGCTCAAGAGAAAAAGGGTAGGGTCAAGAGAAATGCCATTAGATTGATCTTTGATGTTTACCCATATTACAAACTTACCAATTTACATCTCATAGTGATTTAAACACTGGACAAAAGGAACCGAGTAAAAACTTATATCCATTATAACCACAGGGTAACTACTCTGATGTAGTAACTGTGATGAGCTTTTCTCTATATGCCCACGATCCACATGTACAGCAATTCTTGGTGCAGTGGAAATAAAATACGTTATTGCCTGGCCACAACAAATAGTGAAAACATACAATAAGAGATAAAGGTGCAAAGATAAATAGCAAGCAGTTTGAAACATACCCTAAACCCCAAATAAACATATGGCGATGTGTGTCGGCAGTCACAGAAAAGAAACTTGGAAAACATTGGTGGTAACAAACGTGTCCAACTTTTTAGAAATTTTAAATATTAATTTAGATATTCAAGAATACCTTGCAAGTTTGTGACAAACCAAGGTGGATGTTTTATATTCCAGTATCTTGATGGTTTAGACTTCCACACCATCCATGAGAAGTCACTATGTTAAACATACCCACTGTATGTGTGAAAGCGCATGCAGTGCACGATGTGAATGAGTTAGTCGGCCTCGAGACGCAAATTCGTCATATTGAAAATCAGATTTGATACCCGTCCAGTTAACTAAAAAAGAGTAATTACTACAAGTTGATCTAGTACAGTATAGAAGATGTTCAACTGTTATGGACTTATCACCGCATGGCTCGATATCCACTTCTTTGCATCAAAGATAAGGCCAACAACTGATCCTTTAAAAATCTCTCTCTTAGAGTTGATCCTTCAAGACTTCAGCAGTTAGTTCACTACGGTGTTTTCGTCCCACTCAGATAGAAGACTTATCCCCCTCACGAAAAATGACTTCCAATCACTGTAGTTTCCTTCACAGTATCATTGCCAAACGCTCACACATAACTTAAACAGAGTTGTATGCCCTCGCATACAAACGCAAAGGTGAGGTGAATCATCTGTGAGTTGGAATGACCTGTGTCTGCATTTTTTATAACATGATAGCAATTGAAGACCATTCACGTGGAAGAAATTGAGAAAACGGTACCAACGTTGCCATGACCTACGCGATTTCATCTCCAGTTTAGTACCAATGAACGCCCTTACACAAGTGATGAACACTTCACATTGCCTCAAAATCCATCTCACGCAGAAGATTGGAATTATCGAACACTGGGCAAGCCCAATCCAAAACCTAGAGAACACAGCATTCTGATGGTAGCTTTGCACAAATACCAAATCTGTAGCAAGTCCTCTTAACTGGCAACTTGCAGAAGCATCAGCACCGTTTGCAAATTAATGGGCCAAAGATGAACCGAGCAGTAATAAACATCGCTGCTGAGGCTTCAGTGAATGCGCCTAAAATTCTGCAGTCCTAACTCAGGGGTGTGCAGTGAGTATGCACACCAGCCCCCATGGTTGCATGTAATATCCCAGATCAACTGCTCCTGTCGACATGACTCAAGTTACGGCCGCAGCGATTTGAACAATTCAGAAAGTGTTTGACCACCTATCGCTGTCACACTTACATGTCTATAAGCAATTGCGGGTCGTAGACTGGCTGCGGCAGAGCCTGCATATGAAATGCAAGTACAGCGTAAACGCACCCAACATTCCCAGAGCTATATGAGCCAGCAAAGTGTGTGTGACAGAATCAGCAATGATCGGATTCAAAATGCACAAATGCGGCGCACCAGATTGCCCCAATATGACACCCACTCCCTCTGAGATGTTAATGCAGGACCGCGTGTCCAACAAAGGGACACAAGATTGGGGAGAGAGGGTCAATAAAACAGGATCTGACGCTGATCGTGATGTATAAATTTCAGAGAACACGAGAGTCCAAAGTGATATACAACAACTAAAAATTGCTAAACAACACGTTAGATTTACGATGAGGAAGGGTGGTCGAGTCCACCCATACTTGGCAGCACACATACAACAATCACCAGCAATACCATGGGTTGACCACAAGTCAAAGCACCACTGGAAAACTATACACAACACAGTAAACACAAAGGTTACACAATTCCGGTGGCATCTGAAGGCATGGTGTGGAGAAGCATAAATGAACAGGACAAGGATCAATAAAAGGCGCCTCCAGAAGATAACTATGAGCTGGTCATCAAATGTGTAAGCCATGGGACGTTATTCTGCGAAATTAAAGTGAATATACCTCAACAGAGGAGTTCATCACCAACGAGCAGACCAACCATATCATACCACCAAACGGACACGCCTCACTCATGACTTGGAAGGAGACAGAAATATTTGTTTTGAGACCTGAATGATATGAGCATCTGCTTTTAACGACGATAAAGTCTTTGCTCGCAGAATGCAACGATCTTGTACCCAGCTATATTCAGTGCACCACGATAATATCATGGTTGGAAATGTCAGAATGTTGCAGGGGTGGAGACATTCCCACAGACATTTGGCAGTAAGAGTGGCAAGCACCAGTTTCCTCCTTATTCCAAGAGTTGCACCACAGAAGAAATTTATAAGCACCTTTAACTACCTTTAGTATGTGAGTTCAGCTAGGTTAAAACCTCCAAATCCACAATTTTGTCATGCGCGAGCGAGCGCATGTTTACAACTGAGGACCAAGCTGTCATGATTTCCAAAGCAAAACTGATACAACTATTCAACGAAAGAGGTCCCATACTTTTAAGGCTTTCTCAATTACCCACAACCGGTATGTCGCTGCGAGCGGAAGAAGGAAAAACTTAGTAGCTGATGCTACTCTCACGGTCAATATTAACACCCTCACGAACAACAACCGCCATAAACTTAAGACCAACTTGCAAGGGAACAAGAAGATGAAGACTGCAGCACTCAAGAAGCAGTTCTACATCATGTAAAGTTCAGAAAGTACCTCTCTTATTTATGAGTACTAGTTATTTGTAACCATTCCACTTCCTCATACTTATTTCTGCAAGTATCAAGAAACGTGCGAGCACAATCTAAAACTCATCCGGTGACCAGAGCAACCACGAGCACCTTGTGAACTCCAAACCTGTTGTTATCAGGGTGTGCAAATGGAACCGTGAAGTGATGAAAACTGACCAGAAGCTTTCTAACAGTATCTGAGTGAAAAATATTTTCATATGGGACACTATGAGACACCTTGAGCAATCCTCGATCCTAATTTTGGAATCAGTAGCACATGGAATTGGCAGTCCTCTCCCACTGGCAAACATCCAATCTATCTACATGCGTTGCCCATTTACTCGGTGGCCGGAAAGCAATACCATTCCTGATAACGTATAGAAGATTCTACCAAGGCCATTTTATTTCCAGATAAGGTGCAATGTTACACGACTTCATCTCAACATGTTCATAAGTTAAGAGCCATCACTGTTTAACTATTTTACGAACCGGAAGGCAAATTTATCCTGTCGAGTACCAACTTTTGGGGTTCAGTACCCGATAAGCAAAAGAGGGCAATACCACCTGGGCGCAGCACACCTGGTGAAAATGATACCGAAGGAGGAAATCACGGGGAACGGATCCACTACAAATGTACCAACAATCAATGTTGTGCAAATAACCTATTTTGGGGCGGGGGGGGCAAGAACCCCCCGTAAAACACTCTTAAACTCTGTCGTTTGTTATGTGTTATTGTTTATATATATATACTATATATATATATATAATATATATAGATAATATATAATAATACAAGTATATATATGTCTCCAGCAAAAACAAACCTTTGGTAATCACCAGGTGAATGAATGTTGTGGTCAAAATTCAGCGAAATTGTGTGTTGTCCGAGACGGAAGCAAATCCATATTTTGGGGGGCATAACCCCCCCCCACACCCTCGACCCTGAATTCTTTATTTTATTTTCATGTCCGGAAAAACTTGGTATATCACGATGTTGAAGTGTGGTCAAGTTTTTCGAAAAGAAAGGAAATACATATTTGGGGGGCAAACCAACTCCCCTACTGGTCAGAATTTTTCAAGTCCCTGTGTAAAGTTTGCACACAGAGAAACAATCCCATAAAAGAGGTGCTTGTGCTTCTCCTTGATTTGCTGTAGAGTGTCGCTTCTAAAACATTGCCCGTTGCATAATGTACCGCACAAGAACAAACCCAGCTGATGGCCAATGAGAAAAAAGCCGCCAATAAAATTAAATGCATGGCCACTTTGGTAAAGGAAGTATTTTGAAAGACCTATTAATCTGATGTTGGTCCGATAAAATAATGTTTTGGAACTGATGGCTTCAAAACTGTATGGCGTCGCAAAGGTGAGGAGTACAAAGAAAAATGCATGGTGCCTACAGTGAAACATGGTGGTGCAGTGTCCTTATGTGGGGCTGCATGAGTGCTGCTGGTGTCGGGAGCTGCATTTCATTGACGGTATCATGAATTCACAGATGTACTGCTCTATATTGAAAGAGAAGATGCACATCACTCCGTGCCCTTGGTCGTCATGCACTTTTCCAACATGACAATGATCCAAAACACACATCTAAGGCCACTGTTGCATTTCTGAAGAAGAACAGGGTCAAAGTGATTCAGTGGCCAAGTATGTCTCCTGATCTGAACCCAATCGAGCACCTATGGGAATTCTGAAGAGACAATTGAGCATCACTCTCCATCCAGCATCCAGGCTCTAAAACAGGTCGTTCTTGAAGAATGGAAAAAGATAGATGTGGCAATATGTCGCCAACTTGTTCATTCCATGCCTAGAAGACTTGGTGCGTCCTTCAAAATCATGGAGGTCATACAAAATACGAGATGTAGTAGTTTTTGTTGTGGGGTGTATTCATTTTTGCATCAACTAATTTGAGTAAAACTGAAGATTTTGTAATCTAAGTTATATATTTACCTTACTTTCATGTTATGAGTTAAATAAATGTTCTATAAAACTCAATTTTGTCAAAATTTTGGAAATTATTCTTGTGTTCATTGAGATATTGATTAAAATCTTACTTTTCAAAGGGGTGTATTCATTATGCTGAGCACTGTATATATACATTATACAGTATATATATTGTTGCGAATTCGGCCGCCGGCGTGCGATCGACCGCGTGAAGCCAAAAGCGGCCGCCTCGCCCACCGGAAGGGCAATTCAGTCGTGACCCTCCGGGAACTACCGCCCGGAGCCAGTCACGGGTGGGGTTTAACCTCACCACAACTCAGTCCGCATTCTACCCGCGCGAAATAGGGTCCGATCGCCGAATGGTCGATTTACCTAAGTACTCGCGCGAGTAGCGTACCGAGGAGTTGTACCACGCCACAGGCCGACTCCGGACACGAACCGCTTAAGCGGTTCGTTCCGTATTACAGGGATACACGAGCGGAGTTATCGTCGGCCTTGACGGTTCCGATTAATTACGGGCGTTTTAAACCCACTATCAATCCTTACGTGATGCAAGATGGAGATTTCAATAAGGGGAGAAAAGACGCAACGAAACGGGGAACAGTTCACACAATGCACATTTAATGCGCGTAAACGAAAAGCACGTATTTACAGTTGCAGCAACAATCAATCATTCACGTATACAGTCAAGCAAGGAACAAAAGCAGAACGGACGCAGAATTACAAGAATATTATATTTACACAAGCACACTTATACAGTTCTAAACTTGACGACTGGCGCCACACACACACATTTACACAAAACCCCAAAGAAAAGAAAGTCGTGACTTCCCTGTGCGCCGTCGAGTCCCCCTCCCGCGACTCAGCGTGGTCGCCCTCGTTCCAATCTCCCTCGCGGCCGGCGAACCCTCTCCGGCACTCCTCGTCGACGCGTAGGCTCGCGCCCCACAGCCGGCTCTGCCGCGTCTCACGTCCGCGCCTCCCGCGTGGCAGCCGCTCGCTAAGCCGTGAGCGCAGGACCAAGATGACAGGAGACTCAGCAACGACGAGCGAAGAGAGAGAAGAGAGGAGAGAGAAGGGCGCGCCCCGCCCGTGTCCATCTTTTATGGAGCGGAGCTCCGCCCTTCGCAGCGCGGGCTCCGCCGTCGCTTCGCCCCGTTCTCGGCTCCACCTCCCTTTGAGGCGTTTCGAGAAGCCTCTCGAAATGGGGCGTGCCCTCACTCGACCGCCTCACACCCCGTATCCACCAATCGCCACGAACTCTCGCAGCCTCTCCAGTCAGCCCCCGGCGCCGCAAAAAAGGCGGGAAAACTCGCGCGCCGTTGTAGGCCTTTCACGGGGCCTTCGTTTGAAGTCTTCGGACGGTCCAAAATAACGATAGAACAGAAAAACGGCTAACTCAAAGAATCGCAGCCCGATAAATCACATATATTCCCTCTATACAACGGGTTTGGGCTAATTACACATGAACTTACCGATATATCTCACCTGAGGACTCTTTATGGTGTAATGCGAATTTCCACAACCGTAACAATATATATATATACAGTATATATATTATATAATATATATATAATAATATATATATAATATATATATATATATTCCTATAGGAGTTTTTATCGTGATTTCTGATCTGAATGTTTTTTCACAATACTCGTTCTGTAAAATGTAAAATTAAAAAAACAACTTCTTTGGGAACGCCCCTAAAAATCTACCGAAATCTACTGAATGACGCATAACCCACATGATGTCATCCCCAGAACAACAAAGGCTGCACACAAATTACTTGGGTTGGTGGTCTACGTGATTGTATTGGCTTTCTGTGCGTTTCCACATTCGATTGATCGACTCAAACGCTTCGTTCATTTCTGCTTTTAAAAAATCAAACATTTGGTTTTGAATAATGGATGACATGGACTTTGATTTGTCTGGGAGCGACAGTGAGTGTGAGAGAAATGAAGGATTTTGGTCTGAATCAGATGGAGAATTGTCGGATAACGTAGTCGCGGGAGTGAATTCAGGCAGCTGGAAATGGAATACGGCCTTACCAGTTCGAGCCTGAAGCAGGACAAGCAGAGGAAACTGGCGATGAAATTCCCGGCGTTCATGATGATCGGGAGGACATCGAAGGAAGACTTGGCAATAACAACTGGTTAGACTAAATCCTATTCGATTCAATAATGTAAATTCTACTTGCATACTGCTCGATATCAGAAATATTTTAGTGAGGTGACGTGACCAGCGCAGGCGGCATGTTGCTCCGTGGCGAATGACTCGCAAGCAAGGCCAGCCCATGTCATCGGCCGTATCTCTCCGCGCATAAAACGAAGCAATCTCGCTGTCCAGATACGATGAAAACTTGTGTGCAGAACACACCTTGCGACACAATTGTCTAGAGTAGTCCGATAAATCTGACGTTTCCCCTCGTCAGCGTCACTTTAGATGTCCATATTCTCGAAGATTCTCATCTTTCGGGAATACATGAAGGCTTACACCGTCTTTGGTTGTATTGCTGCATCCTGCTGCGTACATCTTGCAGGCATTTTCGAAAGTAAGGCTAAAACTCTTAAAAACTTCGCGAAACAATCACAGGAATGAAGACGATCAGTGAGATCCAAACACATGTGCACAATGCATTTGTACGTACTTTATACGGCGCGCGACGTCTCATCAATCGACTCTGAGCGAGTCACGTTCTGGAGATGACCTCAACGGTCACGTGACCTGCGGTTCGCTGAACTCCACTTTTTTGAGGGCGGGGCATAGCAAGTTGTGAAAAACACTACAATTGTTCAAAATATTGGTCTAATTATCCCATTGTTGATTTTTAAAAAGAAACATGGGTGATTTCTTCACTAGGAAGGTCAAGTTAATATATAAATACCAGGAAACTTTTGAATTACATGGGACCTTTAAAGGGGATCTGAAACGCAAAAAAAATAATTCTGAAAATCATTAATCACGGTCTAATTTGAAGGGGAAAAAAACCTGAAAGTTTTTTGCCAATCACAGTGTCACAAAAAGCCCTAAAGTGCCGATTTTCGATTTCGCCAGCGGCATCACATCTTGAAGCCATAGTGATCCGAACGGCTGCTTTACATAGAGAAACAGTGCATATCAAGCTCGGATTCCGATACCGATTCCAACGTCATCAGCAACTCCGAAGCTTCTCAGAATGTTGAAACCGAGCTGTTTTGATGAAACTGATAAAAATAGTCCATGAATTTTGAATAAACCGACAAAAATAGAAAAGCTTTCGGGGGAATTGTGGAGCTGCATAGTTTCGAGCTTTGTGCAAGCGATTCATCGGAAGAAGGCAGAAGTGTTAGTGAAGATGAAAACGCTGGTCACATGATCACTTCAGCTTGGTGGGGTTTGATTTTCTGTTCAATTGAAGGTTTATAAGGAAAGGATTTTGTATTAATCGATTAAGTGGTTCACATATTAAATCGAGCAGAAATACCCATCATTGCCCGACAGTCGACACCACGGACAAAATTGGCGATGAATGCTTTTGTGCCGTCGTCGCAAGCTGACCAGGTGTCTTGTATGTTATGGGATTATCTCGTTTCACACCTTCCCTGGATGCCATTCGTGTCCATGCCATATCCCACCATCATGTCCGTGAGGTGTCGATGTCCCTCCCCAGTGGATGGGGGGATATGGAGTGGGGAGGAGGGGGGTGTGGGGTGGTGGTGGGTATTGTGGGAGTGAATGGTTGTGGAGGGATGGTGGAAGGGGTGGGACCCTGAAAGTTTTAGCGTCCTTGGTCAAGTCATCTCAGAGGAGTAGAAGATACATACATACATACAGTTGGGAGAACAAGTATTTGATACACTGCCGATTTTGCAGGTTTTCCCACTTACAAAGCACGTAGAGGTCTGTAATTTTTATCATAGGTACACTTCAACTGTGAGTACTCTTGGCAAGTACTCTTCATGGGGAACAAGTGTGATTTTTTTTTTTTTTTTAACATCATAGGTGCCTTCCTTATGACGTCATAATTGCATATGTAGAACACTACATCTAATCACTATGAAATTTTTTGAGGGTCATCTAGGGATAAAATGGTCCACAGAAAAAAAATTGATGACGTCATCGGTCATGTGATTCGGCAGCCTTATTGTAAAAAATAAAAATAAAAATAAAAAAAACCTTCAAAAATCTTCTTCTCTGAAGTGGCTGAACAGATCGACGCAAAACTTTATACGTGTGACCACCTATCCATGAGGAACAAAAGGTTTATACATATGATTTCACAGGTCACATGGTTTGGCAGCCATATTGGATTTACCCTAAAACCTATAAAAATCTTCTTCTGCAGAATGACTGGACAGATCGAGGGGAACTTCACACAGATGTTCCCCAAGCCATGGATGTACAAATTTGTTAAGGAATAATTGATAGGTCACATGGTTTGATAGCCAGATTGAATAGAAGAAAATATTAAATAATGTTTTCGCTGGAATCGCTTAATCAATCAACGTGAAACTTCACAATTAGTCGTGATGGGGAATACATTTTTAAATTTCAATTTGATCAGAGGCATGGTGTGTCAGCCCAGAATTATTAATTGTTTTTTTGATATACATATTCTTTTTAATAAGGATCGCTTGGTTGTACCTGGATGTGTTTGAGGGTAGAGGGTAGCAGTTGAAATATGAATCCTATCCAGGTTCCTCCTGATGACTTCATCTTTGCTTTTTTATCCCCCGCCGCGTGGCGGAAGGGGGATATTGTTGTCACCCGGGTCGTCCGTCCGTCCGGGCGTCCGGGCGTCAACATTTATAGCTGTGAGTGCGATAACTCAAACTGTTCGCCATATCGATTTGAAATTTGGGTCACATGTACCACCTGAAAAGGAAGAACCCTATTGATTTTGGGCATGGCCGGATCCAAGATGGCCGACTGGGGCGGCCATCTTGAAAAAAATGTTTTTTGTCATAAATGGAAAACCGCTTATCTGATTTCAATTATTTTTGGTTACTACGTTCCTCACCCCTGGGGAACTTTTTCGAGATGATGACCAAATGGTGTCGTTTCCAATTCACCTCCCTCATTATCTGGAATATGTATGACCTTTTTCATTCAATGGCGGGGGATTCCCCATCTCTGATGGTATATTTCTTGTTTGGGTTCCTTCTGATTACTCCAATGTAGGAATGTACCGATTTGGTCTTCCATATGATTTGAATTGAATTAATTTTAATCCCATTCTAAATTAAATTGAATAATCATAAAAAAAGATGTCATGGGTCAGGGTCAGGTGTCCAATCAAAGCGGGATTGCATCGAAGTGGGACGTCTTGGTACCCGGTCATCACTGCCAGCAGTTATAAAGTGGCAGTTCTAATTATGTCATATTAATTACGTAACACACCAGTACACAAACGCCACACAAAACTACACAAAAGTCCTGGTGAGGGTCTGCAAACTCCGATTGCTCTTTTTCTTGTTATAAATGTACCCAGCTCATTTTCGTCTTTTCCTTCGTTGGTCCAGCATGGTCCGCCCATTAGCTTAGCCGGGAGAATATAATTCCCCAACGGATTGGCTCTCATCAGTCCGGCGTTGTGCTAGCGGTAAGCTCGGCCGCCTCAATCAAGATCCAATGAAGATAAAAGTAGCACAACCGCCAAGGGCACGATTCCCCGATAAGGAGACTGCGTGTACCACAGTCAAACAGTAGTCAGACGGAGGACACTGGGTCACGTGGTTAAATTGTTGGCATTTGCGGTCGATTAGCGACCCGCCACTATTAGCGACACGGACCTATTCGTGTGCGATGGCCTCGATTCCCGGTGAGTCCAAGGAGAACTGGGGATACCCCCATCCTCGTAGTACCCCGCAAACTCGGGTCCGCAACAATACTTTCTCTCCACTATAAATAGATGGTGGTTCATTTGATTTGTGGAAATTTGTGTTGATAATAGATAATTATTTTCAGGTGCTCTTGTGGTAACTGCTGAGCAATGGCAAAAGGTGTTTGATTCACCACTCAAATAGTCAGTGTACACATCAAATCGTTAGTCTCAGCAGAGATGGTGTTACTTTCGAGCGACCGCCATTTCTTCTGCTTAATGATAGGTATGGCATCCTCTCGTGGTGGATATCCACAAGATCTAGCCATCTCTCTTGTTTAATAACGTGCTCTGTAACATGTTCCGAGCACAAAAGTGAACACGATGTAGGTCTGATGCATACTTGGGAATTTCGGACAAACCTAAGGTCTTTCGGCCATTGTTGTAGCATGAAACCATCTCGGTTTTTTTTTTCTACAATCACCAAGGATGCACAGACTCGGCATATTTGTGAAAAATCAAAAATTATTCGCAGTTTGAATTAAATCATGCTACGATGTAATCCGTACACAGTGCAAATCTAAGCCTGGTGTTGGCTTAGTGGTTAGAGTGGCTGGCTTGGGATCTTAGGGTCCTGGGTTTGAGCCGTTGGCCACTGAATTAACACCAGGTGGGGTTGACTGAGCCTGTCATCCTTCCGAGGTCGGCAAAATGAGTACCAGCGGCATCGTCACACCCCAACCAAATGATAGCTACTTGGCAGCCAAGCTGCCATACCCAAGAAGAAGTACAGATCTGGTCGTCTACTTCTGGGTACTACGTCACAGCTAATCTGAAGAAGAAGATTTTGACTTTAATTGCATATTTACCAACTTTATAATTTGGAAATCAGAAAAAGACACATATTTATTTTGTAGTGTATCAAGGAATAGATTGATGTCGAGGAGGTCTGAGTGTTTGGGTTCCCCTTTAACGAGCATCTCCACTCTTTTCTTTCATTTGTATCATGTCTACTGGAGATGTTTCCCTCCACGGCCTCGATAAAGGGGAGCACCACAACCTCAACAAAGTATTGCTTGTACCCATCCTGACCTATGATAATTTCTACCAATGTTAACCTTAACTAGCCCAACCATCTTACTTGCAGGTTACTGTGCTTCCTCCCCTTTTATTATTATTTTCTTTGCTTTTTGTCAAACTGTGCTCCCACTGCCCACTATCAATCAGTTATTTTTTTGCTCCGTGTCAACGTCCTTCCATGCACTTAGATATTGTAGAGAACGTGTATACTTTCCTGTAAAAGGCGGGAGTGATGCAAACCACTTAAACCTCAAAGCCAAAGTATTCCATAACACAATGTTATTTGCTCCTGTATGTCCTACTGTTCAGATCTTCAGGGTAAATGTATGAAAACCACCAAAACGTGACATGATACTTTCGAAGCTGTTGGCATCTCCCATGATTTAACCAGTTAGCATGGTATAACCACCCAAGTTTGTTGGATAATCAAAAAATGCAGGGTGTCCAAAAATTACCGTTCCAAATTGAAAGTGGTATAATAGAAAAATAATGACATGGGATACAATGATGTGGTTTGCTGCATTTGAAAAAAGTTTTGACTTTTATTTTGTTTCCAGGTGACTTGTGACACGACATCACATTTACTGCAAATTTCGGCCTCGCAAGAAAAAGTGCCGTGTGTTGCCTGGTTTATTGAGACCAAATCAGCTAAAAAGTTTCAACGAAGTATCAAGATGACCTATGGAAAGCAGGCAAGTGTGGACTGCACTTTGAACATATATATACATATATATATATATATATATAATATATATATATATTATATATATATATATATATATTGTTGTAAATTCGCGCCCGCCGGCGTGCGAACGGCCACGTAACTCGAATCGCGCACGTCGCCCACCGGACGGACAATTCAGTCGTGACCCTCTTGGACCAACGCCGGAGCTAGTCACGGGTGGGGTTTAACCTCACCACGACCGTGCCAATTGCCCACCCGCGCAGGATAGGGTTGCTCGCCAAATTCGATCTACCTAAGTACCTGCGCGGATGGTCGACCGGCGATCGTACCACGCCACAGGCCGACTCCGGACACGAACCGCTTAAGCGGTTCGTTCCGTATTACAGGGATAACAGAGCGGAGTTATCGTCGGCCTTGACGGTTCCGATTAATTACCGGGCGTATTAAGCCCACTATGAACCCCTTACGTGAAGCAGGATGGAGATTCAATTAGAGAAAGACGAAGCGAAATGGGAAAACAGTTCACACAATGCACATTTATTTCCCGGCACACGGAAAGCATGTATATACAGCCATACAGTCAAAATGCACATAAAGCAGCCAAAACAATAAAAGCAACAACGACGCAGAGTTAATACCGACTACGCGCACACACGGCAACACTTAAACAGTTCTACTTTACAGACGGCGCCCACACACATTTACACAAAAGCAAAGGAAAGAAGCCACCCTCATAGACAAGGAGGCAGACAGGCCTGTAGGCCAAATGTGCGCGGGACCTAGAGGAGCGACCAGGTCCGCGAGACCGGTGGGTCCTACCCCGCGTCTCGTGACGCGTTAGCGGGCTAGCCGCAAATGTGGCCGCGCGGCTGTGCCCCGATTCCGTGCTCCTTGGCGGGTTTCGTTGGCACCAGTGTGGGTGGGGTGGGAACGGGCCCCCTTTTGCACTATCTCAGCGCGGGAAAAGGGAGATTGTTGATGCCCTGGGGAGGGGAGTGGCTGGCTGGTCTGGGTCCCGCGGTGAGACGAGCGATCCCACACCGCGACCTCGTCGCCGACCGCCGTCCTTCCTGCCTCGGACCCGAGCTCCCTTGCCTGCAGTTCCACCGCTCTCCCTCGCCAGACTCTCTCTGCAACCCGACTCTTCAGTTCCGCACTCTCTCAGCCGACTCCAGAACCAAACTCTCTTTCAACTCTTCTCCAAAAAAACTCTTCAGCCGACTGCAGAACCCAACTCTCTTCAGTTCCGCACTCTCCCAGCCGACTCAGAACCCAACTGACTTCATTCGCCTTGCGCTCGCCTTCTTATAGGCTGGCAGGAGCAGCTAATATGCAAATATTCGGATCAGAATGACCTCGGGGGCGGACACGCTCGCCATTGGTCGGAGGAAACGGGGCGTGAATCTCCCCTGATCCTAGAATTTACATATATCGACTTCACACACACGCGCCTGGAGGCGGGGCCAAGCTGCCCCGCGCTCGCCAATTGGACGGAGGAAAAGTGGACGTGTAGCGTTTCTGATCCGAGTTTTCCCTCGGAAAGGCCGCCATTTGCGCTCGCGGCTCGGTGCGCTCGGCACCAAACGCCGAACGGGCCCGAGACAGCCCGACGTTCAGTGTTCACAGGTGGTGCGGGAATGGCCGTAGAAGGAGAGAGGTGAAGGTGGTGGAGGATTTTCGGTGGTGGTTTGATGGTTATGGTGCCGTTTGGGAATGGCGGTGATGCGATGATGTGGGAGCGTAGATGGTGGCGGTGTCGTGGTTGTTGTGTGATGGCGGTTGAGACGTGGTTGGTTCAAAATAAAGATAGAACAAAAAAATGGCTAACTCAAAGCGTCGCAGCCTGGATGAATCACATAAATTCCCTCTATACAACGGGTTTGGGCTAACCACACATGCACCTATCAAGATATCTCACTTACGGGCCCTTTATGGTGTAATGCGAATTTCCACAGCCGTAACACTACCCCCTCCCTTTTTACAGACTCGTCCCGAGTCGTCAAATTCTCGTGTGCCATCATGTGTAGTTCTCCCCTAGTACGTTTTACCTTCGTCCCTGAGTGCGACATTCATGTTATTCGGGTCCCCAAATAAATAACCTACGGGCTGAGTAACTAACTAAACAAACCCACTCATACAGACGACTTAAATAAAATTGCCGGCGCTAAGACAAACATGCCGGGGGCGCACTCATATTTACAGTACAACTTAACTTCTAAATTTTACACTAAACCATGGCCCAGGATCAATGGACTCTGCAGGAGAAAGGTAAAAGTCAACGGTGAACCGGCGCACGGGCCGCCACTGCAGGCCCGTGTTGTAGCTGCCACAGGACAGTCCTTGCAACTTGCAAACTGTTGCGGTGATCCTGGCGCACATGGAAATGAACAGGGGGGGGGGGGGGGAGGGAATCAGAACAGAACGGGGCAAAATGACGAGGGCAGTAGGCATGGCATGGCAAAGGCAGCGCAAGGCATGGCAAAACAGGGCCACTGTAGCAAACAGCCGGCAGATGATCGACCGGCACAGGCCTTGAAGCAAAACACAGCCAGCCGATGAAGTTGGCCGGCACAGGCCTTGAAGCAAAACACCAGCAGACGATCCGGCCGGCACAGGCCTTGCAGTAACACAGCCAGCTGATGAAGCTGGCCAGCCTTTTGCCTTGAGATGGAGGTTGGTGGAGGGAGTGCGGTGGTGCTGGCCACTCGGAAGGCGGGCTCAGACCTACCTACCTGTCTCCCTCTCACCTATCGCCTTTGCCTGTCACTGTCCATACCCACTCCCTTAATTTGTAAAACCAAG
>CM068952.1:176505665-176520808 GCA_035128595.1 Eptatretus atami
TACTCCTCTGAGGTCATCTTCTTTTAACCAAGGTTGATCGTGCCAAAACTTTATAGGATCACATTTCTTAATGACGATACACCTTACTGGGGGTATTAAACTCATTTTTTCACAATTCATCACTTATAAACACACAAGCCACCACCTCTCGCAGTGAAGGGGTTGGAGTCCAGAGGGATCCTGCCAAATAATTATTTCCACAGTGTATTTCAGGTATTTTGAATTTTGATCAGATAAATTCTGAATCAGTTTATTTCCCAAAACAACAGGTATGTAGCTTGAGCAGCATCTTCACTGTAAGATTTAAAGGCCCCGTCACACCCTTGAGCGTTAGCCAGCGTATGGCAAGTATCAAAATGTATGTAAAACGCTGGCGTACGCTGAACTTTTGATTGTTTTTTTCCAGTTTGGACATATTCAAACGTATAGTACGTACACAGAACGTTTCGATAACATATAGATAACTTATACCAACGAAAAGCTGAGCGTGTTGTCGGCGTTCACAACCTATGCCCAACGATAGTCTAACTTATGCATAGCACAGCCAGTATCGCCGACGATCACGTGGCGTAGCCATATAAAGGCTGCGGCTCGACGATTCAAATCATAACCGCACTACACACCGAAGTGTCAAGCCGCTGTCACACCTTGACGTTTTAGCCAGCGTATGCCGACGTATGAAAAATTTGCCGAATACGCTGGCACACGTCGAATACGTTATGGGTAAGTTTGTATACGTTAAGAGCACGCTGAAGCACGCTGGCATACGTCGTAGTACGCCGAGTAGTCGACAAATTTTCAGCATGTTGAAAATTTTTCACGTATCTAGCGTATGACGCACACGTTCCGCATACCCTGCATAAGTTGTAGGCACGTTACGCGATCGTTGACACACGTCGACACACGTTACTTGTAATTACTCATAAGTCGAAACACGTCAGAGTAATTTTAGCGTACCCGAAACTTATTTCAACTTGATAACTTGCTAACCTATGAGTAACGTGCTTTGAACCTATGTGTAATGTATCTCCAACGCACATGACGTATGTAGATGTATTTTGACGTCTTCCGGACGACCACAGAACTTACTGAACAGTTACTAACTTACAGCTACCGTATAATGGCGTATTGGCAGCGTTTAGGGGATTGGTATATAAAAATGGGTTCACACAGGAAGAACCAGTCAGTGTTCCAGACTCCATGTTTTTTGTTTTTTTTCGGCATGACGGTGATGTTGACACTTCGATTCTAGTGCGGTTATGATTTAAAATCGTTTAGCGGCAGCCTATTAATTATATATTATATTATAACCGCACTATAAATCGAAGTGTCACATCACCGTCATGCCGAAGAAAGAAAAAAAAAAAAACCATGAGTCGTAACACTGTACGCTAAACATTACCTCGACGTGTTTCGACTTATGAGTAACTTACAAGTAACGTTGTGTCGACGTGTGTCAACGATCGCATAACGTGTCACAACTTATGGCCAGCGTATGCGAACGTGTGAGTCATACGTCGAAAAATTTCAAGCATGTTAAAATTTGTCGACAGCTCGCACTACGCGTGCATACTACGACGTATACCAAACTTACCAATAACGTATTCGACGTGTGCCAGCGTTTAGACAAATTTTTCATACTCCTGGCATTACGGCTGCCTAAGATCGGCAAGGTGTGACAGGGCCTTAAGCAGAACAACACACCTTACAAGCCCTATAGTAGCATTTAAAGCTATGTTCCATTTACAGTGGCCTGCTAAAGTATTCACCGCCCTCCAAACTTTTCCATTTTGATGCCACCTGAGCTTATTCCATGATGCTTTCAAATGAAACTTAATATATAGTCTTCACAAACTACTCAAAAGTGATAAAGCTGAAAAAAAACAGTGCAAATAAAATGTGAATAAGTTTGATTAACAGAGAAAAAAAAATCTGATGATTCTCAGTTGCATAAGTAATCAAACCCTTTGCCTAATTAACCCTGAATCAGTTTAGGAGTAAATTATTTGTTTTCAAGGTTACAAAATAGGTGCAATTAGTTTAACCTGTATGTAATCAGTGGTTTAATATAAAAATTATGCTCCCCCACTTATCTAAGGAGTTTTAAGGTGCAACTCACTTTGTAAATCAACAAGTCAAACATGAAGACCAAGGATCTTTCCAAAGTGGTGGAAAAGCACCGTTCAAGAGAGGGTTATAAGACTCATTATCCCTTTGAGTACGGTGAAATCCATCATTAAGAAGTGGAAGACGTATCATACCATCCAGATTCTACCAAGATCAGTTTGCTCATCCAAACGCAGCAGCCGAGCAAAACTGGTTCGGGGTGTCACTGTAAATCAAACAATGACTTGGAAAGATCTGCAAGGCTTTTTGTCCGAGATGGGGGTCAGTGTTCATCAATCAACAATATCCCGTTCCCTTCAACAAAGTTGGCCTCTATGGACAGGTGGCAAGAAAGAAGCCATCACTGAGAAAAGATTAATCTAAAAGCTCGTTTGGAGCTTGTGAAAAAGCATCATAATGATACTGCAGGCATGTGGAAAAAAAGTCTAATGGACCTTTTTGGTATAAATTCAGTGCTACATCTGGCATAAGCCTAACACTGCACATCATCCAGTCAATGCCATCGCTACTGTCAAGCATGGTGGTGGCAGCATCATGTTATGGGGCTGCTTTTCATCAGTAGGGACTGACAAGCTTGTCAGGATAGAAGGGACAATGGACGGTGCAAATTACAGGAGAATCCTTGATGAAAACCTGCTTAAGTCAGCCATGAATCTGAAACTGGGTAGGAGATTCACATTTCAGCAGAACCATGATTCGAATCCCAAAGCTAAAGACACACTGAAGTGACTGAATAAGAAGAAAATAAATGTTCTTGAGTGGCTCAGTCAAAGTCCTGATTTGAACCCAATTGAACATTTATCGTGAGACTTGAAGATTGCAGTCCATTGATGATCCCCATCAAACTTGGCAGAACTGGAGCAATTTTCAAATGAAGAATGGGCAAAGGTTTCACCATCTCACTGTGTAAAGCTGGTAGAGATCTACCCTTAAAGACTCATCACAGTCATTGCAGGAAAAGGTGCTTCCACCAAGTACTGACCTCAGGGGCTGAATACTTTTCCAACCAGTGAATTTTGATTTGTGCATGTTTTTTGCAGGTGTTCCTTTCATGTAACCTCCTTCAACTAAAACAGTGTTTCGTTTAATCTCTTCAGTTGTGAATAAAAAAAGTTCATTTGGAAAAATTGTTTCTATATGCTTCATAATTCATCCAAAAGTTACATTATTTTTAGGGGGAGAATACTTTTGCAGGCCTCTGTACAGATAGAAGACATTTAAACAACTTCATGCAAAACAAACAAATGAGAAAACTATAATGTTACAAGATCTTTCACAACTTACCATCTTTTTTGTCCCCTTTCTCTTCTTCAGAACCAAAGGAGTCCACACCCTCTATCTTTATCCGCAGGATTTCAAATCCTTCCATTTCACCATTGGTCAGCATCCAAGCAAAACAGGTCCTTCAAAATCCACTGTGAACAATGGACGGTTGGGTGAACCTTTTTGGAGGAATAAACATGTAATTTGGGATTTATTGAGTATTTTGAGTCACAGCACATTACCTTGTAAAGGTTTGGAACACTGATATTGATCAGGAAAACACATTGCTTGACCTTTACAAAAAATAATTCAAAGGAAATATATTTCACATTTCCTTCAGTGGCTTTTAATGAATGCAAAAAACATTTTTACCTCCACCACTGCAGGTGGAAAGAGGTTATGTTTTCAACCCTCTGTCTTTTTGCTACTTGGTGAAAAAATATTTTCACCAAGTATGTTGATCTGTTGCATTTGTCTTTGTCTGTCTGTTTGTCACACGATTTTTGGCCACAGTTTTCAAGCAATCGTTCTGAATTTTTTTGTGTATGTGGTTGACCAGCCAAGAACAGCAACGCTTAATTTTGGTGAAGATCCACCACCGGATCCGACTACTAGAATTTTACAAGTGATTCTTCACCATTGAAAGATGAGGCTCAAAAACGATTATATAGCATGATATTTCAAAAAGTTATTGGGCCTGATATGTTCTTGTGGATTGGGCATTACATGGCGGAGGTATGTGCTCTACTGAGTGTCCTTCTAGTTTATTAACCAATTACTCCATAAAGCAAGTGTGGCCATCTGCCTGCTGGAATTCCAGCACTTTAATTGAGTATCCCCAATTCTGGTTGAATTGTTAAATATTTTTCTTTATGACTGGCATGGTTTTTCGAGTGCGTTCGGAACTTGGCCGCATGCTGCACTGTTCGGGCGCGTCGGCCGACTAAACTATTTAAATTATCATGCGTACACCAAAGCTAACAAAGGAGTATTAGCAGGAGTACATCAAAGCTAGTTCAGGATATTATCAGGAGTCATAGATAACCAAAGTTATTGAATGACAACAAAAGCAACTAGAAAGCATCTGAAAATGCAAAACCTGTCCATCTCCGCTTTGCATTCAGACTTCTTCCGCATTCCAAACATGACGAAAACGGCTAAAATAAAAAAATAAAAGCAAATAAATAAATAAAAACTGACAATTTTAGGTGACCTTGACCTTTTGAACTCAAAAGCAATAGGCTTCAGTGACCCAATATGTAAAACTTGCTCAAATTTCAATTCAATCGGATGAAAATTGACGATTTTATGCGACCACACCACAACCTTTGACCTTTTTATCGAAAGAAACAATCGGCTTTCTATCTTTTGACTGGTGAACCAATTCAGTGACCAAATATGAAAATTCTTAAAATTTCAAGTCAATCGGATGAAAATTGAAGATTTGTGATGCTGACCTTTGACCTTTTGACCGAATTGATAATTTGTCTTCTCCATATTCTCATAATAAAGCTTTGTTGAAAATTGAATGACAAAAGCTCAAATGGTAAGTTAAAATTTCACATCAATTGGATGAAAATTGCAGATTTGTGATGCTGACCTTTGACCTTTTCACTGAATTATTAATTTGTCTTCTCCATAATCTCCAAATAAAACTTGAAAATTTAATGACAAAAGCTCAAAATGTAAAAAGTTATGAGCCGGGCAGACACACAGACATAGACACAGCCTTCAATGTGGAACATAGAGTGCCTGAAAGTCTACACCCCTTTCAAAATTTTCACCTTTGATTGCCTTATAGCTTGGAATTAAATTGCATTAAATAAGTCCTTTTCCACCTTTAGGTGACGTGTTCTTTGGTTGATGTGGTGTGTTGGGTTTGCGCCAAACGGAATGTTTTGCATTTAGGCTAAAAAGTTCCATCTTGGTTTCGCCAGCCCACAAAACCTTTTGTCACATGGCTTCAGAATCTCTGGAATGATTTTTTTGCATACCTTAAACGGGACTCAAGGTGGGATTTTTTGAGTAATGGCTTCCTTCTTGCCACCCTACCGTACAGGCCAGACTTGGAGTGCTTGGGATATTGTGGTCACATGCACACAGTGACCAGTCTTTGCCACAACGGCATGTAGCTCTTTCAAAGTTGCCAATGGCTTCTTGGTGGCCTCTCTGATCAGTCTTCTCCATGCTTTGTCATCCAGTTTGGAGGGACGGCCTGATCTAAGCAGGGTCTTGGTGGTACCATATGCCTTCCACTTCTTAATGATTGTCAGGGCCGGATTTACCCAAGGTCAACCGGGGCAGGTGCCCTAGGGCTGCCACCACCCGACACGTGCCCAGGGGCTCATCCAGGATTAAGCAATGTTGGCCCAAGCCATCTGCAGAAGCTTTATGGAGTATTCACAATCATTTTGCCTTCCATTTCAGGTTTTCCTTCAGGGTAAAACAAGAATTATCAAATATATATATATATATATATATATATATATATATATATATATATATATATCGAAAAAGATTGCAGCTGATAGTGGTCACGGGCCTTGAGAAGGCCGTAGCACGTATGGGCCTCATGCTCGAATAACTTCTTTCTCCGAAGCAATCATCGTGGTGGGTGTTGTTGAGGTAATATTTTTTTTTTACTGAATGCGATCCTGTTCTTGGAGGTGTAGTTGTTGTTGTGAAGGTAATGTTGAGGTAATATTTATTTTACTGAATGTGATCCTGTTCTTGGAGGTGTAGTTGTTGTTGTGAAGGTAATGTTGAGGTAATATTTTTTTACTGAATGTGATCCTGTTCTTGGAGGTGTAGTTGTTGTTGTGAAGGTAATGTTTGAGGTAATATTTATTTTAACTGAATGTGATCCTGTTCTTGGAGGTGTAGTTGTTGTTGTGAAGGTGATGTTGAGGTAATATTTATTTATACTGAATGTGATCCTGTTCTTGGAGGTGTAGTTGTTGTTGTGAAGTAATGTTGAGGTAATATTTATTTTACTGAATGTGATCCTGTTCTTGGAGGTGTAGTTGTTGTTGTGAGGTATGTTGAGGTATATTTATTTTACTGAATGTGAATCGCTGTCTTGGAGGTGTAGTTGTTGTTGTGAAGGTGATGTTGAGGTAATATTTATTTTATACTGAATGCGATCCTGTTCTTGGAGGTGTAGTTGTTGTTGTGAAGGTAATGTTGAGGTAATATTTCATTTTCCGGAGCAAAATGATTAGATTTCGATGAAGATTTGAGAAGTCCAGTTGGAAATTGTTGAACTAATATAATCCGCATTCACTTATTCGAGGGATTTTTCTTTCTTTTCTGTGTTGGTGGAATCCGATACCAGGAACATATAGAGCATTGCTTCTTGTTTCGTTACTTATTGTTCCATTACTTGAATTAAATCAAATGTAGCTGGGAAGTTGTAACTAATACAAAATCTTTTTGACAGGCTAATTGCACACTTTGCCAATCTTCATTTATCTGGAATCCATTGGTGGTAATAAAAGCCAGCAAAAATCGCTCCTGAAAATATGTATTTTATCCAATAAATAAATTTGTGGAGCCTGTAATGTTCTGAAGGAAATTATAGAAATAGAAAATTGAATGAGGGTGTCACAGAATTAGAAGCAAGGGTTGTTCGGGTGCCATCAGTGAAAAAGGTTGAAAACCAATGATTTACTTCATCGTTGGTGGTAGAAAGAGCCTCCACCACCCATGTATGCCGTGGGGCCTCCACCACCATAAATCCGGCACAGATTGTCTTGACTGTGCTCCAAGGGATATTCAAGGCCTTTGAAATATTTTTACACTCATCCCCTGATCTGTGCCTTTCCACAACTTTATCCCAGAGGTCTTTTGAAAGCTCCTTGGTTCTCATGGTTAAGTCTTTGCTGTGAAATGCACTACCCAGCAGAGGAAACCTAGAGAAACAGCTGATTTTATTCTGAAATAATCAATCACTACAATTTAACACAGGTATAAGCCAATTAACTTGGTGTGTGATTTTGAAGGTGATTGGTTACACCTGAGCTAATTTACAATTGCCATTGTAAGGGGGAGGGGTGGACACTTGTCTAACCAAGATATTCTACTTTTGTATTTTTAATTAATTTTCTGAAATTTGTGGAATTTTTCCACTTGGAAGTTGTGGGTTATGATGTGTGAATAAAGGTGGAAAAAGTCTGATTTAATGCAATTTCATTCCATGCTACAAGGTAACAAAAGGTGAAAATTTTTAATTCTATAGACTTTCTATAGACACTGTATATGTATTTCCCCATTTTTGTTTTTGCACCTTTGTGATAAACAAGGAAATTAGATGTAGGAGGATGCCGTTTGGCCCATCATGCCTGTGCCACATCAACACCAGACCAATATATGTGAGTGAGAGAGTGAGAGAGTGGGAGAGTGGGAGAGTGGGAGAGAGTGAGAGAGTGAGAGAGACCTCCATAACTCCAAAACCATGAAAACGAGCAGCCTGAAACCTTTCATGCATACGAAGGGAACTCCAAGGGAGTGCCTGAATGAAAATTGGGTGTTTGGCTCAATTTAAACACCCCTTTTGGAAATAATTAACGGCCTTATTTAATTATCCTTTATCAAGGTGCATCCTCGGTCACCTAGCTCTCCCTCGCTGGGGTCTTAATTTGCCATTGTTTTTGGCCCACTCAACAATGCCATGACTTGGAACAAGCCACAATGGTTTCATAACGATAAACTGCTCATATATTTTTCTTTCACTTTCCTCACTCATATCATCGAATGCCTGATCTTCATACCTACAAATTCCTGTACACATCACTTTTGTAAGTGCTATAATTTTTTAATTAGAGCTTGGCACGATTTCATGCATTATACGATGTGATTTTCTATGATCTCCTCTCACGGACTAATTACCTCCGCCACCGAAGGTGAAGGAGGTTATGTTTTCACCCCTTTCTATCTGTTTGTTTGTTTGTGTACAGGATATCTCAAAAAGTTGTGAACGGATTCGGATGAAACTTGGTGGACAGGTTGGGTGTGTGACCACGATGAATCGATTCGATTTTGGTGAAGATCTGAATCCGGATCTGCCTACTAGAATTTTTTAATTGATTCTTCACTATCGAGAGATAGGGCTCAAAAATGATATTGTTGCAGATCCGGGGTGGCGGGATTCTCACCCGGTCCTAGGCGCCACCCTCCCCGCCACCGTCTCCGGGTGAATAAACGCGCTGGCTCAGCACAGGCCTCGGGCACGCGCCTTCAATGGCGATACCAACGTAATCCTTGTACCTTGCCAGTTGGGAAAATAGAACCCTGGTTACAGACTGGTTTTGTCAGATGCGGAGCGTTTTCTGCCAGTCGTGACCTTTGGTGTTATATGCCAATCGAACGGATAGTCCTCGACGCGCACACGAATTAATCCATAGCGGCAACTTCATACGAATTAACCAGATTTATTGGGGAACATCGGGGATCACAACACAAGCAAAAATTAATGACAATGGTTTTATTAACAATCCTCAACCCGTTCTAAACTAGGAACCACGGACTAAAGGTTTTGAGGGGTCGCTACCGAAATAGCCTTAGACAACGTCAGACAAAGACAGACAGACAAACAGCATGCATGCAAGACAAGACAGAGTACTTGGCGATGGCTCATGGACGAGAGGAAGCGTCAAGAAGCAGAATGTCGCTCGTAACAACGGATGTCCACTGATTGCTCCCGCTCGAACGTGCCGCGTGGCGAAATGGAGCTCGTCCTACTTTGCCCCTTTCACACCACACGCGGTCTCCGCGCGCTCTGACCTCGCGTAGGTCGACGATGGGCCTCAGCTGATCTCTCTCAGTCCAGCATACAAATCCCGGCCTGGCTGTTCTCCAGACAAGGCCCAAATCGAGGTCCGAGCTCCACAGGCGGATCGACGTGTCGAGCCGTGAGGTGAACGGACGGAGGCTCCACGGCCAGACGCAGGCGAATCTGTCGATCATCCCCACAAGAGTCGATCGCCGGCTCGAGTGCGAGGCAGCCTCTCTTACGTTCGCTCGCTTCGAAAACACGCACTCTTCGAGAGCGACTGTTCTCCACACACAGCTCTTTCACGAAGCCTTCGTTTCTCGCTTCGTGCGACTCCGAGCACGCCTCGAGAACCCGACGCTCGTCCAAACTGAAATCCTTTTCTCTCGTTTCTCTCTTTTTTCCACGAGCCCGTCTCTCGGCGACTGCCGACCAAAGGCTCTCCCCTTCGCGTCACTTCCTCCTCTCGCCACATCCCTCTCTCCAGGCCACACCCCTCAGCCGACTGGGAGGCCTATTTTCCGTAGAGGGAGGAAGAAGAACGAGCCCTTGTTTCACCACCACTGTACGAACATAAAACAGTCTCTTACACCTCCCGACACACATATAACAGTCTTACCACACAACCTAGCTAAACAGGCATTTAATGGGGGATCTGAGCTAATCCTATATTTAGTATTCCAATAAGGGCCATTTCCGTAACACTACCCCCACCTTTCTCGGAGCTCTCCCAGCCTCCATCTGGGCAGCCCGGCAATGGCCCTGTCTAACGTACAGCACAGATTCCCTTACTCTAACCCACAACATGGAAGCACTTACCTCCAAAAATCAGTGTCAAAGTAAGATTAGCATGTCCCTATCCTAGTGTGCCGGTCACCAATCTAACACAAATTCACACTCTATGCACATACTTAACATTCAAATTATGGATTTGAACGGGAGGGCATTCAATTTTACTTTTAACACCAATTTGCATAGGAGCAGAACATTCAAAGTTCAAAGTTCTTTCACGTGTTCGCCCCTTCATGCCCCTCCCGGCAGTATCGTCCATTCACCCCTGAGGGTTTCCTCACTTCGTGGCCTTATTGCCTCTCACCAGGTGAGTTCAGTTCGGCCCAGTGGCCTAATCTCACAAAGAGTTCTTCGGCCCACTGAGCCCACAAAATGGCACAAATCTTCAGCCGCAACGGCCCACAAAAGCACTTTGGCCTCAATGGCCCACAAAAATGCTTCGGCCCATATGGCTACTCACAAGCAGCAGCAGGCAACAAGCCCTGCATTGAACAGCAGGTGACACAACAATGGTGGCACGGTGATATCAAGGTAAACAATTGCAGTTCGGAGGCTTTCTTGAGGACGCAAATGGGTGTGATACCTTAGACCAGGTGAGATGGAGTGTACCCTTAACCTTCCTTGCCTGACTTGCATGGCAGGGCTTATTTTGGTTTTTTTTTTTTCCTCCTTTTTTTTTTACAGACAGGATGGTGTGTTTTTTACTCAACTGTTATCTTCGTGGATGTGTGCTCATGACATACTGGTGGCCTATCTGGCACTTGGAGAGGTGACCCAGCCTGGCCCTTGCCAACAAATTCTCCCATCAACACTACTGTACCAGATGTCACACATGAATGGTGCGGAGGAGAGTCCATCGAACCTAACCATTTACCTTTAGTTCTAGACAATGCGACAAACCCTGCTATGGCTAGAATGATCCTAATGACCCATTTTTCCCGACTGGCACACTGTTCCATTCTATAAACCTGGGCAAGGCCCTTCTTGTCTTTTTCCATTTCGTGGTGCCAGGCATAAATCGCTGGCTGGGAGTGTGACTACTAGGCCTCTTGCCTGCTTCCAATCGGGGGTGGGACACCAGCGACCACGGGGTTCACCTGAGCGTGCTTCTAGCGCTCCTAACTAAGGGGTGCTCTCTCACCCCTACGCCCATCACTATACTGTGCCTCATAGCACCTACAGTGCTCTCATAGCCCATACTGTGCCTCATAGCACCTACCTGTGCTCTCCTGCACTGAATTACCGTGCTCTCATGGCACCTTTGACAGCCTTCACCTGCCAGGAACCCCAAAGCCCTGCCCTGTTTCCTGACTCACCAACTTCCCATACCATGTACACCACAACCAGTATCCCCATATAGTGGGGCAACTTAGCATACACATTGTGCATTTTGTGACGAAAGCACCAAATTTGGCACACTAGTAGCCTAACATATTGTTACGAATTTGGGAATTCGATTGCACACAACATTCAGGTTCCTTTAGTCAGCTATGTCGATAAGTGCTTGTTCCCTAGATAGCTCACCTTTCATTGTTTAAATGTTCAGAAATCGATTAGATGCGCTGCGGATCGATTTAATAGTTAGGGAACGAACAATGGAGACATCCCTCCCCCTCTTCTGTGAAGAGGAAGAACCACCCTGCAGTCCGTGACTCATGATGTCAACAACTCCCTCCCACCCGTGGCTGAGCGGGGGAGGAGACGAGGGATGAGTCATGAGTCACGCCGGAGGGGAAGGGCGGAGAGAAGGATAAAGAGGAGATCTTTTCTTTTGTTCGGGGGCAGAGTTGGAGAAGGGAGTTGAGGGGAGTCGTTCAGCCGTCGGGTCCTGCTTGGCTTGCGTAGGTTGAGGCCTTCGGAAGCTTTTTGCTTCGGCTGGCTCAGTGAGCGGCTTCTGCTTGGCTCGGGAGAGCTTTTTGCTTCGAGCTGCTTTGCTTGGAAGAGAATTGAGCGTGGTCGCTCGGCTCGAGCTGCGAGTGGTGGCTTCTTCTTCTTGGTTCGTGGAGCTCTTTGTTCTCCATTTTGGTTCCCGGCTTGGTGCGACTCGTCGACCTTTTCTTGGAGGTGTTCCTTGGGGGAAGCGGCGCATCGACGGAAGGATCGGTGCATCGACGGAAGGATCGGCGCCTCGTCTCACCAGCACGTGTTGAAGCGCGGAGGATTCGCGGGAGCTCGGGAAGGATCGCAGCTCACGCGATTGGATCCAGCTCGCTCTCGCTGGAGCCCGGGTCCGAACAACTTGAAGACCACACGAGGTGGAGAGTTCAGATAGGTTCTGGGTTTCAGCTCACCTGTCCTCCGAGCTGGAGCCGTTATTAAAGGCCTCTGCCACCATTTCTTGGATGTGTGTGTGCGTACGTGTGTCCGGCCGTCTAATAAGTAGGAACTGCTGTTAAGTGCAAGTGACTGTACATAATAAGTAGACGGTTGTAGTTCTTTTGTGTGCTTTTGTTGCTTGCAAATTCCTTACGTTTTTGCCTTGTTTAATTGCATACGTGCTTTATATATAATGTCCTTGTGTGAATGTAAACCTGTTCGTTGCGTCCATCCTCATTGAACTGCCCCATCTTGCACTCGGAATATAGTTGGTTTTTAAATAGCCGGTAAAGTGATCGGGTCCAACGGGACCTGCGCGATAATACCCCGCTCGGTTCCAGAAGCGAGCTGCTTAAGCGGCTCGTTTCCAAGCGGTCCCGTTGAGGTACAATCCTCGGTAACCTACGGCGAATAATTAGGTAAATCGAAGATTTGGCGATCGGACCCTGTAGCGCGCGGGTAAGAGTACGGACAAGGTTGTGGTGTGGTTAAAAACCCACCCGTGGCTGGTTTCCGCGTTGATCCGGAAAGCCGCGACTGGATTGTCCGTTCGGTGGGCGAAGCACGCGCTATTGGTTAGACGCGGTCGTTCGCACGCTGACGGGCGGAAAACTACAACAATATTATGAACAGATTTGGATATTGGGCCATCTCAAATTCAGCCGCTGATGGCTGGTGGCAGCCTATTCACTGCATCAAAATTTTGAGATGGCCAATATCCAAATCTGTTCATAATATGATAGGCTACGAGTGTGCCAAATTTGGTGCTTTCCTCACAAAATGCACAATTGTTATGCTATTATTAGCTAAGTTGCCCACTAATACCTTAGCCTGCACCTACCCCTCACGTCTGCCTGCCAATGGAAACAGCCCAATCCATGTCGAATCTCTAAGTCCCCTAACCTACACCAACTTATTAAGAGACTCCTACCGACAGGACGTTGTTCGCACTCACTCTCCTCATCTGCACAATCACGCCATTCACCCAAAACATTTCAGTCACATCCCAGTGCCCACACCCAGCCACAACACATCCAACACCTTTCACGTTTATGTTGAAAACAACAACACACCAGTCCCTCGGATACCTATTGGTCATCAAATTTTAACTGGTACACTTTCATCAAACCCCATATATTTGTCTCTACGTCGTCGTCCGTTGGCCTCCCCATATCTGCCCTAATCGTTTATTCCAACATTAAAACGAAACATCAAAATCTCTTTCACCAGTCCCATGGAACCTCTGAATGGTTCCAACCAGGCATTTCAGTCTTCCCTCAAACAAGCCATTCTGTCATCCACTTGCTTCAGGTGTGTTAACGCTCTGCTCTAATGTCTCCACGCTTTTTCTTTCAATAATCACCCAAATCCACCGGTGCCACTCTTATGCTTCTGTCATCTCTCAATTTGCAATCACTTTCGGTACAATTTCAAATAAAATTTTCACATCCCCATATGGCCTGCTCTTTGGCTCATTGGAAGGGGAGTGAGGAACGAATCCCTCATTACCCATACATGAGGCCCGCCCTTCCGCCATGGCCAAAGGGGGTCAGTCTCAATGGGGCCGTGATCTACCCCTCCTTTCTTCCCAGGTTCGCGGAAGTCAGGCAAACCCAAATCGGTGGAATGGTCTCCCCTTTTCTCCAGGGTTCACGGAATCAGGTAAACCCCAATCAGGAGCGGCCTCCTCTTCTCCACAATCTCTAAGCATGATAACCCACTCAGCTAGCCAAACCACTCGTGTGCTCAGAAAGGTTTAAGACGCAAGTGACACACGCCAGTGTCGCCTGCGCACTCATCGGCTGTCTACCCAAAGTTCCTGTAGGCTGATAGAAAAATTAAAATCAATTTCTAAATTGGTTCTAAAATCCAATCTAAAACTGCTCCTGCATGCAGCAACCTCCAAACTCGTAAGAACCCTGCGGACTGTCCATTATGGTTCCGTCCTGGCTCAATTTCTGCTTGGTGGCATTTACTATTCTCCTTGCACCGAAACCTGTTGTCCTTGTGTCACCATCTTCATGTCAGGAACTCCAACAAGCAGGCGCACCTATCCAAGGTATGGTTGACATTCCACACCTTCAACTTGACTGTGTACGACCAAACGCCTGCACTCAGGGCTACTTTACGACGACCGCCAGGTGAGTACTCCACACGTTTTGGCCTCGCACGCAATACGGTGTGGTCGTGCGGAGTGTGGGCTCACAGCCTTCATTCACAGGCACTCACACACACATTCAGAGTCAGCATACGTGCACCCAATGACAGGAGTCCTTTCTTGAAATAAATTCAATTTCTAGATAAAGCTCATAGTCCGCACATGTTGCTATGCCACGTACCTTCTTCATGACAGAGTCACTCGTCGGTCGTTCTCTCCAGCAGGTTACTCATCATCGTTCGCGCATACCTCGGCTTGTCAGCTGCCCTGCTAGGACTGCAAAAATAGCATTCAACTCGTTACAACCCGCTGACTCCTCAATGTTCTAATTCACCCAGGGTTGCCTCTAATTGTGGTGCACGACGAGTGATGTCAACAAGTCCGTACCACAACATTACTCCCTGGGGATATCACATCTCACTATTGTGTGCGTTACCTCGGCTCATTATCCTTCCATTTAGTTCTTCTCCCGAGCCTTGTTGAATCGCTCTTCATCATAGAACCTTTGAGTTGTTCGTTACTGTCGCGAGTTTTCCATCTCTGTACTCCACCATGCTCCTCTTATTGTCATTCAAAATCGTTCTTTGTTTTCATCACCGTCCTCATGTTCTTCATTCCCAATCTAAGGTTCCTCATTTTGTTGATTTCCTTTTCCTGTTTCATTCCTTGTTATTTTTGTTTTCTATCCCACTGTCTCTCTCGTTCTTCCTTCTCCAA
>CM068952.1:176526615-176538969 GCA_035128595.1 Eptatretus atami
AGGAAAGAAAAGCGCGAATAATTCGAATGAAGTTTAAACAAATTAAATGTTGAAGGAGAAGAAGAAGAAGAAGAGGTGCCGTCGATGGGGAGTATGTTGCAGGGAGACGGCACTGAAGAGAATATTTTAAAAGTACATGTGAGTCGGTTCGAGGATGTATGGGTTTTTTTAACTTTCGTTACGAGTATGACTGAAAAGTGATGTATTCGTGTGCATGCTTGCTGTCGTGTTCAGATTGATTTGTGTTGCTTTCACGCGATGTAATAATAATTTGTAACGAGTTTTCCTCGATCCCGACAGTCCTGTGCGCATGCCAGATCGTGAAAGTTTTCTTGCATTGGAGATTATACATGAGGTAATTCGACGCTGAAGTGGCATTCGGCCCATCGTGCTTGCACTATATTCAATACCAGACAAGTTATTTATTAAAAAAAAAATTTTAAGCCAAAAAAAATTTTTTTTCAGCCCATCGTGCTTGCACCACATCAACACCAGATCAATTTATAGATATAAAAAATTTTTTAAAGCAAAAATTTTTTTTCAGCCCATCGTGCTTGACCACATCAACACCAGAATCGAATTTATATTAAAAAAAAAATTTAAAAGCAAAATTTTTTTTTTCAGCCATCTGCTTGCACCACATCAACACCAGATCAATTTTAATTAAAAAAAACCAATTTAAAGCAAAAAAATTTTTACACCCATCGTGCTTGCCACCACATCAAACCAGATCAATTTATATATAAAAAAAAATTTTTGCATTGGTGTTTTTCTTTTCGGGGGGGGGGGCAGTTGTATTGTGTTGTGGAGGCAGGTTATTCAAGTGAGAAACACGTCAACCACACACCATCCCGTGACGAGAGCTCCCACATGCCAACACGCCACACACATGACACCAATCACCACATGCTCAAAGCTACCCACCCATAAGTCCGATTTGTTACGAATCGGAACACCGTCGCACACAACCCAGAGTCCTTATAGACGTATATCCGTAAGTATCTGTATTCGTAGGTAGGGTCCCGTCCTATGGTTAATACTTTTTAAGGGTGATAATTGTACTCGTGCGCTGTAATTAAATTTTATTAGTTAGGATTTTACACACCAACAACTACAGCTACTACTACTATCTTTTACGATCCACTACAACAAACGCCACCTTCCCGCACTCGACGGTCGCCATAACGCACGTGTTTTTGGTGAGGACGTGGCGAGCCTTCGTCGCCTCGAGTCGAAGCTCCCGCTCGAGTTAGGTGGCAGAGAGCGTTTCTCAAGTCCAATGACGGAGGCGAGCCACCACACACGTTGCCCCAGCCAACGGGAGGCCGCACGAGGTCACCTGGTATCAACCACCGTCCAATCAGGGTGAGTGGCGTGGAGAAAAAAGGCCCTCCCTCGCTCAAAAAGCAGAGAGACGGCAGTTTCAGAGGATTCGGTGACGATGCGCAGACGGTCGGAGATTGGCGTCGGTCTGGGACCAGTGTTTCGGCCCCGTGATCGTGGCGACGCGGAGGGCTTCTGCAACTGTCTGCGTCGTGGTTGGAGCTCTGCGGTCATTTGGAGGGCTGGTCTCGTAGTCGAGCAGCCAGGATCTAAGCCTGACTTTGGGGCGTGGTGTTCGAGTCCCACCAGTGGTTCGGAGTGCAGTGTGGCCGCACGAAGCGACAGGTACCCCAGCCTGGCTACGAGATAGACCACGCGGGTCCATTCGTGTGTGTGTGTGTGTGTGTTGGTTTGTGTGTGTGTGGGTGTGTGTGTGAGTTCGTCGTGTATGTTGTATGTTCGTGTTGTGGGGCCCCGTGCTGATAAGTATAATTGATTAAGTGGGCTTTTTGTTGTATATTATTTACATTTCTGTTTCGTGATAATCTGTTCATGTGTTCCCCTCCCGATTATTTTATAAATAAAGTAATGCGCCTTCTGCTAAATGTCCCAGCTTGTTCTGTGTTTCTTTTATGCTTAGCACGGCTGCGTGTTGGAGAAATAGCGATAGCAGTAAAATTGTTATTTGGACCGGACAGGCCTCGGTAACCATCCGCTCGCGTTACACACAGTTCGACACGGTAACGGTCGTCCGCTTAGGCCTGCGAGGGTATGTGGAATTTCCCCGTGGAAGCTTTGCCGCGTGTGGGTACTTACTACTTAGGTTATTGAAGTTTCGGCAATTAAATCTTCCCACCGCAAATTATTGGCGATTCATGTCTGTAAGGCAAATCCTCTTCGGACTTAACTCGAGGTCAACTAAATTCCGGTGTGTTCTGGAGCGACTCTACTGCTCCCCTAGCTCTGCGCGCCCCGAACACCGGCCCCAACCACTCTCTGTCGCACCTCTCCACTCCGATAGCCAGTTACCTATCTAGTCCAGCTCCAAACACGTCAAACTGTTTCTCTCCCATACCTTTAAGAAGTTCAATCTTTGAGGGCAAGTTTCAAATCAAGCACCATAGTGTACTTCAACGGTAAGTCCCTCATTTATAAACTTGCTATTTACAAGCTTCAATCGCATTAGACAGGCTTCACAATGTGTTCTGAAAAGCGTTAACGTAAGAGTTATTCACCGTCATATCGTGACACTTTTGACTTTTTCCCAGCAAAATAAATTATCGTTAAATCTACTCATAATCTTGTTACTCTTAAATACCCGACATGAGCGGAGCCTTAACCTCAGCTATGTTTAATGTACACGTAGAACAAAGCATTCAAATTGATACGGAGAGTACATGAATCCAGATGTGTTTTCATCGGGCATCGTCCATTCCATTGTCCGTCGTCTCGTATTTACTATCGCCAAACCACTTTGCGATTCGCTTAAATTGCAGCAACATCCCCGACTGGAACCGGATTGCGAAGCTCGTTCCGTCAGATAATAGTCAAAAGGCGGACTTTGTAGAATCTTCAAAATCCAAACACCATCAGATGCTTACCAATTGAGTACAACAGGACAGTCTTGATGTTAAATTTGGAGCCAGGCCGATACGTGCCAAGTATGTCAAAATGCCCACTTGCAATTTTGGGAAGAAATCGCATAACCTCAAAAATATTCCCCAACCCACCATTCAGATGCCTACCAATTTGTATGTACAACATTAGGACAAGTTGTGATGTGAAATCAGAGCCATGCGTCACCGACCGAATGTCAAAAGTCTGACTTGGTCAATTTGGGGCAAAAATCGCAAAATCCTTCAAATCATCTTCTCCAGACACCCATTCAGAATATACCAAATTTTTGTACCAACATTAGACAATGTGAATGTTAAATTGTGAGCCCATGCCGATACTGACCAGGGCGAAAAATGTCCGACTGTCAATGTGGAGAAAAAAATCACTAATTCCTTCAAAAAATCATCTTCTCCGACCCACCATCAGATCTACCAAATTTGGTGTAAACTTTAGAAAACAAGTTGTGATGTTTATGCGGTGGTCATTGCTGACTGACTAGACCATTGAAAAAGCGAATTATCGATTATTGTCGACTCATTTTGCAAGCTTTCAAGTAATCAGGTATATGGGAGCACTCTACTCTGTTCCACCACCATCACTCCTGCACAAGCTAGTTTATGTTTTTAATCAGGTGACCAATTAGATCTGGACTGCTCAGACCATGTAAACCCTGACAAACCTGTTTCATGTCGGTTTCGGCTGACCTAACGTTCCCCCCACCAAGTTTCCGAAGAAGGTAGATATGTACCACCCAGCAGCGATTAAAGTCAAACCTGTCAGCCAGAGGAGCTCCTTGAGCCAACGCCATCCATATCTCGGCCAATGCGTCTGCGGACGTCGTCCGCGTGGGTTACTTTTTGAGAGGGTGCAGATTTGCATCCGCACATAAACCTTCACTCCAGAAACGCCAAAAAAAATGAAAACCCACTCCATGAGTACCTATGTGCACTGCCTTCGCAGGACAGTCACCGATGATGGATTGGGGAAATCCCTTCGGACCCCAACTCTTCATGATCGAGGAAACCATAGGTATACTTCCCAGCAGATGGGCGGGTGACACTTCACACCATCACGTTTCTGAGTGTCCATAACCAACGCTTCTCTGGTTACCTGAGTTCCTTCGGTGGATGCCTGAATGTCCTTCCCTAAGAGAGGGAAATGTCACCTCACGTTATCTAACTCAAGCATTGAACATCCCGTAGCAGCACTCTCTGAGTTCGGAACCATTATGGCAATCATGGCGTGTTATACACCTCCAAGTTCTGGTGCTCTGATCTTACCATTCCCAGATTGCGTAGCTGTTTCCAATAAGCTGCTCAATATAATGCGGTTAACACCAGTCAACACCGTATTATGAGACTAGGATTCGTCACTCCGGGGTCTTTCTTCCTGGTTCGTATATGCTCCGACTGAGGCGAGTATCTCACGGAAGGACGCATCCATGCCACGCCGAGTCTTGGTTGATCAGTGCCCCAGCAAATACTCTTATAGACTTGGGATTATCAATGCATCGACTGGAACTGAGAAGGATGTTATGAACATTGTTGTCCCCATGTCTGACTTGTGAACCAGAATAGCACTAATCCTTGACTTTGCAAGAAGTCATGATTAGGGGGGCTGTTCATGGTTCAGCACCCACAAGCTCTCTGTGACTGCTGGTATTCCAACTGGCAGTGTGGCAAGGGATTGACATGTGCCGTCAGATGGTCGCTTGGAGGAATTGATCCAAACTGCAGGGATTCACCGGAGTGCTCATTCCTCAATACTAACACCGCTTTAGTAGGCAACTCCTTCAGTTGCAAACCTTAAATCAGGAGAATGTTATCATCCCAGCCTGGTTGTTTGGCAAGCTCAAGGATGAGAGGGTAGCTGAGAGTGCCGAACAGGTTAAGTGGAATTTTGGGGGTTCTATGCTTTTTGGATCGCCGAAGAGTTGGGAGTTGCCTTCAAGACCACCCGTCCTTGGTGTTGCTGGTCAATGTTTGGAAACTCACCGATGAGGGTGAAGAATTAATTTTGTCTTCTCAATGGACCACTGATACCATTGACCAGACTCGCAGGGCCAGGCTACCTGGGATCTGCTGGCATCCATGCTCAATCTCAAGGCGGTGAAATGTCTGTATCATGGCGTTGCACTGCATTCTGTGCTCTGGCTGAACACAGCCCATTCATCCCTACTGATTGGAGGAGGGGCCTTGTTGACCCTCTCTGGAAGGAACGGGTGATTGCCCGGACGCAACAAAACTACCGAGGGTTGATGCTGCCTCTCAGTGCGGGCAAAGTCTTTTGCTCTGATAATATTGATAGAGTTCCCACCATCGCTTGATCACCACGCTCAGACACATTCCAGCGTCCTTTTACACCCAAGTGAGTAAACTATATTGGAATTCGTGTATCCCTTGCCTTTGTGTTTGAGATAGAGTATCATCATCTCATTACGTCCAGATCGAGAGTTCCCTATCCCTACTGGGGCCTTGCAGCCCCGATGTTTATCTCTGTTTATAAGCGTGTTTGATTCAGAGTTGAAAAGATCGCGGATGCCGTCTGGTTAAAGTGTATTCTTGCTTATCGAAATGTGCTTCCGCGTCTTTTTGTCTATCCTAATAACGGTCGATCTTTATGTCTTGAATCTCTTACTCTCACTCGCACGAGTTGCTGTCCTGAGATGTCCGGTGGGTTGGCCATCCTGTACGTCTTTCCAGTTGTTACTGGAGTTCGTCATGGGGGTGTGAACTTGCGCGCCACACTTGTCTCTGTGCTTTTATGGACTGTGATTCGGGGCGATTGTGGTTTCACGAGAGCGAGATCAGCTGCAGTCATTTGTTTGGAATGTCAGATCTCTTTCCTTGATTTTGCAGATGTGCAGTTATTTCATGTGCAGAGACTGAATATCCTTTTGGGCCTCTCGAGGTGCCGAAGACTTAAGTCTGAGGCCACTCTGATTCCGGATTTCTTGATCAAACTAAGATCCGGCTTTCCAATGCATCTTGAATAGCTGCTATCTTGTCCTGTACCTTGTTATTGGTAGTGAGACCGTTGAGGTCACGAAATGATATTCACTTACCTTGGCAGTAGTGTTCCATGCTCTGCTGACTGTGAGCCAGAGGTCAATGGATGTCTGGGATTGGGCCCTGGCCGAGTCATGGATTCACTGATCGCTTGGGGATAGTGCAACTTGCCATGGTATGACCTGGCACGAAAGACAAAATTCTGAGTCTTCAGTCACTTGTGGCGTCCAGATGTGAGATTTAGACTTTGACCAGGGATCATTCAGACAGAGACGTAATTCCCTTGTGGGAGCAGAGAGAATCTTCCTTCTTCTCCGGAAATCCTTGTGCTCTACTCGCTCTCCGGCCGACTTTTGTGTCCAACGAGTGTGTTGCTGAGGACTCAAAATGAGATTTCTTTCCCTGTCATAGCGCTTCCTTGGTTGTATCTTTTGAGGATACTGATTACCGCCCACCAGCGTGCATCACCACTTATCGATTTCTTCTCTTTTCTCGTCTTACCAAATAGTATTCGACGTAAAATCCGATAATCATAAAAGTCACTCACCACACAAGCTGAACGATACACCCCGATTCGAACCTCCCAGGTTCAAAACATCACCCGATCGCCGATCGCTTTTGCTACATGCGCAAGTACCCTGTATTTGCGGTTGACGCCTTCTCTCTTAAACCGCGCGGACCCCGTTTTTTGTCATTAAAATCTGTTTTGGCCGGGAAGTAGCAACAATAACGAAACGTATACATTCATTCCTTTCCTCCGTATCAACAGGGTGTCACAAATCCCCGTCCAACTCCAAGCGCTGATAAAAACATCAATGAAATGGGATAAGAATTATGTGGTTGATGCTTGTGTAGTGAAGCGTTTCTCAAAGTCATTATAGAGAGAAAATTTCTCTTCGGAGTATGTTTAGCATCACTTAGGATGAATGAGATGGAGATAGAATGAGCGGCTTGATGCTTGGTGAATGAACATTTCCTCAAGTTTCATTATCAAGATCAAAATAATACTCATGCACTTTTAGCATCACTTAAGGAGACATGAAATAGTGATAGATATAATGTGGCTTATGCAGTGAAGAAATTTCTCAAGTTTCTTATCAAGATCAAAATATCTATTATAACCATTTAGCATACTTAAAGATGAATGAAATAGATAGAATAATGTGGCTTGATGCTTGTGATGACATTTCTCAAGTTTCATTATCAAGATCAAAAATACTCATTCATCACCATTTGCTCACTTAAGGATAGATGAAATGGGAATATGAAAATGTGGATTGAACTGCTTTGTCGAATGAACATTCTAAAGTTTCATCTATCAAGATCAAACATATCTCATTTCATCACCATTTAGCATCACTAAAGAATGAATGAATGAATTATAATGTGCTTGATCTTTAGTGGAATGACATTTCTCAAAGTTTCATTATCAAGATCAAAATATCTCATTCTTCACCATTTGCCATCATTAAGGATGAAGAAATGGATAGAGAATTATGTGGCCTTGATGCTTGTGAATGACATTTTCTCAAAGTTTCATTATCAAGAAAAATATCTTCATTATCACCATTTAGCATCACTAAGGATGAATGAAATGGGATAGAATAATGTGGATTGATGCTTGTGAATGAAACAATTTTCTCCAGTTCCTTATAAAAGATAAAATCATCTGCATTCATCACATTTAGCATCATTTAAGTGAAATGAAATGGGGATAAGAAATGATGTGGCTGATGCTTGTGATGACATTTCTAAAGTTTCATTAATCAAATTCAATCTCATTTCTCATCAACCATTTTAGCATCAACTAAGGATAGAATGATGGGATAGATGATAGTGGCTTGATGGCTTGTGATGAACATTTCTGCAAAGTTCATTATCCAATCAAAATATCTCATTCATCACCATTTTAGCATACTTAAGGATGATGAAATGGATAGATGCGTGGCTTGATGGCTTGTGAATGACTTTTCTTCGAAGTTTCATTATAAGATCAAATATCTATTCATCACATTGTATGTAGCATCACTTAAGATAATGAAATGGGAAGAATAATGTGGCTTGATGCTTGTGATGAAATTTCTCCAAAGTTTCATTAATAAAGATTCAAAATATCTCATATCATGCACCTTTGCATCACTTAAAGATGAATGAATGTATATAAGAAATGATGTGGCTTGCATTGCTGTTGAAATGAACATTTCCTTCCTTAAGTTTCCAAAATTATCGGACGATCAAAAATCTCAATTCAACATTTTGGCATCACTTTAAAGATGAGTGAAAATGGTATAGGAAATGATGTGCTTTGATGCTGGTGAGAAGCTCTCAAAGTTTCCATATCAAGATCAAAAATAATCTCAATCATCACCATTTAGCATCAACTTAAGGATGAATGAATGGATCAGAATGATGTGGCTTTTGAATGCTGTGAAATGAAACAATTTCTCCAAAGTTTCATTATCAGATCTAAATCCATTAATTACCATTTGCAGCATCATCACTTAAGGATGAGAAATAGGATAGAATAATGTGGCTTGAACATAGCTGTGAATGAACATTTTCTCAAAGTTTCATTATCAAGATAAATATCTCATTCATTCACATCTTGCATCATTAAGATGAATGAAAATGGATAGAAAATGATTGTGGGGTGATGGCTTGTGATGAACATTTCTCTTCAAAGTTTCATCTATAAAGACAAAATATCATCGATTTCACACCATTATCATACCTAAAGAGATGAAATGGGATAAAGAATGATGTGGCGTTGATGCTTGTGAATGAACATTTATTCTCCAAAGTTTCATATCAAGATCAAATCTCATTCATCACCATATTCTTGCATCACTAAGGATAATGAAATGGATAAAATGATGTGGTTGGAGCATTGTGAATGAACATTTCTCAAGTTTTCATTTCAAATAATATCTCATTCATCACATTTAGCATATTAGGATGATGAAATGGGATAGAAAAAATGTTGGCTTGATGCTGTGAATGAATTTTCTACCAAAGTTTCATATCAGAATCCAAAATATTCTCATTCATCACCATTGCACAACTTAAAGATGATGAAATGGGAATAATAGATTGATGTGGCTTGATGCTTGTGAAATGACATTTCTCAAAGTTTCATAATCGAGATATTAAAATAAATTCATTACACCCATAACATAATTAGAAGATGAAATGAATGGGATGGAATGGATGTGGCTTGATGCTTGTTTTTGGAAAAAAAAAGGAACATTTCTTTCTCAGAAAGTACATTAATCAGATAAAATATCTCGTCTATTCATACACATTTTAGCATCACTTTAAGGTGAAGAAATGGAATAGAATGATGTCGGCTTATGCTTGTGATGCATTCTCAAAGTTTTCATTAATCAGATCAAAATATCTCATACTTTCAATGACATTTAGCATCACCTTAAACGATAATAAATAGGATAGAAATAATGTGGCTCTGAATGCTTGTGGAATGAACATTTCTCAAAGTTCAATTATCAAGATCAAAATATCTCATTCATACCATTTATCATCCCTAAAGATATGAAATGGGTAGAATGATGTGGCTTGATGCTTGTGATGAACATTTCTCAAGTTCATTATCAGATCAAAATATCTCATTCATCAACCATTTGCACCCCTTAAGGATGAATGAAATGGGATAGATGAATGTGGCTTGATGCTTGTGAATGACACATTTTCTCAAGTTTCATTATCAAGATCAAATACTCATCATTGCACATTTGATCACTAAGGATGAATGAAATGGTAGAATGATGTGGTTGATGCTTGTGACATGAACTTTCTCAAGCTTTCATTATAAGTAAAATATCCATTCATCACATTTTAGCATCACTTAAAGATGAATGAAAGGGATAGAATGATGTGGCTGATGTGTGAATGCACATTTCTCAAAGTTTCATTATCGAGATCAAAATATCTCATCATGACCATTTAGCATCACTTAAAGAGAATGAAATGGGATAGAATGATTGGCTGATCTTGGTGAATGAACATTTTCAAAGTTCTTTCAAGATCAATATCTCATTCATCACCATTTAGCATAACTAAGGAGGAATGAAATGGGAATAATTGGAGTTTATGATGTTATGGGGGGGATGGGGTAATAATGTAAATTTGTAAATTGTGAAAAGGGGGGTATGATATGAATGTGTGTGTTGGTGGGGTGGGGAAGGATTGGATGGGTAAACGTGGGGATGGGGGATAATGATTGAATGTGTTGAAATGATATGGGTGAATGGGAAAGGGGGATGAATTTGATGAGTGGATGATTGTGTGATGGGGAGTGGGAAGAGGATTTGATGGTGGTGAGTGGGATTGGGTGGGGAATTTTGTGAATATTAAATTTTGTGTGGAGTTTTGATGGAGGGAATTTGTGCTTGATGCTTGTAATGACTTTCAAAGTTCAATTATCAGATCAAATATTTATTCATCCCATTAGCCACTAGGATTGATGAGATAGATAGAATAATGTGGCTGATGTGTGATGAACATTCAAGGTTCATTTAAAAATCAAAAATTATTCATCAACCATTTAGCATCACTTAAGATGAATGCAATAGATAGATATGTGGCTTGATGCTTTGAATGACATTTCTCAAAGTTCATTACTGAGATCAAAATTCCTCTTCATACCATTTAGCATCACTTAAAAGATGAATGAAATGGAATTATAATAATGTTGGATTGAATGCTTGTGAATGAATTTCTCAGTTTCATTATCAGATCAAATTTATCTCATTCATCACCATTTTCATCACTTAGTCTCTATAAACCGCAACACTGCTCTTATTGTGGGAACGCTATTTCAGTAATGTGACGTCCCACGTAACAGAATGGCGACAACTGCGAAACGAATAAAGTAAATAAACCTTTTGAGAAATGTATGTATATATGTATGTTGTCTAACTTGGAACTCTTATCATTACTGAATTAGTCAACATATGAATAGCGTTTTAATCACATTTGGTTAACCCTTTGCGTCAGTGCCGGATTTCATGAATGGTGGAGATGAAGTAAAGCAGTGGTTTTAAACATTTTTCACTGATGACACCCTTACTCTCATGTCTTTATCTCTGTGACACCTCTATTCATTTTCATTCTGGGAAATTGTTGCTTTGAGAAACTGCCGACTCATGAGTTAATATTGGAACAAAATGCAAAATTTCAGGAGTGTTTTTGAGGGCTTTTATTACACACCAATGGGCAGGATCGCATCTGGAAAAATAAATATTATCTCAACATTCTTCACACAAAACTACACCTCCAAGACAGAATCGCATCCGAAAAAGAAATATTAACCTCAACTTCTTCAACAACACAACATGATCACTTCAGGGAAAGAAGTTGTTGAAACTTCTCAATGCCCACGAAGAAAACCGCTATCAGCCTGTAACATCGATATACTGTATATGTGATAATCCTGTTTAATACACTGAGGGAAAAACTGAGAATGGAAAGGCATAACGATTGCGATACTTGATAACGCTTCCGCAGATGGCTTGGGCCGACTGGTTGACTTGATCCTGGTGAGCCCTGAGGTGGTGGGCGGCCTGGGCATCACTGTTGGGGTGGTGGAGGCCCCTAGGGCAGATGCCCTGGTTGCCCTCTTGGGTAAATCCACGCAGGCGTGGTGCATTTGTTTTTACAGCCGGCATGGTTCCCTGTTGCTTATTTTTTTTTCAAAGGGCTGTGCATTCAAGTGGTATTTTCAAAACACAACTTCGTTTGTTCAGTTAGGTGAAAAAAACCAAAATTGATGAATAACTAAAATGAATAACGGAAATTGAAACAAAACTGAATAACTGTGAATAACAAAAATTAAAAACAAAAACAAATTTTTTTTACATTTATCCCCGTCGCAAATCTGCGCCTGCGCATGCCCAAGGGTTAAAAACCCCAACACCACTTTGAGTAACTACACCCCGTTTTTTTGTCACGTTCAACTTGCATCGTTACTTTTGACAACTGTCGTGTAAAGTCTTATGTAGCAAAATGAGGTCTGTGGGACTTGCATGTAATCTCTTACACCATACTTATTTTGTAGAGGAATATGTCTGGATTTTGGAAAAATATGGTGTACTCTTTTTTTTCAGGTCCATTTGTCCATCCATCCATGGGGACCATACTACTGTAGCAGACATTGGCGCTACCTAAGCTGTCTCTGGCTATTGGGGCACAATTTCGGACACTGGTCACTACTCGACAGTATACCCGCAGCTGGCACTCATTTTTGCTGACCTCAGAGGATGAAGCGCAGAGTCAACGCCAACTGGTTATTAATTCAACAACCGATGGGATTTGAAACTCAGGATCCTGGGATCCACAGCCCACCACTACCATTAAGCCAACAGCCAAAGTCCATATGGACCCTCCCCTC
>CM068952.1:176543543-176557950 GCA_035128595.1 Eptatretus atami
GTGTCGAAATCAAGACGGCACCAATCCGTGTCGAAATAGACACGGGTCTAATCCATGTCGAAATAGACACGGGTCCAATCCGTGTCGAAATAGACACGGGTCCAATCCGTGTCAAAATCAAGACAGATCCAATCCGTGTCGAAATCAAGATGGGTCCAATCCATGTCGAAATAGACATAGGTCTAATCCGTGTCGAAATCAAGACAGGTCCAATCCGTGTCAAGCTCAAGACGGGTCTAATCCGTGTCGAAATCAAGACGGGTCCAATCCATGTCAAAATAGGCACGGGTCATATATGTGTCAAAATCAAGACGGGTCTAATCTGTGTCGAAATCAAGATGCGTCCAATCCATGTCAAAATAGACACGGGTCTAATCCGTGTCAAAATCAAGATGCGTCCAATCCATGTCAAAATAGACACGGGTCTAATCTGTGTAGAAATCAAGATGCGTCCAATCCATGTCGAAATAGACACGGGTCTAATCCATGTCGAAATCAAGATGGGTCCAATCCGTGTCGAAATCAAGACAGGTCCAATCCGTGTCAAGCTCAAGATGGGTCTAATCCATGTCGAAATCAAGATGCGTCCAATCCATGTCGAAATCAAGATGGGTCCAATCCATGTCGAAATAGACTCGGGTCTAATCCGTGTCGAAATCAAGACAGGTCCAATCCGTGTCAAGCTCAAGACAGGTCTTAATCCGTCGAAATCAAAGCGGTCTAATCTGTGTCGAAATTTCAAGATAGCTGCCCAATCCATGTGAAGATAGACAGGGTCTTAAATCCGTGTCGAAATCAAGACTAGGTCCATCCGGTGTCGAATCAAGACAGGTCCAGTCCGTGTCCAGCTCAAGACGGGTTCCAATCCGTGTCGAAATCATAGACAGATCAATCCGTGTCGAAATCAAGATGGGTCCAATCCATGTCGAAATAGACACGGGTCTAATCCTGTCGAAATCAACACAGGTCCATCCGTTCAAGCTCAAGACAAGGTCTAATCCATGTCGAAATCAAACAGGTCCAATCACGTGTCAAGCTCAAGAAGGTTCAATCCGTGTCGAAATCAAGACGGGTCCAATCCATGTCAAAATAGGCACGGGTCCAATCCGTGTCAAACTCAAGACGGGTCTAATCTGTGTCGAAATCAAGATGGGTCCAATCCATATTCAAGCTCAAATGGGTCCAATCCGTGCTGAAATCAAGACGGGTCCAATCCATGTCGAATCAAGACAGGTCCAATCCGTGTCAAGCTCAAGCGGGTTCAATCCGGTCGAAATCAAGACGGGTCCAACCATGTCAAAATAGGCACGGGTCCAATCCGTGTCGAAATCAAGAAAGGTTCAATCCGTGTCGAAATCAAGATGGGTCCAATCCATGTCAAAATAGACACGGGTCTAATCCATGTCGAAATCAAGATGGTTCCAATCTGTGTCGAAATCAAGACAGGTCCAATCCGTGTCAAGCTCAAGACGGGTCCAATCCCTGTCGAAATCAAGACAGATCCAATCCGTGTCAAAATCAAGATGGGTCCAATCCATGTCGAAATAGACATGGGTCCAATCCATGTCGAAATAGACACGGGTCCAATCCGTGTCGAAATCAAGACAGGTCAAATCTGTGTCAAGCTCAAGACGGGTTCATTCCGTGTCGAAATCAAGACGGGTCCAATCCATGTCAAAATGGGCACGGGTCCAATCCGTGTCAAAATCAAGATGGGTCTAATCCGTGTCGAAATCAAGATGGGTCCAATCCATGTCAAGCTCAAGACGGGTCCAATCCATGCAGAAAACAAGACAGGTCCAATCCATGTCGAAATAGAAACAGGTCCAATCCGTGTCAAAATCAAGATGAGTCCAATCCGTGTCAAACTCAAGACGGGTCCAATCCATGTCAAAATCTAGAAGGGTCCAATCGCGTGTAAAAATCTAGAAGGGTCCAAATCCGTGTCAAAATCTAAAGGGTCCAATCCGGTGTCAATCAAGCATCAAACGATTGGTCAATCCATGTCGAAATAGACACAGGTCTAATCCGTGTCGAAATCAAGACGGGTCCAATCGTGTCAAGCTCAAGACGGGTCCAATCATGGCAAAATCTAGAAGGGTCCAATCCGTGTCATGCTCAAGACGGGTCCAATCCGTGTCAAGCTCAATATGGGTCCAATCCATGTCAAAATCAACATGGGTCCAATCCATGTCGAAATAGACACGGGTCTAATCCGTGTCGAAATCAAGACAGGTCCAATCCGTGGTCGAAATCAAGATGGGTCCAATGCATGTCGAAACAGACACGGGTCTAATCCGTGTCGAAATCAAGACAGGTCCAATCCGTGTCAAACTCAAGACGGGTCCAATCCATGTCAAAATCTAGAAGGGTCCAATCCGTGTCAAAATCTAGAAGGGTCCAATCCGTGTCAAAATATAGACGGGTCCAATCCATGTCAAAATCTAGAAGGTCCAATCCGTGTCGAGAATCAAGATGGGTCCAATCCATGTCAAAATCTAGAAGGGTCCAATCCGTGTCAAAATCTAGAAGGGTCCAATCGCGTGTCAAAATCTAGAAGGTCCAATCCATGTCAAAATCTAGAAGGGTCCAATCCGTGTCAACATCTAGAAGGGTCCAATCCATGTCAAACTAAAGACGGGTCCAATCCATTTCAAAATCTAGAAGGGTCAATCCGTGTCAAAATCTAGAAGGGTCCAATCCGTGTCAAAATCTAGAAGGGTCCAATCTGTGTCAAAATCTAGAAGGGTTCAATCCATGTCAAAATCTAGAAGGTCCAATCCGTGTCAAAATCTAGAAGGGTCCAATCCGTGTCAAAATCTAGAAGGGTCCAACCGTGTCGAAATCAAGATGGGTCCAATCCGTGTCAAAATCTAGAAGGGTCCAATCCGGACGGGTCAACCGTGTCAACTCAAGAGGGTCCAATCCATGTCAAAATCTAGAAGGGTCCAATCCGTGTCAAAATCTAGAAGGGTCCAATCCATGTTAAAATCTAGAAGGGTCTAATCCGTGTCAAAATCTAGAAGGGTCCAATCCGTGTCGAAATCAAGATGGGTCCAATCCGATGTCAAACTCTAGAAGGGTCCAATCGCGCGTGGTCAAAATCTAGAAGGGTCCAATCCGTGTCAAAATCTAGAAGGGTCCAATCCGTGTCAAAATCTAGAATGGTTGAATCCTTGTCAAAATCTAGAAGGGTCCAATCCGTGTCAAAATCTAGAAGGATCCAATCCGTGTCGAAATCAAGATGGGTCCAATCCATGTCAAACTCAAGACGGGTCCAATCCGTGTCAAAATCTAGAAGGGTCCAATCCGTGTCAAAATCTAGAAGGGTCCAATCTGTGTGAGACTTAAGATGGGTCCAATCCATGTGGAAATTGACACGGGTCTAATCCGTGTCGAAATCAAGATGGGTCCAATCCGTGTCAAACTCAAGACAGGTCCAATCCGTGTCAAAATCGAGAAGGGTCCAAACCTTGTCAAAATCTAGAAGGGTCCAATCCTTGTCAAACTCAAGATGGGTCCAATCCATGTCGAAATAGACACAGGTCTAATCCGTGTCAAAATCAAGATGGGTCCAATCCGTGTCAAACTCAAGACGGGTCCAATCCTTGTCAACATCTAGAAGGGTCCAATCCGTGTCAAAATCTAGAAGGGTCCCATCCATGTCAAACTAAACATGGGTCCAATCCATGTCGAAATCTAGATGGCTGCAATCCGTGTCGAAATCGAGACGGGTCCAATCCATGTCGAAATCTAGAAGGGTCCAATCTGTGTCAAAATCAAGATGGGTCAATCCGTGTCGAAATCTAGACAGATCCGCAGGTTGTGAGCCGGAGGTCAATAAACATCTTGGTCGGGCCTGGGGAGTCATGGATTCACTGCATTGTGAGATGTTGTGCTCTCGGTACCTGTGCAGGAGGACGAAAGTCCCAGTCTTCAAGTCCTTGGTGCTTCCAGTCTTGCTCTATGGTGAGACTTGGACTCTGACAAAGGATCTGAGACGGAGACTTAACTCCTTCGGTGCCTTATCTCTTCGGAGAATCCTTGGCGATCGCTGGCCAGACTTTGTGTCCAACGATCGGTTGCTGAGAGAGACTCAAATGAGATTTCTTTCCTGTATAGTCCATGACCATCAGCTGCAGCTGTATGAACATGTGGCTTGATTTCCTGAGGCTGATCCTGCTCACCAGATTCTCTCAGTGAGGCAAATGTGGCGATGTGGCGATCAGTGAGGCAAATGTGGCCTCATGGTTGCAGCAGGTTGATCGGCATCTCAACGAGATGGGGATGGGCCAGGCATCTGCCTGGGGGATGGCCAGACGAAGGCCCCTGGAGTACCAACGGAAAGTGGACGCAGCGACGCGCTGCTCCGGCGCATGTTCCCATACCTAACCTCACCTAATTCTACCCCTCCCTTACTTTCGGCACACAATACTATGTCTTCCACAAACAGCATGCTCCATGGTGCCTGTGTTCTCACATCATCTGTGTGAACATCCATCATAATAACAAACAAAAATGGGCTTAATGCAGAGTAGACTGACTTCGAAAATATCTGTCACTCCAACACTGCTCCTCACTTGTGTAGAGCGCCCGTTGTACATATCCTGGATCAGCATCGCATACTTCTCTGGCATATCTCTATCCCTATCTCTCTCTCTCTTTCAAACAGTTCCTCAACCCTTGTTAAGGCACTCTATCATCGGCCTTTTCCAAATTGATAAACACCAAATGTAGATTCCCCTTTCCTTCTCCACACTTTTCAACCATCTGTTGAAGAGTGAAAATCGTGTCAAGTGCACCTGCCTGTTATAAATCCAAATTGCTCTTCTCTGGCCATCACTTCCTCCCTCAACCTTCTCTCAATAATTCTTTCCTAGATCTTCATTGTGTGTGACATAAGTTTGATGCGTCTGTAGTTGTTGCACACTTGCATATCTCCTTTCTGCTTGTAAATTGGGACTCGGGACCAATATACTTTCTGGCCTGGTGTTGGCTTCGTGGTTAGGGTGGTGGCTTGGGATCCTCGGGGTCCTAAGTTCGAGCCCCGCTGGCCACTGAATTAACATCAGGGGGGTTGACTCAGCCTGTCATCCTTCCGAAGGTCGGCGAAATGAGCAGCAGTATACTGGTAATTATCCCTGCGTGTCAAAGGTGACGAAAGGGTTGGCATCAGTAAGGGCATCCGACCGTAAAAACATTGCCGCAAGAAAAGGGTACCATGATTGGAGCCCGCAAAAAGCTGACCCCTGCTCAGGGAAAAAAGGCTTTAAAATGGTGTGATAAAAATGGTGTGACCAATATGCTTTCTCTCAACTCAGTTGGCATTTCTTCCCTCTTGAGAATGCCCTCTTGTCATATAAAGGAAACTTTTCAGCATTGAAAAGATCATGTTTACACTTTCAATGGGATACATTTGAATCATAAAAAGGGCACTTTACTCTCATCAAAAGGCCACTCTTTAGAGAGAAAAGGACACATATGTAGGTCAAAAAGTATGGGGGTGCCACCTTGCACTCCACCCCCCCCCCCCAGTTTCGCCACCCTAATCCATAGTAAGGGCAGAACCAGGATTTTTGTTTTGATCTAGGGGTGGGAGTTTTGATACTCATAGTCATACTGTCATAGTCATTCTTGTTGGGTGTGTGTGTGTGTGTGTGTGTGTGTGTGTGTGTGTGTGTGTGTGTGTGTGTGTGTGTGTGTGTGTCTGAGTGGGCCCTGTCTTTAAGTAGGATTGCTTAAGTGTTTTATTTTCATTGTACATTGCATTTTATTCGTGATTAAGCCTGCTCTGTGTCTCCCTCCCTTATAAATAACCCCCTGTTCACTGTACCAGCTCGTTGTTGTGCTTTGTATGATTGACCCAGCACGGTTCATGCTTGAGAACCAGTAAGCCGATTGGGCTGTAAGTTGTCGTTTCTTTTGGTAATTCCGCTCGGTTACACTGGACCGAGGTCGTTAGAGCGACCCGGTTCGACAGAGTCGTTGAGGGTGTGACTTCCCCGGTAATTTGATGACGTGGGTACTTAGGTATATTGAAATTTGGCTATTAACCGTACCCCACGCCGTCAGAGAATTGGCGATCACGGTCCTTAAGTGACCCGTGACCTTCGGAGTTGTTTGAAGGTTACGACCTGCAATTCCGGGTGTTCGGTGGGGGTACCTCAGAAGTTCGGTGGGAGTGTAAAGCAAATCAGTAACGACTTGGGTATCAGATAATAAGGCTGTGTGTGCATCGAGAGTTTATAACAGCACGTCCATCGCTCTGGCTCAGCCCGCCAGACTCCTCACCCGTGTCACCACGTCACATCCTGTGACGTGTATCTAAGCATCAAGCATACTTGCATTGTCCATTGTATATTTGCATTGAAACATATTTGAGACATTGCGTTGTATAAAAATCGAATTGTCAGCAGCAATCGGTGATTTTGTTTAACATTAGTGGGATTACAGAATAACTGTTCAACTTTTGGGATATTTAAATTATTCCAAACTATCATATTATGGGATATGTAATATTCCAAATTAGAATGTATTTATTAGTGCAGACTTTGGGGGATGCAAGATCTGGGGGGTGTCAAGGTGTAACCTCATATACATGTATCATCCTGATTACCAAACCATGGGGGGGGGGGTGGGGGGAATGGCATGATGTTTTGTGTAGGGAAGAATACATTGTCCGAATTCTATCACACTGCGACATCCAAGCAAACATCACCATTGGACGATTATCGTCTTGGCGTCTAGTCCCAGTAGGTTTGACCACCTTTCAGCAAATAATATGGAATAGGCAAAGCCTTAGAAGCGAACGTAGAATTCTTCTTACATTCGCTTCTGAAATATATCAAATTAAAGTCTTTTTGCTAAAAAAAAATATATATATATTACCTCAACATTACCTTCACAAGAACAGCTACACCACCGAGAACAGATCTCATCTGAAAAAAATAAATATTACCTTAACATTACCTTCACAACAACAACTACACCGTCTAGAACAGGATCTCATCTGCAAAATAAATATTACCTCAACATTACCTTCACAACAACTACACCGCCTAGAGCAGGATCTCATCTGAAAAAAAAAATTCCTCAACATTACCTTCACAACGACAACTACACCGCCTAGAACAGGATCTCATCTAAAAAAATAAATATTACCTCAACATTATACCTCAACATTACCTTCACAACAACAACTACACCGCCTAGAACAGGATCTCATCTGAAAAAAAAAAATTCCTCAACATTACCTTCACAACGACAACTACACCGCCTAGAACAGGATCTCATCTGAAAAAATAAATATTACCTTAACATTACCTTCACAACAACAACTACACCGTCTAGACAGGATCTCATCTGCAAAAATAAATATTACCTCAACATTACCTTCACAACAACTACACCGCCTAGAACAGGATCTCATCTGAAAAAAAAAAAATTCCTCAAATTACTGTGGTGAAATAAGGATGAAGTGACGAATGATCACGTGACGCGTGGCTCGCGCGCAGACAGATAAACCGGGTGTCGCGCCGCTCGGTGGGACTGTCCCTGGGGCATTGCATTAACTGCTGTGGTTCACTTGCTGCACCTAAATGGTGGGAATTGAGAGTGTACCAGACTCCATGTACTTGCTGGCTAATTGCTTTTATACCCTGCGTGTTTGATAACAATATTATTTCTCTTTTCTCTGCTTGTAGAGACGGCTCGAATCAAGTGAAATAAAGCCTTACAATCTGAAGGTTTTTCCTATCACAGTTATACAATTTATTTCACTTGATTCTTTTGGCTGCATCAACGATCATGGACAAGATCTACAAGCGGAGAGATTCGATGCGGATCCGAACGCTACCGACTCGGAGATGAGTGGACCCATTGGTACCGCTCCTTCTCGCACTACCTGACCATCATTGAAGAGGAGCCGACGAACTGGCCGCACTCGTGAACCATGTCTCGCCAAGCGTATTCAGGCTCTTCTCGGAGTGTGACACTTACGACGCAGCGATCGACGTGCTGCGAGCGCTTTACGTGAAGCGCAGAACGAGGTATACACAAGACATCTTCTCAACACCCGCAGGCAAGAACGGTGAGACAGTCGATCAGTACCTGCAAGCTCTGAAGCAGATGGGCAAAGACTGCAATTTTCGGGCTGTAACCGCCGAGGAACATCGAGATGAAGCGACCCGGAGGCCTTCATCCAGGGGCTCAAGTCAGCCCCCATCCGGCAACGCTTACTGGAAAAAGCACAACCCGATCTTGAACGGTTGCCAACCAGGCCCGAGCTATGGAAACGGCACAGCAGCAAGCGGAGGCCTATGGACACCGGTGCTGCTAATGAATGCGGCTACCACGGAAACTCAAAGAATCCCCGGGCAACCACCGATGCTGAGGAGGAGGATAATCCCGAGAATCGGACACCCAGACCACGTCGAGCTCCTCGGCAACCACTCCGGTTGGTAAATGTTTCTTTTGTGGGTATAAAAGACACCCCCGTAGCAAATGCCCCGCCAGGGATGCCACATGCATGAACTGTGACAAGAAAGGACATTATGCCAGGGTATGCAAATCTACTCTCAGAAGAAATAAACCACCTCCGCTGCCCTCTACTTACAAAAGAAGGTGACAGCAGCTTCACCGGGAAATCTATCCAAAGCTATCATCAAAGTACGAATTAACGGGCATATGGCCGAGCGCTGATCGATACCGGCAGCTCTGAAAGTTTTCGTCGATAGCTCACTAGCGAGAGACAGAAAATGGAAGGTCTACCCGACCGACAATACGGTATGCATGGCTTCGACATGCCTACAGTCAAGCGCACAAGGTACTGTAACGTCGAACTAGACGTAAAGGGCTACACACATCGGGATGTAAGGGTACTGGTGCTTCGTGATTTATGTGCGGATGTAATCTTGGGCATAATGTCCTCAAGCAACACACGAGTGTCGAAATACCCTTTGGCGAAACAAACCCCGACTAATTCTGAATGCTCGCACCACCGCCGAGGTATCGCCCCCCTGCTGTTTGCAAACTTATCGCCGGACTGCAAACCGATAGCGATCAAATCGCGACGTTATACCACTGCCGATACAAACTTCATCGCTTCTGAGACTAAGCGATTATTGGAGGAAGGTATTATAGACCGAGCGATTCGCCATGGCGCGCACAAGTATTGGTGACCTCCAACCAGAACCATAAGAAACGAATGGTTGTCGATTATTCTCAAACGGTCAATCGCTTCACCCACCTCGATGCCTACCCATTGCCGCGCATAGACGAGATGGTCGAACGAGTGGCCATTACAAAGTATTCAGCACCATTGATTTGCAGAGCGCGTATCATCAAATTCCCATTCGAGAGGAAGACAAACCTTACACCGCGTTCGAGGCGGGCAGGCGACTCTATCAATTTAGAAGAATCCGTTCGGTGTCACTAATGGAGTGGCCTGCTTCCAGCGAGTCGATGGACGACATCATCTCGGATGAAAACCTCAAAACACTTTTGTTTACGTGGACAATGTCACGGTGTGCGGAAAGGATCAGGGGGAACATGACGCGAATCTGGACAGATTCTTGAGTATGCTAGAAAATTAATCTGACGCTGAACTATGACAAAACGTATTCTCGGTAAAGTCAATCGATCTACTCGGATACACAATAGCGACGGCACAATCAAGCCCGATCCTGAACGTTTGCGCCCGCTCCGCGAGCTACCCACCCCATGACCTGCAATCATACGTCGGTGATCGGGATTTTCGCGTACTACAGCAGTGGATTCCCAAATACTCTGAGAAAATACATCCTCTGGTGCACTGCAAGAGCTTCCGCTAGATGCCGCTGTGTGAAAGCCTTCCACAGCTCAAAGATGATATCAGTAATTCCGTAGTATTATCGATCGAAGCACGTGCCGATGTGGTGGAACGGACGCTTCCGATCACGCGATCGCCGCGACGCTCAATCAGTCCGGCCGACCCGTCGCGTTCTTCTCGAGAACCTATCTGGAAGCGAGCAGAGACACTCGGCGATAGAGGAAGGAAGCGTACGCTATTGTCGAAGCCCTACGTAAATGGAGACATTATTTACTGCGCAACCACTTCACATCGTACGGACCAGCGATCCGTTTCCTTTATGTTGATGGGAAAAACAACGGGAAAATTAAGAATGACAAAATAATGAGATGGCGGATAGATCTATCTTGTTATAATTTACGACATTGTTTATCGGCCTGGAAAGGAAAACCCTGCTGCCGACGCCTTCTCTCGGGTCCACTGTTCGGCGGACATCAGGTCGGGCCTTGCAAGACCTCCATGCCTCCCTGTGCCACCAGGGGTGACTAGGATGGCACACTTTGTACGTAGACAAAACCTTCCCTATTCTATCGAAGATGTTAACAAGTGAGTGCTTCTTGCCCTGTTTGTGCCGAACTAAAACCAGATTCTATGGCGCCGCCCGGGCAAGTTGATCAAGGCTACTTCACCCTTCGAGAGACTCAACATCGACTTTAAAGGGCCTTCCGAGTGAGACAGAAAACGATACGACTCACGTGTTGTTGACGAATACTCAAGGTTCCCGTTCGCATTCCCCTGCTCCGGATATGACCTCGGGCACTGTCGTGAAATGTCTCTCTGAACTCTTTGCCTGTTGGGAACCTTCGTACATACATTCTGGACAGAGGTCCGTGTTTCATGTCGGCCGAACTCAAACGGTTTCTATATGAACACGCAGCAACTAGTCTAACGACGAGTTACAACCCACAGGTAATGGGCTGGATGGACGATATAACGGGGTCATTTGGGAAAGCCGTAACCCTGCACTCAAATCGAGAGACTGGGGCTCGGGCGTGGGAGGTTACCCTCCCGATGCCCTGATTCCATACGCTCTTTGCTCTGTACGTCCATCAATGCTACTCCGCAGAACGAATGTTGCTCACCAACGACGAATATACCGGCGGACATTCGTGCCCGACTGCTACCATATCCGGCGTACGGTGTTCATGAGCGCCCGGTACGACAAAGCAAGTATGAACCAATTGTGAGAGAGTCGAACTCATCGATGCTAATCCTGAGTATGCTCATGTTAACTTCCATGGGCGGGAGACCACGGTGTCGGTCGCCACCTGGCTCCCACGGGACCTTCCCCCTCTCGTACTCCCCCCGCGGTACTCCTCCCTCTGGTACTCCTCCCTCTGACATTCCTCCCCAGTGTTTCTCCCTCAGGTGGCACCTCACCCGTGAATGGTGGCGTCGGGGATGATGTAGACGGGGCTACCGCCATCCCACCCGAAGAGCAATCGTGGAGACATCCCCGGCACGAATCGAGGCTCCTCAGGTGGATCGAAAGCCTCCCTCAAGTGAAACGCCCCATATACTCCCGGAGAGCCGACGGATTAAAACCCCTCGCCGACTCAATCTGTAAAGGGAATTATCGGCATCCCTTGATAACCCTCACTATGCTTCTATAAACTCCAAATGATTCTCACTGCTTGAAATGTATGCTCCTGTAGTTTTAAATGACTCTCACTGCTTGAAATGTATGCCCCTGTAGTTTTAAATGCGCTCTCGCTGCTTGGAAATGTATGCTCCTCTTACTTTGAAGTAATCATGGTGCGCTGTTGGACCCCCTGGTTACATTTTAAAGATGGGGAGAATGTGGTGAAATAAGGATGAAGTGACGAATGATCACGTGACGCGTGGTCGCGCGCAGACAGATAAAAACCGGGTGTCGCCGCGCTCGGTGGACTTCCCTGGGCATTGCCATTAACTGCTGTGGTTCACTTGCTGCATCTTAAATGTGTGGAATTGAGATGTACCAGACTCCATGTACTTTGCTGGCTAATTGCTTTTACACCTGCGCTGTGTTGATAACAATATATATTTCTCTTTTCTCTGCTGTAAGACGGCCTCGAATCAAGTGAAATAAAGCCTTACAATCTGAAGGTTTTTCCATCACAGTATTACATTACCTTCATAACGACAACTACACCGCCTAAACAGGATCTCATCCAAAAAATTAATATTACCTCAACATTATACCTCAACATTACCTTCACAACAACAACTACACCGCCTAGAACAGGATCTCATCTGAAAAAAAAAAAAAAATCCTCAACCTTACCTTCACAACGACAACTACACCGCCTAGAACAGGATCTCATCTAAAAAAATAAATATAACCTTCACATTACCTTCACAACGACAACTACATCGCCTAGAACAGGATCTCATCTAAAAAAATAAATACTAGAAGCGAACGTAGAATTCTTCTTACATTCGCTTCTGACTTACCTATAACTTGTTCACAACTGTATACGCAATTTCCGGTTACTTCGGCCTGGATTCGGGATCAGCGATCAAATAATGTTAAATCATGATTAAAATTATTTTTTGATGATGCGGGAGATATCTTATTTAAAATCATTGGAGGAAATATACACCATGTCTGATATTTGGGTCTTTCATGTCTCCGACGATGCCTTTATCTCCCGGCATGCATCATTCCCCATGACAAAAACCGGAAACAAAAAAAAAACCAGAAGCAAAAAAAAAACGGAAGCAAAAGGGTCATAGCCAACGACACGGATTCACAATTGCCAGAGTATTGTTTTTTTTGTTGTTCCTATTCTCTCATGTGCACGCGTTAATAATATTCACAAGATAGGAAATAAAAACCCAATCGTGTTTATACACCGCACAGCGTTAAAAAAAAAACCGGAAGCAAAAGGTCATAGCTAGCGACACGGATTCCAAATTGCCAGGGGTATTGTGTTGTTCTTGTTTCCTATTTTCTCATGTGCACGCGTTAAGTATGAAGCTCACTGCGTTCGCTATTATCACCTTTATTTCTTAAAAGGGAAGCGGATGGTATTAAATGAGCGAGATTTAATGTAATCCCTTGTCAGATCACAATCGGTCGTGGATTTACAAATTACAACCACGTGCTGCTTCGGAGCTTGGTAACAACGAATTGGGGTGTATCGACTAGCTCGAGTGGTCACGGATTTATATTTTTCCGATTGTTGGATTTTTGCGCCGAACACGATTTTAGTACAAAAACAATCAATGGATATGTGGCAATGTAAGCTGGTCGGTGGTAAGTAAAGAACGAGAGGAATTCCAGAGAAGTTAACGCTGAAAGAATGGATGAAGAGGAAGAAGATTCTAAAAATTGTCGCGCGGAGCGTGTTCCGTTCGACGGACCGGAAGAGAATATTTTTTTAAAGTACAAATTGTGAGTCGAGGTTTTTTTTTGGGAGATTTATCGCTTTTTAAACATATAATTGTGAGTAAGACTTTAAGTATCGGTGTCGGTGTGCATTATTTGTCTCTCGGAGTTTGATGTTTCCAAGGGAATCACGTGTTAGCCCCATTGTCATTGATTGAGGTAAAGCTCGGAGTTGATGATGAAAGTGCGATGGTAGGTTTATTAAATGGTTCCATGGATTGATTCAATGAACCACAACGTTGATCGAGATAATATGATAACTGCCGTGGGAAGCAAGGAGGAGAGCTCACGTTTCGGGTGTTAATCCTTCGTTGGAGCAAAAGGGCAACCAACGTGTACTGTTCGATTCCATCCATTGTTCTACCTGTTCCGCTGACGCAGAACGATACGAGACCCCACCAGCGAGACGAGTTGTTCATTAATATTTTAAAAGTTATTTTGCTTCAACATCTACACCCTAACACCTAGCCATTGTTCTTTGTTTTTCCTTTTGTATCGGGACCCCAACCCGCCTAGGTATTCCGTAAACCTCTTTGTCATTTTGCACCTTGAGTGTAGGTAGACCTATGTACAGAAAAAAGGAACAATTGAAGACCTGAGTGCAAGAAGTACTTTAGTCACAAAATAACACTTTTGAGATATTGAGGATCAAAGTTTTTCAAACATTGCTGCAGATACTTTTTTAAAAGTGGCATATACTATGGAGCCTGTGCTGGTTCCAGGCTATACAGAGCAGACAAAACCTTTTTTGTGGAAAAAGAATCCTTTATTACGAAGAAAACGAGAAAATTAGTTTTGGACTAATGTACTTTTTGTGGCGAAATACCTGGACTAAGGACTACTTTTGGCTAAATACCTGGACTTAGTACTTTTTGTGGCTAAATACCTGGACTTGGGTACTTTTTGTGGCTAAATACCTGGACTTGGGTACTTTTTGTGGCTAAATACCTGGACTTGGGTACTTTTGTGCTAAATAACCTGGGACTTGGGTACTTTTTGTGGCTAAATACCTGGACTTAGGCTTTTTGGCAATACCTGACTTAGGTACTTTTGTGGCATAACCTGGGACTTTAGGTACTTTTTGCGACAAAATGGCTGGACTTGGGTACTTTTAACACACAAAGTCCTTTATTGCTCATTTTTGATTGCCAAACAGTCATTAGCTCGCCTGTTCGAAGAACAGAGAG
>CM068952.1:176568638-176579634 GCA_035128595.1 Eptatretus atami
CGGCATCCATGGGGAGGAGGAAATGTGAAATGAATTGCCCTGCTGAGTGCAGAGAGAATAGCGATGTTGTCATAAAATATGCTGTTGCTGGTACTCGGAGTGTTCTGGGAAATGACGTCCATTCCCCCAAGCTCAGTGGCTGTGTTTCAAATCAAGTCCGGTGTTGTCTCATGTGTTTGTCTATGTGTCTACACGTGTATGTGTGATTTGTGTATTTGGCTCTACTACAAGCCTTAGATCTTGCGGGGAAAAAAAAAAGTCAGAGCAACCTCTTTTGCCTGAATGCAGAACGAATGCTGAGGAGATGGAAGGATTTGAAATCCTCCGGATCAAAATAGAGGATGTGAATTACCTTGGTTCTGAAGAAGCGAGAGGGGAGAAGGAAGATGGTAAGTTGTGAAAGCCTGTAATATCGTAGTTTTCTCATTTGGCACCAAGTTGTTTCAATATCTTCAACAAATGGAATATCCAGATACTGTATGTCCGTGACCGGTGCGTGAAAGATGCAAATCTCTTCCTGGCAGTCCTCTCGCCGTGTATATACATATAAGCAGGCTGTGGCTCGAGTCCGGCCAGTATTATGCACTTCCTTCGAGCACCGGCGCTAGTGCACCAATTACCCGGAGGGGTATCACAGAAGAAAAGCTTTACGGACAATAATATGTCCAGTCTATTGTTTAGCAGGTGAAACCAACGTACGACACGAAACAGAAGGATATTTAATAAGTAATTAATCCCAACTGTCTACCTTTCAAACACTAATACCATTTAATAGCATCCCATAACAATTATTTCAAAAGACGTGTTCAATGATTTTAAAACTCCCCAAAGTTACACACACATGACAGGTTTCAATACAGTCTTGAATTAACTCACGACTTTCAAGTCGGCAACTTATCTCGTGTACCCAGTTCTTAATAAAACCCCAGCAGGATACAAATTTATTGTTGAAGTCTGTTGTGGTCACGTTTGAAGCGAAGCCGCCTGGACCCTTTGAGTGCGCACAGAGTGAAATCCGACTGGCCAATCGTGTTGCAAGTCTCCAGAGGGTGATCTTCGTATCACCGAAGTAAGCAGATGAATCCGTTTCCACCACTCGCCGTTAAGGACCACACTGCAGACCGACAGTGCTTTGGAATGAGGAAGGAGAATTGGCCCTTTGCCTTTTCGATACAACCAGAGAGAAATTGCCTGCTTGGATGTTGTCTCCAAGATACCAGCAGGATACTGTACAGTGGTGAGAAAAAGTTTGTGAACCTTTGAGAATGTTCTGTATTTCTGCATAAATTTGACATAAAATGTGATCAGATCTTCATCAATGTCCCAATAATAGATAAAGAGGACCTGATTAAACAAATGGCAAACAAAAAACTCTACTTTTTCATTCATTTATTGAGTAAAATGATCCAACATTCAATTTCTTTGTTGGAAAAAGAATGTGAACCTCCATGTTAATCAGCTCAATGAAGGCGTTAATTTCAGTCAGGTGTTTCAATGAATGGGATGACAAGTAAGAGTGAGTTTGGGTGGCCCTGCCCTATATGAAAAACATAAACTTTGTTCGTCACCATCAGAGTCTGGTCTTCACCACGTAGATTTGTTGAAGCGTGTCATGGACCTCAGAAAAAGAGTTGTCGATGCTCATTGGTCTGAAAGGGTTAAGAAATCATTTCTAAAGTTGTTGGGCTCCACCGATCCACTGTCAGGCAGATAGTATACAAATGGAGAAAATTCAACACCATTGTTACTCTTTCCAGGAGCGGTCGTCTAACAAAAATCACTCCAAGAGCAAGGCTTACAATAATCCAGGAGGTCACTATGAACCCCAGGGTAACGTCCAAGGATTTGCAGGCCTCTCTTGCATTGGCTATTGTCAGTGTTCATGAGTCCACCATCAGGAAAACGCTGAACAAGAATGGTGTGCATGGAAGGATAGCAAGGAGGAAACCACTGCTCTCCAAGAAGAACATTCCCACCTGTCTCAAGTTTGACAAAGACCACCTGGATCATCCAGAAGGCTATTGGAATAATTTTCTATGGACAGAGGAGTCAAAAATGAAACTTTTAGGCTTCAATGAGAAACGTTATGTTTGGCAAAAACCAAACACTGCATTCCAACAGAAGAACCTCATCCCAATCATGAAGCATGGTGGTGTGAGTATCATGGTTTGGGGCTGCTTCGCTGCCTCAGGACCCGGATGGCTTGCCATCATTGACGGAACCGTGGATTCTGGATTGTGCCAGCAAGTTCTACATGAGAATGTCAGGGCATCCGTCCATGAGCTGAAGCTTAACAAAAGTGGGTTATGCAGCAAGACAACGATCCTAAACACACAAATCTACAATAGAATGGCTGAAGCAGAAGAGATTTTTGCATTTTGGAATCACCAAGTCAAAGTCCAGACCTTAACCCAAATGAAACGTTGTGGCAGAACCTACAGCGAGCAGTTCATGCAAGAAAGCCCACAAATATCTGAGTTGAAGCAGTTCTATAAGGAGGAATGGGCCAAAATTCCTCCAAGCCGATGTGCAGGAGTGATCAAGAGTTACAGGAAACGTTTGGTTGAAGTTATTGCTACTCAAGGGAGTTCCACCAGTTACTGAATGTGAAGGTTCGCATACTTTTCCCAACAAAGAAATTGAATGTTGGATCATTTTGCTCAATAAATAAATGAAAAGTAGATTTTTTTTATTTTGGTGTGCCATTTGTTTAATCAGGTTCTCTTTGTGTATTATTATGGCTTAGATGAAGATCTGATCACATTTTAGGTCAAATTTATGCAGAAATATTGAAAATTCTAAAGGGTTCACACAACTTTCTCACCCCTGTAGGTTCGTCGACAACCCAACCGGCCAGCAGATAAGATCGACCAGAATCCGCAGAGATGCAGCTGGTTCTTAAGTCAGGGCTTAGGAGTTGCGGCACCGGTTGTGGTTAGCATGCAACAATCTCAATACCCTCTTTGCTGTTTGAGCCCAGTTTTCTAAAATGAACTCAGCCTCAGGATGTGCCACAGCTGTTCCTTCTCTCACAGGTCAAATAATGTTCTCCTGCTTTTTTGACACTTGGTTGGCTATTTTATGGTCGTGTGGCTCAAGGACAGTGACGGCGGTCTTGCTCGTCTCGTGCCGAAGAGCCAAGCTGTTTTCATTCTCAAAGGCTCTGATAAAAGCCTTCTCGTATGAGGTTGTTCTTGCAGAGGCAACATCGCTCTGGCAATGCTCGGTGCGCCTTGACAGAACACAAGTTCAGCTTTTTTACCAAGTGGTTTGTCAAGCCACTGGGCATTAGCCCCAACCTACTTTTCCTTGTCAGCAATCCTGGCAGTCTGCAGTTGCACGAGTGCCTTTAAACACAGTGCAAACAAAATTTAATATTAAGATTGACTTTTTACCACAGTATGTAACTTAACATTTCCCTGCATGACGGAAATTCACCTTACGGAAATTTGCTATAACTGAAATGAAGTAGTAGTGACTAAAATTCATGTAACGGAAAGCAAAATTCAAAATATTCACAAAACAGTTCTCTCTCTCTACATCTCATCTCTCCTCTCTCTTCTCTCTCTCTCTCTCTCTCTCTCTCTCTCTTCTCTCTCTCTCTCTCTCTCTCTCTCTCTCTCTCTCTCTCTCTCTCTTTTCTCTGTCTTCTGTCTCTGTCTCTCTTCTCTCTCCCGTCTCTCTCCTCTTCTCTCCCCGTTCCTTCCTCTCTCCTCTCTCTCTCTCTCTCTCTCTCTCTCTCTCTCTCCTCTCTCTTCTCTCTCCCTCTCTCCCCTCTCCCCTCTCTCTCTCTCTCTCTCTCTCTCCCCTCTCTCTCTCTCTCTCTCTTCTCCTCTCTCTCTCTCTCTCTCATCTCTCTTCTCTCTCCTCTCCTCTCTCTCTCTCTCTCTCTCTCTCCTTCCCCCCCTCCTCTCTCCTCTCCCCGTGCTCTCTCTCTCTCTCTCTCTCCTCTCTCTCCCCTCTCTCTCTCTCTCTCCTTCTCTCTTCTCTCTCTCTCTCTCTCTCTCTCTCTCCTCTCTCTCCTCTTCTCCTCTCTCTCTCTGCTCTCTCTCCTCTCTCTCTCTCTCTCTCTCTCCTCTCTCTCTCTCTCTCTTCTCTCTCCCCGTCTCTCTCTCCCCGTCCTCTCCTCTCTCCTCTTCTCTCTCTCTCTCTCTCTCTCTCTCTTCTCTCTCTCTCTCTCTCTCTCTCTCTCTCCTCTCCTCACACACACCACAGGGCATGAGGGCAAAAGTATGGATGCACTTCAAGTCAACTTGCTTATTATAGGTACCCTATTAGGTCATATTTTACAAGTTAGTATGCTATAAACCTTTGGAGGTGAGATGTACATACGTACTGTATTCGTATTGCCTTTCGGATTTTTGACATTTGATAAAACATTTGACTCGAAGCTCGTGCTTAAACAAATTAGGTCACCGATCTGGGTTTAAATTGGGAATTTATCAAGTACTGTCAGACCCCGCTATATCACGGGGGTACATTCCTGAAAAATGCCACGAATGTTGGGGCAATTAATTAATTTTTAACATGACCTAGGTTCGTGGAAGAGCGATTACACATAACAAAGGGGAAACAACAACAGCAGGGCGGGAGGGAGAAAGTAAGTCGGAGACGAACAACAAGGGATGCAAGTAACGCTGAGGGGTAAGGGAGAACGGCAAAGGGTGGACAATATGGATACATAAAGCAAAATTGTGTTTGACCAGTTTGTGATTTTTGTCACGGTCTGAGAGCGGGAAGAGGCTGTCAGAAGGATGAGAGAAGTTATGGCAGACAGTGAGTTATCAACAAAGAGATAAAGAGGATTTTCCAGAGAGTCAGTGAGATCATTGATGAAGATTAGAATAATATGGGGCCTAGAACACTGCATTGGGGTCCTCTGGCCTTGACAGGAGAGACGATTGAAAGGGTTCTGTTGAGAGCCACATGTTGTCTATGAGAGTGGAGGAAGTCAGGAATCCAAGAGTGGAGTTGGCCTTGGATTCCATAGGCAGAAAGTTTGGAAAGCAAGGCAGGATGCCAGACTATATCAGAAGCTCGAGGTATGTCCAGAGAGACGACCCTGATCTCATGTCTGATATTGAGGGCTTCCACCATTGTTGGGAGAGTAGAAGCAGCATGTCCAAGGTAGAGTGACCACGTCTGAATCCCAATTGATGATATGAAATGAGGCTGTTGGAGAAAAGGAATGGTTTTATGTGAACTGCGATGATGGATTCCATGACCTTGCTGATTATTGGAAGTATAGTAAGCTGATTGACCTGTAGTTAAGAGGATCCGTTTTTGCACCTTTTTTATGTAATGCTGTGATGTTGGCTGATTTGTAATTTCCCAGGTGGATATAGGGGAACAGCCCTGAAGTGTTAACAAAAAAACAAATGTGAATATGTGAAGCGTGAATGGCGGTGCAGGTCACACTTTATGACCTGCGAATATATGGGGTCCGTGAATAGCGAATCCACGAAATAGTGGGGTCAGACAGTATTAATGATTGTCTATAATTGTGAATCGTTAAATAAATACACATTATGATCTGTGAAGTAAATAATTTTAAGGTTTCGCTCTTTCACACTCTTCAATGTTATATTGGCATTGGATGTATGGGTGTCCCAGCTATAAAACTAGAAGGGCACTCGGTAGAGCGCATATCTCCACCCTATAATGCCTGATCCACGAGAACATATCGGGCCCAATTCATTTTTGAAATATCATGCTATACAGTACGATATCGTTTTGGCCCTATCTCTCAATGGTGAAGAATCACTTTAAAAATAAAATAATTCTCGTATCCAGATCCGGATTCAGATCTTCACCAAATCGAATCACTTTGTCGTGATCACACACCCAACCTGTCCTCCAAGTTTCATCCGAATCCGTCCACAACTTTTTGAGATATCGTGTACACATCCAAAGAGACAAACAAACAACCAGACAGAAAGGGGTGAAAACATAACCTCCTTACCTTTCGGTGGCGGAGGTAATGATGTATGGATGGTTTATGTAGCGTACCCCCACCACCCCTTTTTTCTGTCTGGTCGTTTTTGTCCCACCTTTTTTTTTTTTTGTCCATTACAAACTCACCTCCCCCACCCCCCTCGCATCCCTTTTCGCTCGCTCCTTGAGGGAACTTCCACGGTTGGGATTTCACTGTGTTTTTCATTGCATGTCATGGTAATCTTAAGAGCCCTAACTGCCTCTCGGCACTGGTTCTCGCAGCTGCCTCTAGTCATCATCTTCATGTATCCTTACCGAAGTTATACATCACTTGTACGTATTATTATTTAATCTCCATTATAGTACACATGTACAGTATTACAGTAATAGTTAAGAGTTTAAAGTTGTGTACAGTGTTGTAATAAAGTTTGTTGCCTTATTAAGTGTATTTGTCACATCCTTGAGTTAGGTTTCTAGGAAACAAAATCTTATCTCTACTTATACTGGAAGGGCACTCAGTAGAGCGCATACCTCTGCCACGTAATGCACATATCATGCTATATATCGTTTTTGGCCCGATCTCTCAATGGTGAAGAATCACTTGAAAAATTATAGTAGTCGGATCCGGATCCAGATCTTCACCAAAATCGAATCAGTTTGTCCGTGTAGCACACCGAACCTGTCCACAAAATTTCATCCGGATCCATCCACAACTTTTTGAGATTTCCTGCACACAAACAAAGAAACAAATAGACAGAAAGGGGTGAAAACATCACCTCCTTCACCTTCGGTGGTGGAGGTAATTAATGGGAGTACATGGGAAAATTGGTTTTGATTTATGGAAATTCACCTTTAGTCCGGCAGATATGTGAAAAAAATGTGCCTTTAGTGATACAAGCATGAAATTTGGCACACTGGCTAGGGCAGTATCTTACAAAGATTTTTGGATATAGGGACATTCCAGATTCTTCCAGAGCCAAAATGCGGCCATTTTAAAAAATAGCCGATTTTGTGTTGTACAAGGAGGATACATGTGGATACAACTATATTTAAGAAGCATACCAGTGGTTTTTATTTAATATAGATTCTAGCAAATAAGAAATAGCAAATAAAGGTGACAAAGTGAATAAACCATTTATTGGTCATTTTTTGGTGCATTTTTGCACTTTTGAACGGTTTTCTACAACAAACTCTTCAAAAAACTGTTATCAAGACAGAATGACTGTTGTTCATTTAACACTCTTGAACTCAGAGGAAGTGCTTCTGTTTGATCCTAACATCAACTTACAGAGTCAAAATTATACAGTGGAACCTCTAGATCCAGGTAACAGAGTCTACTATGATGCATGGATACATGTGTACATGTTAATATTATCATCTGTGATCTCTCTTGTCCCAGTTTACTCTCTTGTACACTCCCCACCACAGTGACATAGAGTTGTGCACTGGGGTGCAGCCTTGACACACTTGCACTGTCCTCTGCATCCCTTTTTGCAGCCACACCTTAGTAGTTGCCGAAATGCCTCAGTTGCCTCTGGGAGGGTTGTCCAGTATATGTCCCAGCCATTATGGTGTGAACCCACCCAGTCACTGGGCGGATGGGAGCTCTGGTGTGGACACCATCATCTGGCCCAACAGTAGCCGGCTTGGTAGGTAGCTCTCTTGATGTGCTGTTTCAGGGCTTCACGAGTTGTGGGAGAGCATCTATTGATCTGCATTCTGGGTGAAACGATGCTTGCGACACTCATTGACATGTTCCTGGCTACTGGTGCGATCATAGAGCACAACAACAAAACGCTCCAGTGCACCATGTGGTCATCTACGGCTGAAGGAGTTGGCGTGGCAGCCAAGGCACAGAATGCTGCAGTGACATCAGTGACCTCATCACAGGCTTTCCAGGTTTCCCATCTTTTTCTTCCCCTGCCTCCGAAGCTTGAAACGGTGTCGCATCCAGTGAGGGCATGGAAGAATGGCAAACCTCGACACTTGTTAGGTCCCAGTGCCAAGACATCTCGTGAGCTGCCAAGAACTGAAGTTCTTTCCTGTGCCAAAAGCAACCCAGAGCTCATCAATGTCCAGACGTCCAGCTGCTGTCACCGCAAGGACCACGACATCAGTGTCTACTGTACGGATCGACACTTTGCTGTATCCCTGCCTCACAGGTCTTCAGCATGGAGTAGCATTCTTGTGTCAGCCTCTTCATGGCTACAAGGGGCAAGACCAGCAACATCTCGGGCCTGCGTACAAACCCATCTTGTGGTGGGTGCTGATGACTTGTTTGTCTGTGTCTGTTGTTGCTACTCTGGTGGCTAGGAAGTCAAACAACTCCATCTTGTTCTCATCTGTGCGAAGAAAGGTCTGCCAGTTTCAGGAATGGAACTAGATGGCTCGACTCGTCTCCTGATGCCTTTGCCTCGCTTCTTCCTAGTGTCTGCCTTCAAACTGTCTGTGAGTATTCATCCAGACAATATCCATCCTGCTCGTATGCTGCAGCTGAGATGTGATGTATGGCAAGAATACTTCTGATGCATACTCGTTGAAGGTCTTGGCTGTGCCAGGTGCAGCATACTGATGATCGCTGCACCATCAAGGATGATGACTTCAACTGCTGGACTAGCAGCAGCAGCAGCATTCTCCTGTGGAGGGACCAGATCTTCTAAGCAGCCAACCAGATCAGACTTTGTTCCAACTCTCATCTTGCCCATGTGTGCCAGTGCAGGAGGACATGCTTGGTTCTCATGTGCGAAGAACTCATCAAGATCTCCATCACGTATCTGGGACGCAATGAACAACCTGTGAAGAACAGGAGCAGTCTTCTTCAGAGATGAAACCTGCAGCTGTGCTCTTGACTTCTCTCTGACTGGAGGTCGGCTGAAGAGAGGGAGGTTGTTTCTCTTGATTGGGTCGGTGATGGCTTTGTCTGGTTGATAAGTCTCCATGGACATAGGAGTCATGCGGTTCTTGTCCCAGCTTCTCGATCTGGCGTACAGTATTGATAACTGCTGGGTCTGCCAGGTCTCTGCTGTCTAGCACCAGGAGATCCTTGCTGTCATCACAAAATGGGTTGCCCATCTCCCCATGACTTGAGTGAGTGAACGCACATCTCTAGCAAAGGCTACCGTGTGTGCTTGGTCTGCTCGTGGTGTTTGTGAACAGCCTTCTTGGTCTCTGATGTGGCCTGGAACTCAGCGATCACTCTGGCCATCTCTGGACCAGACACCATCCAGCGGCGTAATGCAGCGGGATTCTCTGTCAGGCCTACAGCTCCTCCGTCACCCTTAACTAATGCGTTATTCTGCTCGTGGCTTGGTCGATGGCCATCGCAGAAAACCATGAGTGGTCTTCTTTACTGTGAAGTTGCCGGCAAGAAACGTGCCGTGTATACACTTGCATGTTTGGTCGCCAGTGTCACCATGTCGCGCAGGTGAACTGGTATCCAGCTGGCGTAATTGGTATGACCCAAGGCGAAGAACCAGGGGACAATCTTGCTCAGGGCATCAATGTGTAGCAGGAAGTTCCCTTCATGGACCGATCTGACGTAGATTAGGACAGTGAGTTCCAACTGTAGAATGATCCACCAGAAGTGGAACTGCGGACTGGCTTGCACACGTTCAGCACACCAGTCTTCTAGATCCTGTCCCTCATCTGCTCCTTGGCTGAAGGCTTTCTGAGGAGAAGATAGAGGCTACTGGCTGTGACCTGGTGAGCTCGCCGAGTGCGTGTAACATGGCAGCCTTCAGGAAGGAATCAGCAGTACCAGTTGTAGCAACTCCTGCCTGCACCAGAGCTCCTGTCCACCCACTGCTATCCAGAAGATCACCCAGAGTTTTCAGTGCAGCCATCTCAATGTGGAGTCCACCAAATAGGATGACGAAGTGATCTTCTCATGTGTTTCTGGCCATCTCCACTGGATCTGTTTGGCGAGTGCGTACAGTGGCTGATCGACTGTGAGGACTGGGATCTGACCAGGGTTCAGAATCTCAACTGCTGTCTTGATGACGTCCATGGAGTGACGAATCATAGCCACGGACTTGGCCTGGTCGTAGAAGAGAGGCAGCAATGAGGTGAGGGGTCACGCCACACTCTGGTTCCTCTGGAATGGACTGCTTGCTGGCATGATATGCAGCCCATGACACAGTCCGTCTCCCTGTAGTGGTGTGTCTGATGCTACACAACTCCCATTTCTATAGCAATCATGAAAATTAATACAGTGAGTACATCAATATCGATTTCGCAAATTATGCATTTAATCGCGACATTGCCAGCTACCAGTATGTAATTAATAATGGAAATATTCATGGAGTCAAGTTCCTTTCACCAAATTGATTTTTGATCTATTTTATATTCCAGAAACAATATTCAGGTAACATTCACATGCATGATCATATTGCAGAGCTCTTGTTCCAGCCATGCATTATTGCGATGGTAAACTGTTATCTGTGTCCCTCATAGACCACCGTAATGCATTTTTTAGTCAAATATGAAGTAGATAATGAAGCATGTGCATACTAGTTGATAATAATCATATTATACTCACTACATTGTGTTTTGCACCAAGCACATATGACTTTGCTGACCTTGTAGGCAGAATTTGTTATTCGTGCAGCCATTTTAAAATGGCCACCATTTTGACCCTAGGGTAATCTGGAATGTCCCTATATCCAAAATGTTTCCTAAGGTATGCTATAACTGTGTACAAATTTCATGCTTGTATCATCAAAGGCACAAAACTACCAGAATATTTCACATATCTGCCGGACTACTTACAGAAGGAATTTACAGAATGTAACCCTTCTGTAAAGCGAGGGATTACCATATATATTATTGATCCGTAACAAGAGTCATGAGCAGACCTCAGTGACTTTGAGTGGGGTGCAATTGTTGGTGCTCCTTTGGCAGGCGCTTCAGTGACAAAGGCTGTGGAAATTTCTAACATGTCACGAGGAATTGTCACGAAGGTGATGTCCGCCTGAGAAAAGTAATGAAAGATGTCATCATCAAAGGGCAAAAGTGGGCATAAGCGCATACTCGCCAAACATGATGCATGGGCATTAGTCTGGAC